>JAOANR010000015.1:25696894-26009694 GCA_030278955.1 Hygrophila difformis | reverse complement strand
TGGGATAACCAATCCATCCCCAAAAGTATGATGTCAAAGTCTCTTAAGTTAAATTCTACTAAGTTCGCGAAGAATTCTACGTTCTTTATCACTATAGGAATTCCGTTATATCGTTTAGAGCAAGATACTACTTCTCCAGAAGACAATTGAATTCCTAAGCTAATTCTCTTGCACTTAGGTAGATCTAACTCAGGCACTATCCTTGATGCTATGATCGAGCAACTAGCACCAGATCAAAGAGAACTCTAAGGGGTGTATTCAAAACGTGAAATGTACCTGCCATCACCTCTCCTTGCGCAGGCACGTCCGCATGGTTAACCACATTGAGCCACCCTACAGGGCGTCCTTGATTGCCCTGCTGATTCGCATTCTGCTGCTGGTTTTGCTGTTGGTTTTGATACTGCTGGTGGCGGAGGTCGTGGGTTCTGGTTCTGATTCGGCAGGCCTAAATTGGTTTTGAGGGGGTCTATACCCCTGGTTATTCCCGTTCCGCCCATTTTGGTTCTGAGGCTGTTCCTGCCCCGTGACCAGGTCTTCCCTTTTCGTTATGTTTTCAAGCCTAGTCGGCACTCCCGACGAATGTGACTCATTCGACCACATCGGAAGCTAGGCGCCCTGTTGAGGGCATCCCCTCGTCAGATGGGGTCGTCCACACCTTGGGCATGGTGGTACGGGTTCTTCTTGGTTAAACCTTCTCCCATTGTTGTTTTGTTGAGGCCTATTCGACCCTCTCCGCTGTTCGTTCCTTCCAGTGTTGTTCTCGCTTCTCGAGTCCCGGTTTCTCTTGTCTTGGGGACCCCTGCTGGATTCCCCACTCACCCTTCTCTTCAGTTGTTGCACACGCGCTACCGCCACAGCGCGATCATACACAGCTTGCAGGTCGGGGTAGTGTACCCCCGTGATCACCTCGCGAACAGACAAGTTCAGTCCCATCTCGAACTTTCGAGCCTTCTCTGCATCCGTGGGTACGAGTCTTGGTGCGAACCTCACCAGCTCCTTGAATCATGTGTAGTACTCTTGTACGGTTTGGCCTCCTTGCTTCAGTGACAGGAATTCTTCGTACATGGCAGCTTTAGTACTCAAGGGATAGAATCGATCCCTGAGTAGTTCCATCATTTCCGCCCAAGAGTAGGGCTCGTCATCTTCAGTCAGCTTGGCTTGAGTTGCATGCCACCAGTCGTCCGCTTCGCCTCCCAAGTAGTACGAAGCGACGTGCACTCTTTCTCCTTTCGGACATTTGACTGCTCCCAGTAGTTTGTCGAAGGTCCGGATCCATTCCTCCAGTTTGGCTGGATCCTCCTCACCAGCATAGTGGGTGGCTGATAGGGATTCACCATAGCCAGATAGTTAGGGCGAGCTTGGGGCAGAGGTACCGCCGCAGCTTGGCCCTGGTTGACTTGCGTGTTTCCTACCGCAATCAAAACCTCCTCTATCGTCCGAAGACGATCGCCCACATTGTTCGATGCGGGGGCATCCTGCGCACCTTGGGGTTGTTCCTCTACAGGTTGGGCCGGTTCCGTGACATTTGGAGGTATTTCAGTAGGTGTTTCAGTGGTGGTCTGGGAGCGGGTTGAGTTCTTCCTCTTCCTCTGGGTGCCATTCTGGTACAAGTAGGGTGGATTAGGACTTGTGAATTTAACGTATAGTCTAAACAATTTCTATAAGTATGCACGTGTTTTGTAATTTCGCACGTGGTGCTCGATCGAACTAAGAAGCACCGTACGCTTCGGGGTTTTATTTTAATTTGTTTTATTTCGTTTTTTTTTTCGTTCGGACAGGTCTGTCCGGTTTTTTTTTTTTCGATTTATTATAAATAAATCGGGCATTTTATTTTCTCAAAAGAAATTTTAGTACAAAAGTAGAAATATTTTCCTAGCAAAATAGTATCTACTATAAATAGAATCTCTAGTGTCCCAAGACGTCCTCCGGTGGGGTAGCGGGATCCTCCTCCGGGTCTTCCTCCTCCGAACTTGGCGGCAGTAGATCGTCAAAGATAGTGTTCAAGTCTTGCCCATGGGCATCGATGTGCTCCTTCAGTATTAGGTTTTGTGTAGTGAGGGTTTGGACTTGGCGCTCGAGTTGGTTTATGCGGTGGTGCTCCGCCTCTCTCAAGTTGCCCATGTGGTGCAAATTGGCCTCCAATTGAGCCATACGGTATTTCATTTGTTCTATGGTTTGTTGGGAGTCAAGGTGAACGTTCATCATTTTGATTATCAACTGCATCATATCTTGACTAGCCATCTAGCGCAAGCAAGAGATCTAAGTTAATATTCGCCAAGATTCTAAGTTAAACTTCGCCAAGATTCTAAGTTGAAATTCGCCAAGATTCTAAGTTGAAATTCGCCAAGATTCTAAGTTAAACTTCACCAAGATTCTAAGTTCATAAAAGAGATGCAATATGCCAATGCAAATGATGATTCCCCCCCAAAAGTAATTCAATGCTCTATATATATATTTTTCCATGGGTTTTAAAATAAATTTTTTTTCCATGGAAATAATACTTTAAAATTTAAAATAATAGTCAAAATATTAATAGTAGTTTAAAAAATAATAATGGTTTAAAAATAATAGTTTAAAAATAGTCGGGCTCTGATACCAAATTGTAACACCCCGGTTTTTGGTCACCCAGGTCGGGATGTCACCGCCACACCTCCCTAGTAAGACACGGTTTCTCCGGCTTACTAAAGAGATGCAAGGCTAGGTATTTCAGTATTTAAAAGCATTTAAAACATTTGCAAACAGCCCATACAGTATAGTCTCGAAAATAATAATATCCTAGCGCAGCGGAAATAGTATTTAAGTATAATATTGCAGCGGAAATGTAAATACGACCAACATGGTTAAAACACGGGTTGAACAGGCCCGTTTAGTCTAATGTCTAATGCAAGAACTTAAATAATAAAGTTTGCAAAAATATGGTTCCCCCATGCATGAACGTGCTCATGATCATTCCACATACTCTGTAAGGAAAAAGGGAAATAGAATGGTTTGGTCAGCACAACTTGCTGAGTAAGTTATCACATGCATGATCGTAGGGTTTAAAAGCCATTAATTTAATATTTACATAAAAGCATGATAATATTCATAAATAATTTAACTGAAGTCATAATTAATTTAAATAAAGCATTTAATAATTTAAAGAACAACAGTTAAAAATATTTAACTATCCCCATTACTCCCAAGATAATATTTCAAGTATTTCACGATTGCATCGCAATCTCGTCAAGTATTTTACGATTGCATCGCAATCTCGTCAATTTAGCCGGAAACCGGCGGCCGCAGCCGTATCTGCCATACCCAGTACCATTCCGGAGCCTCGAGAAACCCATAAGGATTTTCACGAGTGTAGGCCATATATCTCATGCCGTTTTGGCAACATATCTCAAATATTTCGCGCGGGGTCACCATTGTCCATATAGGCACGAAGTGAATCGTTAGGAGGGCACCCTGCAGAGCACTCACCCCCTAATTTTAACGATCAAGTTTGTAAGGGGATTTCCTAATTTCCAGATTTCATATAATTATTTCAAAGAGTCCTCTACTCGTTTAAACTTTAAAAGCTAGTTTCACCGTTTCAACAATATTTCAAGATTTGACTCGGTCAACTACAGTGTACTCCAAAATTCATTAAAAATCGAGCTTAATTCCAAAAATTCTGAAATTTTACCACTGACTCAGAAACATCGAGACGAACAACTTTCGTGTTTTAACTTTTTCAATCCGAGATACTGAAATAGGTCAAATATATCAATTTTCTTCATAACCTAAATCTGTCCGAAATTCGTATACAGCAGTTCAAGATTATCAAGATCTACCATAGCAAATCAACTCCAAAACTAATGAAATTTTACAGAGACCTTCTTAAGACATTTATCTACAACTTTCATGTTCGGCCAAAGATCTAAATCGGTCTAGAACTAATGTCAAAACGTGATCAAGATCGGACCTAAGTTCCGTCAAGAATTTCAAGATCCAATTTCAAGCAGTTCGGCTTCGGTTGGTTTTCCCATATCAAACCATCTCTAAAAATTCTGAATATTTTATAGTAGATAGATCTAAGCCTTAGGAACGTTTTTCGTGTTTTAAGTTTTTCCATTTGAAGTCGTTTTAAGGTTCAGAAAAATTCGTCAAAACTGTTGCGCCGGTAGAAAATATTCCATGACAGATTTACGAAAGACTTGTTAAACTTTTAGGTTTGAATGTTTTAGTTACTCCCAAAACTATGTAAGTATTAACTTACTGATTTGTAGATATTCGGATCGTCTATTTCGAAGGCGTGGCTTCTAGTCCTCCGTCTATCCTCTCCGTTCGTCGGGTTCTACGTTCTAGATCCGATTCGGGGCGTAGAAGAAGATAAATAAGAAGATTAGGATTCGTTTTTGAATCAAAACGTAAGATACGAATGGATCGGAACTTACCAGGACGTCTAGGAGACTCTGATTTTCGTCCAAATCAGTCTCGCCTTGGTCTCGTGCCTCCGACGACTCCGGAATTAGGGTTTTCGGACGTATAGAGAGTTGTAGGGTTTTGGAAAAGTATTTGGAGCTTTTAAGAGGGCTTATTTATAGTTAAACAAGACCTAGGGACACCCAAGGTCTGCCCCTAGGAGTCTTGAGCCGAATGGTGTTCAACCGAAGTCGGAAAATCCGGATTCGGGCGAGAAAATCTCGCACGGGCGAATCTGTCCGACGGCGCGGTCGTGGCGCGCTCTCCTCCCTTTGACCGCGCGGCCACCGCGCGACACTCGCCTGGACTTCGGTCCGGGCGGGTCGTGCGATCCGTCGTGCCTTTCCTCCTCTCTTTTGGACTTCTATCCCTCTATGCTCCCGTATTCCGATTTCCGGGGTATCTTCGGTAGACCTGTCAAAATTGGCTTAGCCCGTTGGGCCGGCCCGCCCCGCAAGGTAAAATTTTAATCAATTCAATCATTAATTGTAAAACTTTTGTCACACATATTATATTTTGCAAAATATTATATACTCCTTTAGTATTAAAAATTGAATAATCATAAATTCTTTTAAATGATTATTCAACAAACCCACATAAAAGTAAATAGTGCCAATAAATATACACTTACTTATTTATAATCATAAATACTAATTATAAATCTCTTTATTTTATTTTTTTACAAATAAAAAATAATACTATTATTTAAATAAAAAGCCCGTGGGCTGACCCGCATAACCCGCGGCCCACATGTGGGGCGGGTCGGGCCTAGACATTTTGAGTCCGCCCCATTTAGGCCCGCCCCGTTCAAGCCCCCAAAAATGCGGTGGCCCGCGCGAGCCGGCCCGTGTCGCCCCGCGGGCCCATTTCGACACCTCTAATCTTCGGGTTTACGGAAATAGGAACCCCGTATAATATATGTTTGGACTCGAATTCTCGAGTTCATTGGTGTCGGGTTTCGGTGTACAATATACTTATCTTTAATTAATTCTTTTTATTTAATTAAATTCCTTTAATTCCCTTTTTAAGTTGAATCTCATTTCTCATTTCCTTATCTTTATTTATTTCTTTATTTGCTGGTTTTATTTATTTATTGTATTTATTTTATTTATTGTTTATTTATTTAATTATTGTTTTATTTTATGTTGGAAAATTCTCGGGTATTACAGGCCTGCCACTAGAATGTTAGGGGAAGGAAAACTTTCAGAAGATGGTGAGCAGATGGGGGAAGGTCATTTCTGTTGACAAAGCATCGGCGGTTCGGAAGAGATTCGATAGGGTTAGATTATTGGTGGCGTTGAAGAAAGGTGTTACTGTTCCATTGCATGTCTACGTCCAAGTAGGTAAGGTTGTGTCCAAAGTTCAGATGGTGGTGAACTATAGTGAAGCGGTGGTGGTAGAGGATGATCCGGGAGAAGCCATGGGATCGGGCATGGAGGCTCGGGGAGCCTTGCCAGAGAAAGCCGAAGGGCTGCCAGGGGGGGAGTGTGCATAGGGGGTCCGGGAGTATTGAATATGGGGAAGTGGAGCGGACACAGGAGGACATGTATGGGGAACAGGGTGTTTTAAATAGGGCGGCTGGGAATAATGAACAACAATCGGCGTGTGTAAATGATTCCGAGGTGCGGCTGTGTCGACAAACTAACTGGAGGGGAAGGCTTACGGAGACCGAGGGGAAGACTGTAACTGGACTGGAGGATAGTGGGCCGGGATATGAGGAAAATGGGCTGAGGAATGAGGAAAGTGGGCTGGGAAATGAGGGGGATGGACTCGAAGTGTATACGGAGCCCATGGTTAATGGGCCTTTAGAGTTGCTGAAGATTGGGCCATTGGAAGTAGTGGAAGCTAATGGGCCAATTTGGTTGACGGATACAAATAAGGATGTTATAACTGAGGCTTCAAATCAGAAAAACAGAGATGAGATGGAGATGGTTCAAGATGGGGATCTGGTATTGGGGTCTGGAAAGGATAAAGTGGAAAGTGTTATCGCTGGGGTTGAGGGTCGATCATGCACAGCGGGATTGGAAGGGGATGTTAGTGGAGTAGAGGTGGGTAATGGGTCAGCAATTGGGGATGGGTTGGTAGAAGGGGCATCGAGGGTGAGGGCTGTCGGGGGGGCTGTTCAGGAGACAAGAGCCGCTGACCTGGCGGTGGGTGGCGAGTCTGAGTTGTAGCCGGAACTAAAGGCGATAAAGGATGCTATGGCAGGGATTATCAGTGGGAAGAAGAAAACCACCCGAAAACGACGGATTAGAGGAAGGAAGCCGACTCTAAAGGGAAGAAGGGGGGTCGGGATAAGGGGCAAGAATGTGACAATTGAAGGGGATAACTTCGCTCGGCTGCAATTCACTACTTTCCGAACGGCGGAGGGGGTAAGGCTTCTTGATTTATCGGAAGCGGAGGCAGTGGTGGATCTTGCTGAAGAATTGGGGTTAGGTTGTCTTCAGGGGAAAGAGGTGGCATTGGCGAGGGTGAGGAGGGATCTCATCAGGAAGCTTGAACTGGGGTACTGAGGGTTTAGGGTCTGAGGCGTTATAGTTTTAATGCGTATAATAACGTGTAATTTAAGAGGTCTCAACGGGGGTGTTCGAAGGAGAGCTTTGCAGAGGTTATGCAAAAAGATAAAGCCGTGGGTGATGTGTCTTCAAGAGACTAAGATGGGGGAGATTAGAGATCGCGTGGTCTACCGCATTTCGGGGTCGAAGGGATGTAACTTTAGTTTCCAAGCAGCCATAGGGAATGCGGGTGGACTACTGGTCGCTTGGGACAGAGAACGGGTATCGTTGGTTGCAGTAGAAAAAGGACACCGGTTTTTGTGACTTAAAGGGTCAGTAAGAGAGATTGAGGGGGTAGTGAACATAATACGTGTTCATGCTCCAAATTGCAGAAATGAGAGGGCAGAGTTCTGGTCTGTTTTATCAGAGAAATGTAATACAGGGAATGGTGAACTATGGTGCTTTGCGGGGGATTTTAATGCTATAGTGTCAGAGGGAGAGAGGATGGGGGAGAGCTTTGATATTGGGTCGTGCAGAGACTTTCCGGGGTTCATAGATCAACTTGGTTTGGTGGATCTTCCTATGGATAGGGGATAATTCACGTGGTTTGGGAGGAGTGGGAGGGCTAGTAGTAGGCTAGATAGGTTTCTAATATCTCCGGGGTGGTTGTGCCTTAGGGGATAGTGGCTCAGAAGCGTTGTGATTCTGTTCTTTCGGATCATTACCCGGTATTGATGGAAGTGGGGGAACAATCTTGGGGCCCCAAACCTTTTAGGTTTTACAATTACTGGATGGAGGAGAAGGGGTTTAGCGAATTAATATATGAGGCTTGGGGGGAGTCGGGCAGTGTCAGGGGTGTTTCTCGGGGGGGGGGGGGGGGGGGCAGGATTTTTGGCATCATTCGCAAGTTGAAGGATATGATTCGCAAATGGGATGGATATGGGGCGGCGGTTTTGAAGAATCGGTTGCAAAGATTGATAACTGAAATTGGGGAGTTGGGCTGGGAGGAGCTGGGGATACTGAGGCGATCAGGGCTGAGTGGGGTAGGAAAAAAGGAGAGATACAGAAGGTGTGGTTGGCGGAAGAGAGGAGATGGTTTCAGAAGTCGAGAGTTAGATGGCTTAAGAGGGAGATCAAAATTCAAGATTTTTTCATGCGGTCAATACTATTAATAGGAGACGGAATTTTATTGGATCGATTCTAAAAGATGGTCTGGTGTTAGAGGAGCCGAGGGATATTAAACAGGCGGCAGTGGACTACTTCAGCAGTTTATTCACCAAGCAGGAGGATGAGATCTTTCATTTTATGAATGTGGGGTTGTTGCGGATTGAGGAAGTAGATAAATGCTGGCTGGAACGCAATTTGTAGAGGAAGAAGTTAGGGATGCAGTGTGGAGTTGTGATGGTAGCCGTGCTCCGGGCCGGATGGATTTAACATGGGCTTTTATAAGAAGTATTGGGATTTAGTGAAAGGGGAGATAATGGAAGTTTTTAAGACTCTTGAAGGTGGTGGCAGGCTTCTAAAATAAATGGGGGGCTCTTTCATAGCTTTGGTTCCAAAAGTTGATCGACCTAAGGAATTCAATGATTATCGTCCTATCTCCCTCGTTGGTTGTATTTATAAAATAGTCACCAAGGTTTTGGCTAGACAATTGCAAGGTGTAATCAGCGGATTAGTGGGCGAATCACATATGTCGTTTGTAACGGGAAGGCAAATATTGGATGTTGTCTTGGTTGCATCCGAGGTAGTTCACTCTGCTCAACAATCGGGGAGAAGAGGATTTGTCATAAAGCTAGACTTTGCAAAGGCCTACGATAATGTGTCGAAGGATGCCTTATTCCGTGTGCTTGAAGCTATCGGCTGGATGGATACGAGAGTGCATTACCTCTGCCTCGGTCGCGGTGTTATTAAATGGCTCTCCATCCTCAATTTTCAACATGTATAAAGGATTGCGACAAGGAGACCCAATCTCACCATATTTATTTTTTTTGATTGCTGAGGTCCTTAATCGTTTACTGCTATCTGCGACAGAGAAGAGACTGATCTCGGGGCTGCCGGTGGGAGTCGGAGGGTCGGTGGTAACACATCTCCAATATGCTGACGACGCGATACTATTCTGCGAAGGCAAGTTGGGCTAGGTTATTATTGTAAAACGACTGCTTAGGTGCCTCTGTTATGCTACTGGACTAAAAATTAACTTTGCAAAGAGTACATTGTTGGGTATCAATTGCCCCAGCGAACTGGTAGAGGAGGCGTCGGCTTTTATTGGGTGTGGTGTGGGTAGTTGGCCATTGGCATATCTAGGGATTCCTATAGGTGGGAGGTGCAATAGTGTCGGGCTGTGGCAACCAGTGCTAGACAAAGTAGAGAGGAAGCTAGCCGGATGGAAGGGTAGATTGTTATCTCAAGCGGGGAGATTGTGCCTTATTAAATCAGTGATGAGTAATTTGCCATTGTACTTCATGTCCATTTTCAAAATTCCTAGGACAGTGGTGGATAGGTTGGAGAGCCTTAAAAGGAAGTTCTTTTGGGATGAATGGGAGGGGCAAAGGAAGCTTCACTTGATTTGTTGGGATAAGATATGTAGGCACATGGGAGATGGCGGACTGGGGGTTTAGGATTATTCTCGTTTCAATACAGCTCTTCTTTTGAAATGGAGATGGCGCCTTAGTAAGGACAATTCATTGTGGAAGGTGGTGATTGATTCAAAATATTATAGGAGTGCTACACCGTTGATTCCAAATGCAGTCCGGGGAAGATCGCTCTGGGGAAGGATATGTAAGGGATGTGGAACGCCGGAAGGGGAGGACACAGGTGGTGGATTTAAAATCCTGGTTGGAAATGGCTCAAAGACGTGTCTCTGGCAGGACACCTGGGTGAAGGAGGGTAGACCGTTTAACGATATCTTCCCTTGAATGTATGCTTTGGCCTCCACAAAAAATGGCAAGATAGCAGGCAGCGGGAAATGGGTGGGCTTTACTTGGGAGTGGAATATTCAATTTCGTAGTCCGCTCTTTGATTGGGAATTGGACGTTTGGCAAGCTATGGTCCAGGTTCTGGAAGGGAATCGGCTGAACCGATTTATGGAGGATAGAGTTATTTGGTGCAAAGAAAGTGGAGGAGTGTTCTCCACCAAATCATGTTGGAGACGAGTGGAGGGGATGGAGGGTATTGGGGGGCAGTGGTTCTGGAAAGCCTTGTGGAAGATTAAAATTCCAATGAAGGTAAAGCTTTTAGCTTGGAAGGTGGCTTATAAGGCTATTCCGGTCAAGGAAATTCTGGTGTCGAGAGGATGCCTAGTAGGCCCTAACACGAGCTGCTCGTTTTGCGAGAAGGAAGTGGAAACCGTAGACCACCTGTTTTGTAAGTGCGAATTTGTTTGTTCATTGTGGTATCAAAGGCTATACTGGTTTGGGATTAGTAGTGTGCTACCTGGTAGTGTGGACCAATTATTAGCATGGTGGATGGACGCCTGCCAGGAATAGTAGTGTGCTACCTGGTAGTGTGGACCAATTATTAGTAGTTTGGGATTAAAACATCATATTATTTAGCATGAGAAATACCCGAACTTTTCCAGAAAAATCATCTTGATAAAAAATATTTTCTACCACCCTGTGTGGGAGTCGAAGCAGGACCCCACACATCAACATGTATATACTCAAGTATTTTGGTGGATTTAATACCTACAGGATTAGAAGAATTAAAAGATACTCTGTGTTGTTTGCCAGCTAAGCATGATTCACAAAGATCAATTTCACATAAGTCAGATTTCAAACAACCAGCATCTTTCAGAAATTTCATGCCTTTTTCACTCATATGCCCTAATCTAGCATGCCACAGAAGCAAAGTTTGTTTAACCTTATCATAACTAGAACTAACAGCAAAGACACAATCAATCAAAGAAGAGACCACATAAAAATTATGCTTTCTAATGAATTTAAATAATATTAAATTCCCTTTAAATATTTTCATCATGCCATTACCCCATCTCCCTTCTAAGCCTTTTTTCCCTAAGGCAGCACAAGGCATCAAATTGTAAGACAAATTAGGCACATGTTTAACTGCATCAAGACAGACTCTTGTTCCATTTTCAAATTGTAACACAATTTTTCCTATACCTATGACACGACATCTCTTGTCATTAGCCATGATCACAAAGTTATTTTCAACAGTTATATAATATTCAAATAACTTCAAATGTGGAGACATATGGAAAGTGCACCCAGAGTCAATCAACCAATCAGTTTTAGAAATATCTTTAGCTACATTCACATCACAATAACAATTTAAATCATGAACCATCAAAAGTTCTTCAGGCCTAACGACTACATCAGTCACAACATTAGCCTAATTGTTCTGATTATCATTTTGATTCTTGTCTTTCTTAGGGAGTCTACAATCTTTTATGAAATAGCCATTCTTACCACAATTATAACATTTCTTGTCATATTTTCCTCTGGACTTAGATCTATATGATCTAGACTGAACCCTATGGTTGCTTCTGCCTCTATCATCTTACTGCTTTTGATCATTCTTTTTCTAAGGTCTGCCCCTAGTGTTAAACACTTTATCAGAATGCTTAGAGGAATTCTTTAACTCAAGTTCTTTGTTCTTTAGACTCCTAACCACATGGTCTAAAGTTAAATCATCGCTAGAATATTAAATAGTAGATTTCACATCATAATATGTATCATGGATGGCATTCATTAACACTATTGGCATATAATCATCAATATGTTTATCTCCAGTAGCTTTTATGTCTTGAACCAATTTTAGAAATGTCCAATTTAAATTTAAAAAAATTTCCAAGCAAGAACATTCTAGAAGACAGATGATTTAGCATGAAGTTCAGACAACATACACAAGTCCTTGGCAGATTTACAATCACCTAATTTTTGAAGTACAACAGTAGATAGACTTAATATTATAGCAGATTTAGCAAGTTCATCCATTTCAGCCTTTTAGCCGCATTTTCTTCTTCAATGTTTGGTTCTATTGCATTCCAAACACGTTGTTTGACAAGAACACAACACTTCTTCACCCAACAGATGCTGAAGTCGTTATTTCCATTAGAAGGAGCTATGCTATTAGAGGTAGAAGTAATTGTGATTGGCGTTTAAACATGAAGAACCAATGCTCAAACACTGAACCAAAAAACACAATTTATTCTATCTTAATCACTTTCAAAAGGCAATTAGATAGTATTTTGTAACCTTTTAAATTTTTCCAAGCAAGCCCAAATTAATTTTGGGTTGTCCAAACAGTCCCAACGGTCAGTTTTCATACTTGAAAGGATTTTTTGCAGATTCTCAAAAAAATCACACTTTTCAATATTTTCAGAAATCAACTTTTTCAGGGTATCAGAAATCAGATTTTCAATCCCTCAAAAATTTTCAAATCCAATTTTTTCACAGAAATGTTCACTAAAAAGACATTAGCACAGCAATGGTGGTTTTCACTAAGAACAACACACATAACAATTTTAAGCACAAAGATGGTAGATCTCACAAAACACAATTTTAAGCAAGCAACACAACAGATTTCAAAAAATACAATTTTTAGCATAAATGGCAGATTCAACCACATTCAACAACACCCGAATATTCACTTCTAGAAAGTAAACTTGCTTAAAATGTAAAAGATGCGGATAAGCTATTTTACCTTGCGGGGGTGCCTCGACCAACCCCCGTCCCACAGTGGCCTATGGCTCTGATACCACTTTTGGGTAACCGGTACCCTATATTAGCCTAACTATTACAACCAAGGTTAACAAACCAAAGGCCTAAACTATGGGATACAATGCTTTATCCTCACCAATACAATGTTCACTGGTAAAGCAAGAAAACAGAAAGCAAAAATACGTCTTGGAGAAGACTGCTACTTCTGGATCTGTGCTCGTCCTCGAGACAATTTTTCCAGCTCCGTTTTGCTTCCTCTGTATGCTGCTCCAATCATCCAGTGGCTTCCTTCTTCTTCCAGATCTACAAAAGGGTTAGTATAACAAGATGTAGCAACAAATCTTAAGATATAGAAATTATACCCATAGATCTGTGACAGCCGATGCTTTGCCACCAACACCCGCTGCCGCCCTCTATGACACAAACCCTTCGCCGAAAACCTCTTTTCGACGACCTACCACCGAGACACTAAGAGGAAAGAGACACAGAGCCCTCACCGAACCCCAATCGAGCGATCCCAAGCCCATAAAAGCTCACCTCTCAGTCCCCTTGCTCACTCACTAACTAAAGGTAGAACAAATGTAAACCTAGTTGCTGTGGTGAAGAAGACAAAAGCAATGGGATGATAATTCTAGAAGGGCGTCGCTGCTCTCTCAAGGAGAGTAAAAATCTGATTAGGGTTAGAGTGGGAGAGGCGTGATGGAGTATATAAACAAGTGGCCATGGGCCTCAGTCAAAGACAACATGTGCCCGATAAGGTATTGGGCCAACAGGTAAAATGGGCGAATAATTATAACAAGCAGAAACTTTGGTTGTGAGTACTGAGGAGTAGAAAGAAAAATATGATTGAAATTTAGAATTAGGGTTTGCTTGATAACAAATGGAAACTAAATTTTAGGTTATTTGAAATTGAGTTTGGGCCTTAACTAGATTTTTTTTTTGGGTTTACTAATAAATATGTAATGTAATATACTATTTTTATTTTAAGAACATGTACTTATATATTTTATAATATATATATATCCATATGCCGCTATTTTTGCTATACCGAATATATTATATTTTTGATGCCGATACACTACCAAAAATATTCGGCATGGCAATATACCTTATAAAAAATTTCGTTATACCATACATTTCAGCATTTTGGACATTTTTTGGTATGGTATGAATGCTATACCGAGTTTTCGGTGAAATTGTCTAACCCTAATTTCAACTCGGAAAAATTGCAAAATTAGCCCCTTTTGTTTCCTTTTTTACCAGATCCATCATTTCCAAATTTTTTGCCCTTAATAATCCATTTCAATCACTAATCCGGGCCAAATCAGCCCCACTTCCCCTAATCGCGAGAAAAAATCCTACGTGGCAGTGGATTAAGTTGCTAATTAGGTTGGGCCGGCCACCGTGGAAGGTCAAATGCCACGTAAGAGGTCCAATCGGGTAAAGTAATATATCGAACCCAATTTACAGTGTCGATGTTGGATTATAGAAGAAAGGCAGACCATAGGAGCTTACAGAAGAAAGGTTACACACAATGGGGAATTTCGACTCACAGCTGAGGTCCCAAGGCGAAAATAATCTTCCCCCACTGGATTATGGTAAGTTTAGGTTTATCAATGCGGTAGGGCAGTGGGTTATGGGTTTAGGATTTGGTTTATACTTTTAATGCTTTTTGTACTTGGATTTCTTGTTGTCGTCCAATGTGTAAAGTATATTGGGAGATTCCCTGCGGAAGTGTTTAATAATGTTAAAAATTACAGTTGGAGGTAGATATCACATAATAAATGGTGTGTGGTCCCTGTGGTGTTTGGTTGTGCTATATGCAATCTGACAAGAAGATTTGATGGGTCCATTTTGCACTTGTTTATTTCATTTTTTGCTTTTGCTTATTGCCATTTAGCAGCAGCCTATGGCACACGGTTTTGTTAATTTTTTTTGGAAGTTGACTTCTTGTATATTTTTGGGTATTTGTTACATGGTTTTGGAGCGAGAATGGTTTAGGTCAATTGAATTTTATTGACTATTTCTATTCTTGAAGTTGCAATTAAGTATAATATTGGTGTCGTGTTGACCTCTATATTGACCGTTGCATAGTGCTATTGTTGCTGCCAAAAAGGGTTTGATACAGCTTATAATTGTTGTTAGTTTTGTTGCCCTATTACAGAACCCGACAATGACCCAGTGGTAATGGCATTTCGTTTTGGGGGAAAGATAGAAGAGGGAGTGTACATGGAGCAACGATGTGAAATCAAAATCGACAAGTTTGATCATGTTCCAGTTTGACTTCTATGTGTTGGAGCGATAAGGATATATGCCCAAAAACAGAACCATACAGATGAGTTTAACCTGTATTTGAAGGATAAAAGTGGAGTTAAACCATTAGCTGAAGATATTCAAGTTTTTAAAGCGTGTGAGAAGTTACAAAATATTAGGGAATGTGTCATATATGATGTGCTGAAATCTTCAATTAATGGTGATGTTGGTGAAGTGGTGGAGTTAGGGATGTGGATGATTCATTAGCCGGTGTTAATGATTTCAGTGACTCGGATGCAGAGTATGGGTATGATATAGATGAGAGTAAGGAGCCTGATGATGATTGGATGGATAATGTCTTTGTTAATCCACATGGAGATCCGAATTCATCTACATAAGAAGGAATAAAGGCAAAGAGAAGGTCATCCATGATTGGAAGTGGGTGCAGTTACAGTACAGACAAAGTAATCAATCCGCACGTCCGCACGCAATCTCGTCCATTGAGTTCAATCCGACGGCCATAATTTGTTAAGGGTATAATTGTCAAAATATATATATATATATAACCATTTTTTACTTGCCAAAATTACGAAAATATTTTCCTAATCTGTTGTTGATTCGTATCTAATACAATTACTTTCCTTAACTTCCTTGTTTACCAAAAATATCAACAGACCAGTAGATAACATCATCGACGGCAGAAAAACAGTGACATACTCCGAAAATGATCAGCGATAAATTTTGTTTCACAAGCGATATTCAAAGGACCAGTCAGCGACTATACCACGAAATATCAGCGACTATTACTATGACATTTCAGCGAATATGTTGCTGAAATGTTGCTTGCCGAGTCACTGAAATCTTCTTTGATGAGTCACTGAGATCACTATAAATATATCGCTGAATGCAGTAGAAGGCGTCGCTGAAATCACAATACAATATCGCTGAGGGGTGAATTCATGATGTATGATGTCTATTTTTAGTAAATAATCATTACATTTGTCTTCTCTCCAGGCGTATATTGCTCGCCGAGTCGCTGAAATATTTCTTGTAGAGTTGCTGAAATGTCTTCAAATATTTTCGCTGTTTCTGAAATATTGCTTGCCGAGTCGCTGAAATCTTCTTTGATGAGTCGACAAATCACTATAAATATATCGCTGAGTGCAGTAGAAGGCGTCGCTGAAATCATAATGCAGCGTCGCTGATGGGTGAATTCATGGCACACGATGTCTATTTTTAGTAAATAATCATTACGTCTATTTTTAGTAAATAATCATTACATTGTGTACATTGCTTGCCGAGTCGCTGAAATATCTATAAATTGATCGCTGAAATATTTCTTGTAGAGTCGCGAAAATGATTACAAATATATCGCTGAAATTTTTTCTTGCTGAGTCGCTGAATTGCATATCCCATGTCACTGAATTGTATTGGGTTCATCGCTGAGTTGTGTATGTCATGACGCTGAATTGTATATCATCTGTTGCGAATTCAACAAATTAAATACCTAAACGTGAAATTACGAAACTACTCCTCCAAATCATTACAACCGTTGGATGGTAAAATTGATCAATGGCTCGGATGCGTCTCCGCACGCCCGCAAGGACTAAAATGTCCGCACCACAACAGATGTCATTGGGAGTTGTATGCATTTTTAAAAGTTGATAGATTTAGAAAGTTCATAAACTCCATGTAGAGTTGACAGATTTTGTGTAGAGTCCACGTAGAGTTGACAGATTTATATAGAATCCCTGAAGGGTCTGGCTGATTTTGGAGAAGTTTTGTTTAGTTATATTTTTAAAGAGAATCCATTAAAATCTATAAAAATTTAAAATCCATGGACAGTTGAATACCTCAAAATTTTTAAAGACTTTTAAAAATCTGTATTGAATACACATAGATTTTTAAAGACTTTTTGAAATCTATATTCAATACGCCTAGTGGTGTGTGGAATATTTTCCAACATAACCCGCAGTGTACGGTCCAAGTAATAAACTGGTGAAACCGGGTCGAATCCACATGGAACAGTGAATTGCTATACTTTATCAAATTGAAGTAGCGAATAAATAAAATTGCATCAATGGTTTGTTTTATCTAAAATCCTAATATTGCAATTAATTAAAATAAAGTACTAAAAATTCCAATCAACCAAACAAGAGAAAGAGAGATTTATGCTAGAAGATGAAGGGGAATCCCTAGATCTTTCAATTGTTGACAAGTTTGCAAATTGCTTACAAAAATCCAATCTTTAATCAATTTAATGCCTATTCAGAATAACCACAATTTAGAAACCTCTTGGTTTTAATGACATGCAATTCCTCCGGCTTGTGATTATCCTAAATTGGTTCTAACAG
This sequence comes from Hygrophila difformis, assembly GCA_030278955.1. Classification (NCBI taxonomy): domain Eukaryota; kingdom Viridiplantae; phylum Streptophyta; class Magnoliopsida; order Lamiales; family Acanthaceae; genus Hygrophila; species Hygrophila difformis. The sequence goes on along the minus strand of JAOANR010000015.1, from coordinate 25,992,468 downwards.
ATTTTGCACTTTCTCAAGCTACAAAAAGTTAGAACTAATCTGCCAATTATATTTTGTTTAAGTATTTTTTCAATCATCTAAACAATATAAAGCCCTAGTTTAGATCTCCTTTCGGTCTCACCAAACACACATAAGAATTTAACAGATTAATATTAAATTAACGAAATTAATAAAACAAAAGCAATGTCAACAATATCTAAATTTAGGTTTCCCAAACGATGGGTTTAGCATAACATGTTCACAAAACGACAGAAAGTAATAATAAAGGAAAACATAGTCTGGTGAAACATGGTTTGAAGGAACGTCAGTGTAGGATTCTTGTCAGATCTCCAATGGGTTGCCTTCGTCTTCTCTTCTCCTTTGCCCGGATGATGGATGGAAAGATATGGGAAGATGATGGCTCAAAAGAATGGAAGAATAATGAATTCCCCACCCTGATTAGGTCTGAAAACTTGCTATTTATGCTCCAGGACGCGAAAACCCTCGAAAACAGAAAACTGGGCCGAACTGCCGTGTCTCGCGCGCTACGCGCGCGTTATCTTCCCGCAGCGCGCGAAGACCGCGTCGCATCTTCGTATGTCGCGCGTTGCTGGCGCGGAAATGGCCTCGTCGCGCGCCAAGTGCGCGCGGCTTTCGTCTCTCGCGCGTTATGTCGCGTGTTATGTCTACGTGGCGCGCGAACGGTGCGCCATATCGTCGTCGTACGCTGTTTTCGCCGTTTTCTTCCATTTTCTGAGCTGTTTTCGCCGTTTTCTTCCATTTTCTGAGTTCTTGAGCTCCAATTGACTTCCTCTTGGTCCCTTTGGCCTTTGGCTTGCTAAAAACACCTAAACACACGCAATCTCAACATAAAATACATTAAAACGCATAGAATCATGGAATGAGATCACAATTTAATATTAATATTCAAAATCATTGTTTCTAGCATATAATTCCCCAATTTTCACCAATTAAGCCTTTAACTCATTATTTAAATACAAGTAAATGTCGCACTTTGTGCAAGACATCAACATCCTCACACTAAGTCTTGTTCGTCCCCGAACAAGGTAAAACTAAGACCTAGCAATATCAACACACAAAGTAGCCACCAAAATGTCTAAATGCTAAACTACAACCAATCACAGGCTCAAGCAGATATCAACATCAAGTTCTCATTTGTCCCCTCAACACTAACACTACTACTTGCCTCAACCCTCACAAGGATTCACACAAGAAAATGTATAAATATAAATGTATGAAGTGCTCTCATATGAAAGGGTAAGAATCCACTCAATACCAAGGCAATGCAATTATCACTATAAATTTGTAACAAAATCACAAAATCCTCACACTTAGAGTTCATCATAAGGAATCAATAAGACTTGAAATAGGTTATAACGGGGCTAGAGTCATTAGGTAGGAAAATATGAATAAAGTGAGCTAATGAAAATGGAACAAGTATCATTCCATCAAAAAATTAAACCCAAATATCCAAGCACATAGAATCACACCCCATCACATCAAAATCATCAACCCAAACCACAAAATGAAGTAGTATGTGCTCCCAAATGCCTTGCGGATTTCAACAGCTCGGTTTCACAATTTTATTTAGAAGAATCCCACTATCTAACATTTCGAACTTCATTTCGTGTGCTGTGCTCGATTCCGGACCTCTTTTTGCTCGGTTTTGGCTTTTTGGGTTCAGTTTTGGCACCTTTCAACTCTCTTGACTTCCTCATGCGGCTCCTAAAACCAATTCTTACAATCCTTCAAACAAACATCATTAAAATTATTTTCAAAATCATCATAAACACAGTCTATAAAATTCAATCCAGAAGCATGAGAAGATTGTTTAAGCATATTGTTCACATTAAATGTTACTCTATCTTCTCCAATTCTAAGAGTTACCACTCCATCCTTATAATCAATTAAAACGTGACAAATAGCTAAGAATGGACTACCCAAAATAAGTGGTATCTCTCTATCATCATTCATGTCAAGTACTACGAAATCAACTGGCACAATAAATTTGTCTACCTTTACCAACACATCCTATAAAATACCATAGGATGATTTTTTAGAACGGTCCGCCAGTTGTAGAATCATCCTTGTTGGCTTCACTTCCCTCAGGCCAAGCTTCTTGTACAGTGACATGGGCATCAAGTTGACGCTAGCTCCCGAATCACACAGGGCATCCTTGCACACTTCTCCTCCTATGGTGCAAAGTATGGTGAACCTCCCTGGATCCTTCATCTTCCTCGGTAATGGTTTCTCCATCAAAGCATTGCACTCCCCTGTAATAGAAACCAAACCACTATCAAGTTTTCTCTTCCTAGACACAATATCTTTAAGAAATTTTTCATATTTAGGCATATTCATTAAAGCATCAACAAATGGAATATTAATTTCTAATTTGCTGAAAATATTGCAAAACTTCCTAAAACTCTCATCCTCAGCAGACAACTGTGCACGGCGTGGAAAAGGTAGTTTGGGAAGTTGAGCTTCCACAACCGCTTTCTTCTTCTTAGGCTCCTTGTCTGCATGATCCACTTGTGTCTCCTCAGGCTCCTTCTCTTTAGCACGATCATCCTGCACAAGTTTAGGCATAGGGTCAGTAGTAGAAAATCCAGACCTAGTAGTAATAGCATTGCATCTCTCCCTTGGGTTCAGTTCAGTGTTGCTAGGCAATGCTCTAGGGGCTCTTTGTGCTAACTGTGTAGTCAAATTACCCACTTGCTGCTCCAAATTCTTTTGCCAAGCTTTAATATTGGCCAACTTTGCATCATTCCTCACCATGTAATCCTCAGTCCGGGCCACAAAAGTATCCAGCTTCTTGGATTTCCGAGTCTGATTATCAAGGATTTGCTGAAGAAGTCCCATAACTGGATCCGAAGGTGGGGTGGAGGTTGGGACTGACTGAGGCTGCTGCTGTGGGAAAAAAGGGCCTTTTCTGCTGAAAGAATCCTGGAGGGCCTTGCTGAAAAAATGGGTTGTTGGTATATGGATTAATAGGTCTCATCTGATTCTGTGCATACCGAACATCCTGCACTCCCTCAAAAGCTGGATTTTTAGAAGCTATTGCAGTTGGACATGTGTGGGACTGATGAGGTCCTGCACAATACTGACATGCAAAAGTCTGAATGGTTTGAACGGGGTGTCTCGGCTTCCCAGGAACTGGAACTACCTCCTTATTCAGAGCAATCTCCATACACCCCAATCTATCTACTACAATATCTAGCTCATTCTTCATCTCCTTCAGTGCTCCAACCTCTGCTACTCTAGTAGGGACATTTCTTTCTCCATTACCCCATAACTTTTCATCCTCTACTAAAGCATCCAAAATTCTTCTCCCTTCCTCTGCAGTCCTATCCATAAAGGTCCCGCCAGATGTTCCATTCAGCCACTGCCTATCTCCATGTGTCAGACCCTGATAGAATGCATAAAGGATCTCAGGCTCAGACAAACCATGCTGGGGGCATGCCCTAAGACTTGTTTTCATCCTTTCCCATGCATCTACCACAGTCGCATGTCCTTTCTGCTTAAATATTATAATCTGGTCCCTGAGCTTGATGATCATGGAAGGTGGAAAGAATTTAGTCATAAACCTCTGAAGCATCTCATCCCATGTGCGAATTGAACCTGCAGGGATGGACTGAAACCATGCTTCACCTCTATCCTTAATGAATAGGGGAAAAGTTGCATCATAAGTTCCTCTGATGTCATCCCTGCAATATTCACGGTACTGCATAGGCTTTTAAAGTGTAGAAATGAATGTTAGGGTTCTCTTGGACACCTCCTCCGAATTGTTTCTGTTGGACCATGGTCAGAAAAGAGGGATTGATTGCAAATGGAAGATTCGGCTTAGGTCTCACCATTGAATCATTTATAATATGACCCATTGGTTGCATCTGCTGCCTGAGAGTCAAAGCTGGTGGTCGGGGAGGATTCGCACCAACAGCTGGAAGAACATTCTGCACACCCGCTCTCGGCGGTTCCTGCCGATCACGCTCATTGTTTTCACCCCCGTTCATGGTGTTTTCTAATCTTTTCCTAGGCCTAATTCTTCGTTCAGTCCTAGGAATTTCTGGATCAAACTCGAAATTAGGTGGAAATCCTCTTGGCATAAACTAGAGCCTGAAACAATAGGAAAACAAAGAGTAAGTGACAAGAAAATTTAAAATAATAAAAATAAAAATAAAATAAAAATAAGAAGAAATAGGTAGGAAACCACAAAAACTCATTAAACTATGACAAAAACCACCGTTCTCCGGCAACGGTGCCAAAAACTTGGTGTATGGAATATTTTCCAACACAACCCGCAGTGAACGGTTCAAGTAATAAACCGGTGAAACGGAGTCGAATCCACAGGGAACAGTGAATTGCTATACTTTATCAAATTAAAGTAGCGAATAAATAAAATTGCATAAATGGTTTGTTTTATCTAAAATCCTAATATTGCAACTAATTAAACTAAAGTACCGAAAATTCCAATCAACCAAACAAGAGAAAGAGAGATTTATGCTAGAAGATGAATGAGGATCCCTAAATCTTTCAATTGTTGACAACTTTGCAAATTGCTTATAAAAATCCAATTTTTAATCAATTTAATGCCTATTCAGAATAACCACAATTTAGAAACCTCTTGGTTTTAATGACACGCAATTCCTCCGGCTAGTGATTATCCTAAATTGGTTCTAACAGATTTTGCACTTTCTCAAGCTAAAAATTGTTAGAATTAATCTGCCAATTATATTTTGTTTAAGTATTTTTTCAAACACCTAAACAATATAAAGCCTTAGTTCAGATCTCCTTTCGGTCTCACCAAACACACATAAGAATTTAACAGATTAACATTAAATTGACGAAATTCATAAAACAAAAGCAATGTCAACAATATCTAAATCTAGGTTTCCCCAAACGAAGGGTTTAGCCTAACATGTTCACAAAACGACAGAAAGTAATAATAAAGGAAAACATAGTCTGGTGAAACATGGTTTGAAGGAACGTCAGTGTAGGATTCTTGTCAGGTCTCCAATGGGTTGTCTTCGTCTTCTCTTCTCCTTTGCCGGATGATGGATGGAAAGATATGGGAAGATGGTGGCTCAAAAGAATGGAAGAATAATGAATTCCCTACCCTGATTAGGTCTGAAAACTTGATATTTATGCTCCAGGACGCGAAAACCCTTGAAAACAGAAAACTGGGTCGAACTGCCGTGTCTCGCGCGCTACGCGCCCGTTATCTTCCCGCAGCGCGCGAAGACCGCGCCGCATCTTCGTATGTCGCTCGCCACGGGCGCGGAAATGGCCTCTTCGCGAGCCAAGTGCGCGCGGCTTCCGTCTCTCGCGTGTTATGTCTATGTGGCGCGCGAACAGCGCTCCATATCATCTCGTGCGTTGTTTTTGCCGTTTTCTTCTGTTTTCCGAGTTCTTGAGCTCCAATTGACTTCCTCTCAATCCCTTTGGCCTTTGGCTTGCTTAAAACACCTAAACACAAACAATCTCAACATAAAATACATTAAAACGCGTAGAATCATGGAATGAGATCACAATTTAATATTTATACTCAAAATCATTGTTTCTAGCATATAATTCCACAATTTTCACCAATTAAGTCTTTAACTCATTATTTAAACACAATTAAATATCGCACTTTGTGCAAGACATCACCTAGATTTTTAAAGACTTTTTAAAATTTAAATTGAATACACATCAACTTTAAAAATCCAAAAAAATCCTATAGAGTCTAGATTAAATACACCCCTATAAATAATCAAAGATTTCTAAAAGTCAGTCATACTCTAGCCAAACTTTACATGGAGTCTATACAAAATCAATCAACTCTACGTGAGTCTATGGACTCTCTAAATCCACCAACTTCTTTAAATCCATAAAACTCTGGATTGAATACACCCCCTTAAATTTCATGGTTTACACATGAAAGTGACGATTGGAGAACTTTCAATATGTCTTTTGTTAATTCCAATGCTCACAAGAAAATAGACAAGGGGATCTCATTATGCAGGGGTCGAACAAGGGAAATTTAGGATATATGATTTCACTATTTCAGGGAGTTGAAGCTAGACACAAGGAAGTGCTTTACATAAAAATGGGGTTCTTGATAATACGACTATCTTGTTCACTTAGATTTGACCACTTGGCCAAATCTCTATTCCCAATAATTGACAATTGAAACGAAATAAATTATGCTACACACAGTCGAAAAAGATAGTATAGCCGATACTCTACGAACCTACGCAGTACCGTGCGGCCCGATCACACGTCTTGTATGACTTGGGCCAAAATCATCCAAACATGGGAAAACAGACGACCCATTTGAGTTTTGCAAGCCCAATTTCGTCTAAATATATTTATTTGGGATTTTTGGGCTAATAGAGGTTATTTCTTCAAAGATGCCCACTCATGATATCCACAACCTATAGGTTGGGAGTTGGGGGAGTTAGCACTTGGGTAAGTCCCCAACCCCCAACATATCTTATTTGTTATTTCATTCAGGTGTGTGAGGAAAATGGATATCAAATTGTCTTGTACAAAAAAATTCTCCAGCTGGTTTTCATTTACAATCTTCCTAACATGGAAATTAAATATAATGTTTCACAAATTTATACATGCATATGTGAATTTACATTTTGACCTGACTTGTGAGATGAATCAATTATTAATATATAAAAACAAAATATCGTTTTTGAAAACTTTTGAGGGGAAAAATGGGACGAAAGTATCTTTATCTATTAAAATTTTGCCACCACATGGCAACCTTTTTTTTGGTAACACAGCCTAAAGAGGCGGGCAAACAAGCAGAAACAAAAAAACAAAAAAGAAGAAGAAGAAAAGACCAAAGGAAAAAACAAAGCAAAAACCACAACAGGCCACACCAACCACACTACTTGACCCTCATCACCATAACACCTCTTGCATCTCTATCCACCAAAGGTCGAACATCATCCGGGGGTGTCGTCCAGCATGTGTAACGAACCGCACTCATCACTGCCATCCTTGCCAGCGCATCTGCCACTTGGTTTCCCTCCCGCAGCACATGTCGAAGAACACAACCCGACATGCCACGAAGTGTAATCCTGATCTCATTAATCAAAGGCCAATACACATGCCGACGATCAACTTGATCCTTAACCAACCTAACCACTTCCAACGAATAACAGTAACACTGCTTCAATCCGATCCCCAGTCTATTCGCCATCTGAAGCCCCCGGACCAAAGCAACTAATTCCACTTCCAAAATAGGCTGATTCCCTAGTTGACCACCGCAACCCCCAACCGAAGCTCCGTTGCCCTCCTGTATCACCGCGCCAAACCCCGATCTCCCACCCTCCACCACACTCCCGTCCGTGTGGAGTATCGGCCCCTCACCATCCGCCTCCTTCCATAACACCCAGCGAACCACCTGATCCGAAGCCCTGTCCTCCACATGCAGAAGCCGCGCGAACTGATTTGCATGGTAAAGGATCCGAGCAATTGGCGTGCCCTCCCCCACGAACACCCTTCTATTCCTTTCCAACCACACATTCCAAAGAAAGGCCAAAAACCTGCCTCCTCCAACCTGGTACACCTGCCGCAACCAATCCAAACAGTCTTGATCCGGCACTTCCTGCACAATCATAATCCAAGCAAACCCACCTCGTCGCCAAACTTCCTCCGCCCACCTACATGTGAACAACGCATGCCTCCAATCTTCCTCACATTTACCGCATATGCCACAAAGTGGCGATGAAGCTAAGGACCGAGTATAACGCAGCTTGTTGCAAGGCAGCGCCCCCTGTCCAAGTAGCCATAGCAAAACCCCCACCTTTTCCGGGATCTCCTTGCACCAAATCCAACGCCAACAGCCTGCCTGAGCATCATCAAGACTAAGCCACTCATCGGCCGAACGCACAGAATAAATCCCGAATGTAGTCAATCTCCAATGCATCAAATCCGGAGTACTAGATGATAGCATTGGTGGTGGCGATTCCTTGATTTCAAGCAACATATCCGCAGGCAGCCAAGTTTAGAGCTTCTCCAACATCCAAGCGCACTCACCCACTACATCCTTGATTTTATAAACCACGTCATTGAAGCGAACGAATGGGACTTTGTCCGCCAGACACTCCCCTTTCCACCACGGAGCATACCACAGCGAACTCTCACCATCCCCTATGCGAATGCCGAACCCTGTAGAAAGTTTAGTAGACACCTTACATAAGGCCTTCCATATTTTCGTGCCACGGTAGTGCGATCTCGGGAACATACCTGCTGCCACCCCATATTTCGCCCGAAAAACTTGTACCCACAACTTCTTCGAATGTCCAACCAGCTACGCCACCATCTTACCCAAAAGAGCCAAATTCATAGCCCGAGCTGCTCTAATTCCCAACCCCCCATTCGGACGAGACCTCGTCACAGTCGCCTAATTCACCAGATGCAAACCCTTTCCATCTGCACCCTTCCAAATCCACCGCCTTATTATTTTGTCAATCTTCTCACAGACCCCCACCGGCAACAAATGAACTTGCATGGTATACACTGGAATAGCAGCAAGAATGGCACGAGCCTTCGTAATACGGCCTGCTTTATTAAGAAGGAAACCGTCCCAAGTAGCGAGTTTCCCCTCAATCCGCTGTACCAAGCTATCAAAGTGACTCATCTTAAGCCGCCCATGAATAATTGGAAACCCAAGATAACGACCTAGATCCGCAACAACCGGTATCTGTAGTTGGTGTGTAATCCAACCTTTTTCCTCCCCTGATGCCCCAGGCGAGCAAATCGCCCCTGACTTCGCTGGATTCATGTGAAGCCCGGACCGACTCCCAAATCTCTCAAGCACCTCTCCCATGCAGGTAATACTATGAACATCTAGCTCGGAGCAAAAAATCAAGTCATCAGCGAACATTAAAAGTGAAATGGCCACGCCGCTAGAGCTGAGGACAATGGGTTTCCATCTTCCTGCGACGACCTCCCCCAATATCGTCCTCGAGAGTTTCTCCATGACTATAACAAACAAATACGACAAGGGGTCACCCTGTCTAAGCCCCCGTCCAGCGCGTAACTTACCGATGGGCGATCCATTCCACAAAATGGAAAAATTAGAAGAAGACACACATGCCATGATCAACTCCCTACAAGCGAGCGGCAGGCTCGGCTCTTGCAAGCATGCATCCAGAAACTCCCATCGCCACCGTATCATACGTCTTAGTTAGATCAATCTTAATCACCGCATCCTTCCTTATCCCTCTATCAGCTTCAATCGATGACACTATCTCCTGTAAATGCACTCCATTGTCCGACGTACCCCTCCCAGGCAAAAATGCAGACTGGAACGGACTTATAATCTCACATGAAATGCCCCTCATCCTACGGACAAGCACCTTCGTTATCAACTTAAATGCCACATTGCACAACATCAGAGGTCTATAATGTGCAAGGGTAATCGACATGTCAACTTTCGGAATCAAGCATAGGAAAGCATGTGCAAACCCCTCAAGAAGCTGTCTGGAGTGCATAATATCAATAACATGCTTCTTGACTTGGTCACCCAACACATTCCAATACTCCTTGATAAATAAAGCCGGGAACCCATCCGGCCCCGGCGCAGCTAAGGACCGCATCGAAGCAAGGGCTTTCTCCACCTCATCCCCCTGTACCGGCTGCTCAAGTACCACGACATGAGGCTTCAGTAGAGAGGGCAGGCACGACAACTCCTCCCCAACAGGCTGCTCAACATGCTCAGCAAAAATATCTCCATAATACACAATCGCCATGTCATGCAGGATAGCCGGATGTTCCTCCCACCGACCATCCTCCAATTGGAGACCATATATCCGACTCCTCTTTCTCTGTACCTTTGTTTTAGCATGGAAATACCTCGTATTCCGATCCCCAACTTCCACCCATTTATCCCGGGACTTTTGATGCCATAATAATTCTTCTTGTATAAGTACTTGTTCCAACTCAGCTTTCAGCTCCGCCTCCAGCCGAGAGTACCATACAGAGTCCCAACATACAAGCTGCTTCTGAACACCGAGAATTCGATTTTTCAGCTTCCTTTTATGGTCCCGAATGTTCCCGAACGTGGTAGTATTAAAATCCAACGAAGCCGAGCTCACCCGAGACAATAGATCCGGAAACGAATGACACCCTTCACCTACACACCCTTTTTATCACATCCACATAATTTGGATGAACTGTCCAAGCAGCTTCCCAGCAGAAAGGTCGGGAATCATTTCGCCTCTGGCTATCCCCACACACAAGCTTCAACGGGCAATGATCGGATCCTAACCTAGGGAGATGATAAACACGTCCTTCCCCAAACTGATTAAGCCAATCAAAGTTCACGACCCCCCGGTCAAGCTTCTTCCCAATCCGTCGACTATTCACCATGCGAGACCACGTATGCTCAGGACCAAACGTGGGAATCCCTAACAACCGGCAGTGATCAAAGACCAGATGCAACTCTTCCGCCCGATCACCTAAGAACACCCCTCCAGAGACTTCCGAGCCATCGATGATCTCATTGAAATCGTCTATCACAACCCAAGGCCCATCCACCAGCTCGAAGACCATCTTGATCTCCTCCCAATTATGCCGCTGACGTTGATAGTTTAGATCAGCGTATACAATCGTGAACGTCCAACTGGTCAGACCCTGCCGTAGCTCCACTGTAATCATTCTCGGTCGACAATCCACCACGACGGCTTGGCATTGGAGCTGAGCATACATCAATATCCAAAGACCACCCCCCATTCCTACCGCCTCATTGATTTGTAACGCAACGTAGCCCATCCTCAAGAAGAAAATCCGGACTCGCTCAAACCCTCCTCGCGGCTCCATCAAACACAAGATGCTTGGTCTATGTAACCGGATCAAGTCACCCACCCAACGTTGGGCAGTCTTACTCATAATGCCACAAACATTCCACGCTATTATTGAGAAATCCCTAAAATCCATAAACATAAAATAATAAAGTAGAACCTGACCACACATTACTGGACTCCATGTGTTTCCTCATCCCCCCATCTGCCACGCCCCACACCCTCCTCATTCGGCGTCTCCGCGACTGATTCCATCTCATCACCATGCAGGCTATTGAGTAGAGCATACCTCCCTCCAACCAACCCCCCCCCCCCCACCCACACTAGAGCTCGACTCACCAGCACCCTGGTCTCTGCTAGGCCTTTTCAAGGAACTCTCCGAGAGTGAGCTAACGTAAACCCCCTTCGCTGCTCGAGCAGGATGATATAAAACCAATTGGCCCTTACCTATATCTCCCACTCCCGCGTCCGTCTTCTCCCTATCCACAGCCACTACCACTTGCTTCCCCTTGTGACTCCCTGGATCCCCCGCAACCAACTTCTCTCTATCATCCACTACCCCTATCTTACCCTTGCAACTCCCTGAATCCCCACCCGTCACACCTCTCTCCCTAGTTATATGCTGGCCAACATCACCCTTCAAGCCACCCTCACTCGCTTTCTCACCCCCCTCCACTCTCTTACGCATAGGTTTGTTACGACGACGACCAACCAACATCCAGTCCCCAAAGGCCTTTTCACCAGTGACATGCTGCCTCAACCCTTCCGGCCCCCTGTCGGCCTTCTCCACCTCCGGACCCTTCATTCCGTCTCCAGTACGCCCGCCAGCCCGTTCCTCCGCCCCCACCGCTTGTCCTTGACCCGGCATTGCTGGTGTGCTCTCCATGGTGCAATTCCGATCAACATGTCCATAACAGCCACACTTGGTGCAAAGTAGATGCAGGCCCTCATACGCCACCTGAACCCATCATCCATTCACCCTCATCCGACCCTTGACTGGCTTCGTTAAATCCAAGGCAACGCAAACCCGTGCATACCGACCCGAGACGTAACCCGCGTGCGTGCATCACACTTGAACACCTCCCCCAAGCCTGAAGCCACGGCCCATAAGATATCCTCTCGATACCTATGCATAGGAAGATCCATAAGTCTCGCCCATACTAACGTTTTGTTAACCTGCGTCGTACTCGGATTGAATTCTCTTGTCCATGGCATGATGGCCAGATAGTGATCAAAGATCATCCAGGGGCCGCCATTAACCACCACCTCCTTGTCCTCCGGCCGGCCGAACTTCGCAATAAAACAAGCATGGCCGACGTCAATCAGATTAAATTCACCCTGAACATTCCACATCCTAGCAAGTCGATCCTTCATGACATGATACCGCACATACGTACCCAAGACCTTAACCACCAGAGCCGACTCCCAAGCCTTTACTGCGTCCGCATCAATTTCTTCATCAATTACAAAATCCGAGATGTTCGGATTGCCGTCCACAAACCCCTTCTTGACGAGGTTTTCCGCGATCAAATCCCTCCGAGGCACTGGAGGATCAGTTATCATCTTTTCCCCTCCCAGAATATCCGCAAAAGATCGAGTCTTTCCCCCGGATCATGGTCAGAAGCGGTCGCCGCCGTAGCAAAAGAAGTCGCCCCAGAACGCGCACGCTGGAGAGTAAACCCTAGCCATTGGTTTTTGACCCTAATGACTTCAACCAACCTTTGATCTGTTTATAATTTTTTTTATCAATTTAATATTATTTAAATTGAATTATTTCAAATAAAATATCATTCTCAAAAATAAAATAAAAATATCGACGGACATATTTTTTTCGAAATATATAAAACAAGATCAATCTAGCTTGTTATATTTATAATTATCTAATCGATAGTATTTTCTTATCTTTTAAACAGCCATATATATGTATACATTTCTTTAAAAAAACCTTAAATGAGTATCTAAAAAATTTAGAATTGAAAAACTATGGATTCAAATAATTCAAACTGAAAAAAAAAAGTATAGGTATTAGTTACTTATAGTATTGATTTTGTTCTAGTTTTAGTAATTTTGTTCTTATAGATTTAAAAATAAACTTAATTTATGATAATATTTTATATTATATTTATACAACTAGAAAACACCCATGCTATGCATCCATATTAAAGATAAGTAAATAACAATTTTAAAGAATTATATTTTCAGTAATATACGTATTACTTACAAAATATAATATATTCTTCTTCTCAAAATATCAATTTTCTTAAAAATGTAATCGAAGTTTTTTAGTATAATCTCAACCCAATACCCGGAAGGCAATAGTATTAGCTAAATAATCCTTTCGCCGTAAACGGTATAAAAAATTGAATTTACGCGAACCCCCCCAGGCTTTATAGCACCTCTTATTTTAATTTATAGGGTAATTGCATTACAAATATGCCAAAAATTTAAAGGAAATTAAAGCCTACTAACTAAACAATAAAACGAAAGATGGAATATATAAATTATTATTAAGAATCATATTAGGCGACACATAGTTAATAATTAATCATTAGAACATATATAGACTGCGCAAATTAATTGAAAGCCGAAGCTTAGTTGTTCTCATCAATGCCGCGGCTAATGCGGTCATTTTGACGGTCGCAGTTTTTGCCATTGCAGTTGTTGTTGTTATTATAGGTAGTGTTGCTGCCATTGCAATTGTTCCTATCATTGCAGTTTTCGCCGCTGCAATTGTTTCTTGTAGGTTTGCCGTCGCCTTTGCAGTTTTCGCCGTAACAGTTGTTGTAGAGAGGTTTGTCGTTGCCTTTGCAGTTTTCGCCATTACAATTATCATAGGTAGGTTTGCTTTTCCCTTTGCCGTAGTTAGGGTTGTTGTTGCTGCCCTCATTGCCATAGTTGTTGTTGTTGCCCTCGTGGTCATAGCTATTGTTGTTGTTGCTGCCCTCGTTGCCATAACTGTTGTTGTTGTTGCTGCCACCCTTGTTGCCATAGTTGTTGTAGTTGCCCTCGCTGCCATAGCTGTTGTTGTTGTCGTCGTCGTTGTCGCCATAACCACGACCATTATTGTGAGAACTGCCACCATAGCCCGGACATTGGTTGTCATCACAATTGCCTCTGCCGGGATTCTGGCTGCCATAGCCTTGGCCCCCACCGTTGCCGTTGCATTTACAGCAGGGTTGTTTGCCATTGTTATTGTAGTAATTCTTAATAGGTCCATTGCCGTCCCCGTACTTAGCTCTGTTGCCCTTTCTGGGACGACGGCTGCCATAGTTTTTACTACCACGGCCATAGATACGACCTCTATTGCCCCTGCCAGGACGATATTTGCCATTGCCATTTTTATAACTACGACCACCACAATCTCCTCCATTTCCCTCGGGAGAATTCTCGCCAGAGGTTTGATTATCGTCACCGTCACGTCCTTGACTGCCATCGCCAACCTTAACACAATTGCCCTTGCCTGAACAATCGTTGCCATCACCACCGACCGGAGGGTCCTGTGCGCCGGGACTACCTGGAGGACCTCCATCAGCGCATCCAGCTGAAGATCTGCTGGCAGAGCCGTTCTCGCCGCCAGGGGTAGACCAGGAAACGGCGGCGCTTGTTGACTGACATTTCTTTTCGTTACCGGAAATCGGCTGTGCAACAACTGAGTTGATCGCCCCAAGATAAAGGAAACATAGCCCCAACCAAACCCTGATTCTCATTTTCATTATATCTCAAATCGAAATTATTTGATTAATTAATATATGTGAAATTGTGGGCGCAATTGAAACACCGCACTGCATCACGCCATCAAAAGTTAGGGTTTTATAACAGTCGGAGAATTAAGAATCATTGAACGAGATGGTTGGGATATTAAATCGCACATTGAATTAACTTCCCTTTGGTGGTAATGAACTACTGTTTGTCCTCACTTGATTAATATTCTCTAGCTAATTATATCTCATTAATTGTCCCCATTCAATCAAATTATATGTTGTCATCTGTGGGCCCTATTGTGGAAAAAAGAAAAAACTTCCCATAATTTTAAAAAATTTCCGAAACAGTCCCACAAATATCGAATTAGACAAATATGTTCAATAACTAACATAATTTTCGCCCAACCCATCCATGAACCCGGTTTTTTCGCTAATAATTGTCGGACCCATTCCATAACTACCTCAATCATCGTCGAACTCATCCCATAACTACCCCAATCATCGCCGAACTCATCCCTCCATTAGGATATGGGACGAGTTCGGCGAAAATTAGCGAAAATACCGGGTTCAGGATGGGTTCGTCTAATTCAATACTTATGGGATGATTTTGAAAATTAAAAAAGACTTATGGGACTAAATGGATTTTTTCCCCAACATATTATTGTGCATATTAGTAGTGATAACAAAAGTGATAAAGGGAGTCTTGTGATAACAAAAGTAATAAAGTGACCAAGGGTGAAACTATGCTTTGCTATGTACGGGTTAGCAGCGGTGGATCCTGAAAATTTTTTAAGTGATATCTCAAAAAAATAGTAAAAACTATATTTAAATTAGGGGTAGTAGTTACCACACAAAAATATAGAAGAAAACTTGATTGAAATAAATGATTGTGGTGTCACCAAAAAAATTAAGTGGTATCACCAAGCCTAATTTAGTTAAATGTAAAAACAATTATTATACCTTAAAACGACAGTTTTATCAATTTAAGTGGTATCATGTGCCACCCCTAAATATAATATATATAGATCCGCCGTGGGGCATAGCTTGGGCCCCACCATAAAATAATGGTAGAAGTTGCCATTAGTAGTATATAGTACTTCATGAAATTTAATATTGGTATTTTCATGATAATTTTTAATTTATAATGGAAATAAGTCTTTCTCAAAAAAAAAAAAAAAAAAAAAAAGTCATCCCTCCTTTACCAGTAATCCTGGTTTCACCACGGAAAGTGATGCCCCAAGTGCATTTTCGCCCCTCATTTAGTTCTTTACTTTTGTTAATGACTACATATCATCCAAGTTCACTAATCTAACTGATTTTTGTTCTTTGGCCCCTCAATGAGTTAATATCTCTATGAGTACACTAGCTAGTTACATTCATCAAGCTAAGGGTCAAATAATGATTAAAGCGGTAATTGGATTTGTATACTTGGAGGATGAATTTATCAATTAACAAAATTAATAGACTAAAAATTAACAGTTAACGGTACATACAGGACGACGGAATGGTTATGATCCCTAGCTCGTACATCTCATTAAGTTTTATGATAAAATTTATTATTGGCAATTAATTTGGCATTCCATGTTACGTAATGCGATTTACGACCGATGTATATATGTATATATACTTGAGATGATTCAGTACGCAATCACCTATCCAGCTTTTATATATTATTATACACTAATAATCCAGATAATAATAATAATTAGCACATTAAATTAAAGCGGTGAAATAAAGTGCCCAGACTGCAATTAATCTTTTGATTAATGACTATATACTATATTTATTGAAAAATTTCTAAATAATGGTGATGAATATAACATGCACGGTAACGATTAGATTAATTGCTCCATACCGTCGATGTTAAATATGACTGTTAGGTGGTTTGTGCTAATTTAATTGACGGCCGGTGGACGTTGGATTGAAAAGTCGGGACGTGTTTAAGATTTCACAAAACAGCTAAATCGAATAAACTTATATTTGAGATAATGTGACACAAAATAGCATTTTTAAAGTGATAAAATAACTTAAAACAGTATCCAATCAGTTCTTTTTAAAACCGCTGCAAATAGCAGCATTTTCGATTTCAATTTATTGTAGGCACAAAGTTAGATGGCCTCGAAACTGTCAAACAACTAATTTTGACTAATTTATTACTCACATAAAAAAAATAGTTTAAAATTTGGATAATGGTGTTTGGTAATGCAATTTTAAATTAGAGTTTAGAGTCCGGAGTTTTGAAAGCTAAAAGTTGGGGAGATGAGTGTTCAGAGTTTAGATAGCAGAGATTAAAATTTGGCGGTTACTGTAATTAATGTTTACTATATATAGGATTTTAGGCTATTTTTATTATTTATTTTAAAAGCTAAACGCTAGCTTTTGTTCCCAAACGCAACCTTGATTTATTAACTGCTAAATTTGAACCTCTAAACTCTAAATTAAAATCTGAACCATCATCTCTATAGCTTTTAGTTTTCCAAACTCCAATCTCTAAACTCTAATTTTAAATTCCATTACCAAACACAATTATTCAAAACTATCCCAATTTAAAACTATTTTTCACCATTAATTTCAAACTTCAAACTTTAAATTTTAAACTTCAACACTAAACTCTAATTATTACACATACAACTTAAATTTTAAACTTCAACTTTATTTTTTCTGAAATAATATTAAAAATAAAGTTACTAATGTAAAGAATTATTATACATTTATTTATCCATTCATAATATTTAAAATATTTTGGAGACAAAATATCTATAAGAAAAATATTTGGATTTATATATATTTGCATTAATTAATATTTGAGAGCAGTCCGAATAAAGAGATCCAAACTACATAAACTATGGAGACAAAACTATTGTTTGTCGCTTGGCAGCGACGAAATCCAAAAGGCGGCGAATTTTTAGGTGATGGCAATTCTTTTTTTCTTTTTTCATTGCATTCCCACGAATTTCATCTAATAAATGAAACTTTTTTTATATTTTTGATGTAATAATAAAAATAAAATTACAATATAAAAATATTAGTATATACTTACCCCTGTTCTTAAATTACTGCACCATTTTTGCATTTCATGCAATTCAATATTTTTAACCAATAATAACTCATATTGTATATATAAACAAAAATTATAAAAATTTAATATTCTAAAACTACGTGATTAGATGAATTTAACAAGATCTTATTTAACTATGTTTTTTCTTATATAACTATATTAGAAAAAGTGATTAATTTAACTATGTATTTTGTCAAGGTTATGATGTGACTATGATGACTATGATGACATGACTCGGGATTCCAACTTATGAAACTTGCGTTAGGTATTTTGTCAAGGTTTTGCATATGTTCTGTTGTTGAGACTTTTGTTGTCCCTACAGTTGTTGATTGTTGTTGTTGTTGATTGTCGTCTTTGGGATGAATATTGTTTAATAGAGGTTTTCTTTGTTGGCTACTCTATTTTCTCGTGTATATGGTTCTATTTGAATATTGGTTATTATAGGTGGCTCTGGAGGTGCCAAAACAGACCCGTTAGGGACTGGATGCCATTTTTCCGAGGACTTTACTGAGGACTAGTACTTGGAATCTAAAGCCGAGGGAAAAATTGAGGACCCGTTAGAATTCAATTGAATCGGATTTAATGAGTTTCGGTCATACACGACGAAGTTTCCGAGGACTAGTACTTGGAACCTAAAGCCGAGTGAAAAATTGAGGACTAGTCCTCGGAAACATTGTATTTTGGATCGGGAAATAAACCGGATTTCCCTAGGGATTCATGGAGGACTAGTCCTCGGAAAGTTTTACGACGACTTTACCTAGGACTTCTTATCGGTATCCAGGTATCAAGAACCGGTATCAGACCGGGGTGTTTCCGAGGACTCACACTCGAAAAAATTATCGGAAAAGTTGTCCTCGGAAAAGTCCTCGAAAATTATTCTGCGAGGGAGATTTCGCCTTGGACTGTAAAGCGAGGACGAGTCCTCGGAAACTCTAAGGTAGCGAGGACTAGTCCTCGGAAAAGTTCGTCGCAAAAAATATTTTTTCTTGTAGTGAATTCAATTAAAAAAGAACGGAGGAAATATTTATCCATTCATATAATATTAAAAATATTTAAAATTAGTATAATCCTTCAAAAGTTATATAATCTTATCTTTTATATATTCTCTAAATAATGATTTTTAATAAGGAATTATTGTTTCGTATATAAAATTATGTATATACTGTACATATTTAATATTGAATCAAATATCAAATCCAATATCATACTTTTGTATCAGTGTGTTTATAAATAATCAAATCGAATATTTTATATTCGAATTCAATTTCTAGTCCAACTCAGTGTATTTTGGGTCCGGTATTTTCCATAAATAAATTAATCCGATCCAACCCTACATTTTTTTTTGTTTTCTTTTTTCAAATATTCGGGTATTATAATTTCTACCGATCCGCTCCTCCCTTCCCCATTTCTACATTCATATAACATTTCTATTGTAGCCCGATTGCCCAAGCTACGATGATTAATTCTTCTCTATATTGATTGATTAATTTTCCCAAATTTTTTCCTCCATTTTTCTCTCTCCAACTTTCATCATATAGTAGTACTACTATTATATATAGATAGATTTCAAATTCAATATATGAAAAGGAATTATGAATGGAATAATAAAAATTCCAACCTTCTTGACACATGATACAATGAAATGGAATACAAGATATATATATATATATACATATCAACATCAAATAATATCATAAAATCTCTCTTTCAAAATTATATATATATATATATCAACATCAAATAATATCATAAAATGTCTTTCAAAATTTTGGAGCACCAAAATAAAAACCCTTCAATTTGGTAGTCAGCCAATTAACTCTCTTCTCCTATGCATAAGAGTTAAGACTATAGTATATGAGACTTCGTTGGATAGCGTTGAAGTTTGAAGTGTGAAATTTCACATTTAAGTTATATCAATTTGTTTTATAACGCTTATTACAAGAAACTAGTGGAAAGCCTAAAATTTCTTCGCCTTGTATGCCAGGCCAGGCGATAGAAATCCTTTCTGTGGCCTTCCCAAGGAATTTTGTAGTAAGGCAATGAAGCAATTAAACTTAAACAAATGGAAGAAACATAATAACATAATGCATTTTATTGAATAGAAATCAGAGCTTGCGTCCACAGATAACATTTAACAACTCATATAATAATAGGGATTCGTCTCACAATCAGATCAGCTAATTCAACAACCCAGCTAAACATTATCATTCCCCTCCTCAAAAACCTCTTTCACATTTTCTTCATTGCTGCTTCCACTGCCAATACTTCCAAAAACCTCATTCACATTTTCGGCGAGGTTTCCTTCTCCGAACATCATGCCAAGCTCGTCTGCTATGTTCTTATGGTGAGTGGCATTTCCCGCAGTGCTGTTATTCCCACTCATGCCACTTCCTCTGGTGACATTTCTCCGAGTTGGAGGAACAGTTCTAGAGGCATTTGTTCTTCGAACACCGACTGCTGCTGCATCGCCATCATCATCATCGTCATCATCCTCGGAATCATTACAGCCAGAATGAGTAACGGAGCCGGTCCGGCGTGCAGTACTGAAGGAGCCGGAGGATGTTCGACACCTCCTATCTGCAACCACCTGTTTCATGTTCACTACAAGAGCAAGAAGACAGAGCAACAAGAAGACAATGCAGATTCTCATTTTTGCCATCTCCCTGTGTTGGTTTAACTTCAATTTGGAATTCTTAGTGAAAGAGTTGATGTGTGTGATAAGAATTTGTGAATTAGGGTTTTTATAAGGGCCTCGACATTAAGAGGCATTCAATTTGGTTGTTGAAGAATTAAATTCCTATACTGAAAATTTGATATTGTGGTTTCGGATTGAAATTGTCTTCCTGTTTTAGGAAAAAGTTATATTAATTCCTCCAGCGAGGGTGTTATGATTAATGAGCTTTCATAAATTAAAAATTTTCAATTTTTAAGTTAGTTTTTCATGTTGAATATTTTGTGTTTTCTATGGGAAAATCCACTTTTTCTTTTTTTTTTCTTTTTTTTCCCCTGCTCAACGGCCTATATAGGTAGGAAGTGGATGATAGAAGTCTATGCCACACAAATTACAAAGGGACAAAGCCGAATGATAGGGTGGATGGGAATTGAACCGCCAACCTGAAGGTTGGAAATCATCCCCGGGAAAATTCACTTTCTGATCAGACCTTTTTTCTACTTTATTTATAGTCATGTTATTAATTAGATGGAAATTGTGCATCCGCACAGTTTTACAAAGTACTTCCTCCGTTTCTTTTTCAATGCTACGGACCCACATTTTACGCAATTCAATACATTTTTTAAATCTTTAGTAACTCAAAGTGCATACAAGTAAAATTATAAAAATTTATATTCTAAATCTATGCAATTAGGCGAATCCAATAAGATCCCACTTGACTATATTTGATCTTATATAATTGTATTAAAAGTCAAATTAAAGTTACTCAATGAACAACGTCAAAATCTCAAATGTGTATTTATATAGGAACGGAGGTAGTACTTTCTTAAGTTAAATACGTGTAGCGTTGGATCTACATCAGCCCATATTTCCTCCCTAATTCTCTTTAAAAGGGTGATTTAGTTTTTAGTGAGGGTAAAGGAATGCATAAAAATTAAGAGGATATCAAAACTCCAATATTTACTGCCATGGGTGGTGAAGGAGGACGTGCATGGGGCTGTGGTGGGAGCGGTTTCTATAGTTCCTTTGTCAGATCCCTAGGTCAATGGCAGTGGGGTTGATTCTGGGCCTAGCATTGGCAATTGGATGGTTGTAAAGTAGCTAAAGTGGAGGTGGTAATCTAAGATTACTTGCCCTCCAGGTGGGATTCCCACCTAAAACACCCAACATTCCCACCTCGGTGGGAATGTGACATTCCCACATGAAACATGCCCCGAACCAAACATGGGCATGTTTCATTCCCTACCAAAAATTCCCAGTGGGAATCTCAGATAACCCGAACCAAACGCCCCGTTGGTGTCTTGCTCGGTCTGGCCTTCCAGTGCAGATTGATGTTTTCAGTGTTTGTGAGTGCCTGGTTACTCTTACCATTCACGCTGGAGTTCTCTCTTGGAAATATTCCGCCATTTATGCTTATTCAAATTTTCAGAGGCGAAAATCTAATTGGGAGTACCTACGTCTATTGGCCGAGGGTATTTGGGATCCGTGGTTCATTATTTGAGATTGGATCGAGATCCTTTCACCGACCGAGGTTTGTGGAGGAGTTTTTATCCCGTCTCGGGCTGATGAATTTAAGGTGTGTATCAAGGTTGTTAAGATCGGGATCCTATATTGGATCGTTTTTCTCTTTGCAAGATCGGAATCGTAGGATCGAATCGGGATCCTAAGATCTTATGAAATTGCAATAATAAATAAACTCAATTATGCGTACTAATATTAATTCGTGAGTTTATGAATCTGGCAAGTTAACTAAACTCATATTATGTTTTTTTACACATAATACATAAAGAATACACGTTCTTAAGTTTAAAATTAAGAAAAATAAATTATTTTGATCCCAAGTCATAAAACCCTATAAAAATTTTAGCGTTTAAGAGGATATGATCGTAAGATCGTAGAAGCGATTAAGACATTATGACCATAAGATCGTACCATTCTACGATCAAGATCGGGATCTTATCCAGATCTTACTAATTTTAAGATCCTACAAGGATCGGGATGGTTTTAGAGATGTGTGATCGTAAAATCGTAAGATCCTAAGATCAGGATCGGGATCTTAACAACTATGGTGTGTATCACTGAATGTGGTATGTTCCATTTGTGAACTGAAGGTTCCCTTTTTACTGGTTCCGATCGGAGAATGTTGTTCAATTCATTAAGAAGCGCCTTGATAGAGGTTTTGCTAACCTGGGGTGGATCAATATGTTTTTTAATGGATGCATTTCAACGTTGTCTCGCCTTGGTTCTGATCATGTTCCCCTTCCTGCGTCTTGTGGTGATCCGGTGGTGGCTTCGACCTCTCGGCCTTCCGTTGGGAAATGTTTTGGACCTAGGATCCGGCTTACCAAAGGGTGGTGGATGATGCTTGGATTGATCAATATGGAAATCTCTCCTCTAAATTGGATCACTGAAACTTTTGACAATTTCCTACACGAGTATTTTCTAAAAATTCATAATCCTGATTTTCGATTTTATTTAATGAAAACAATTTATGATGGCGGAGTTGTGAGTAGGGATATATTTATAGGTTGTCACGTTTTTATTACTCGTGTTTAAGAAACTGTGGCCCGAAAGCGCACGGTGTCAAAAATTACAGTAATTTATAGTAAGACCGGATCGTTCACTGGAGGATGTGCGATAGAAGCAGGGCCCACGTCGTTTACTAAGATTTTCCACTCGGTTACTCGACTCAAATTTGGGATCGATTATCGACTACTTGACAGAATTTAAATCTAAACTATGAAAGCGATTAAATAAAGCAGATAAAGCTATTCTAGAAAGCGAATTAAATTCAATCTAGGTAAGCGATAAAATTATTCTAGGAAAGCGGTTAAAATTATCTATGAAAGCAAATTTTAAATTATGACAGAAGGGACAGGAAGAAAAGAATAAAGATTGGACAAGATTCAAATGAAACATAATTAGACTTCCATTTTGTTACACAGATCTTTGTTTGGGATAATCCTTCAGTTAGCTAACTCTCATGCTCTCTATACCTGTAACACCCGAGGAAAAACAAATTCAAATTGTTTTGAACTACGTCATGACTTGATCCCTTCACAGGGTACGTAGGCAGCTTAGAACTAATTTCTAAGTTCAGTCACGAAATAAATCACAAAATACATCACGAATAGGATCACAAGGACGATAGGAGGTGTGGAACCAATTTAGACTAGGCTAAGTAGGACACAGAAATGTTGCGAGCGATAAGCCGGACTCGTAACCAGATTAAGGAGAAGATTCCGAAACGAAGACGACCCAGGGAATCGAGCTAACACGTAGAAAACCGATAGGGGAAAGCGAGGGAAGACCCGACGGAACACGCGGATCGCCGAACCGGCCGGTCCGGCCGGCCCGCGCTGTCCGCGCGCCCGCCGCGCGGCCACCGCGCGGCCAAGGGCGTCGCGACGCCAGGCCTGGCAGCGTGCTCCGCGCGACCATAGGGGTGGGTGCGCGCCACCTCCGCGCCAGAGGGGCTGAAGGTGTAATCTTTCCATTCGGGGGTGATTTTCTTGCCTAAATTACAATTCCCTTCGAGGGAAACCAAATTCCAGCCTTAAGGAAGGCTTAGGGGCGGCTAGGGAGCCTCAAAAGCCCTAGTCCCACAGAAACCCATCCCCACCATACTTACAAACTCCCTCTCCAAGCCAAACTCTCCCGACGAAGCTTTCCGGCGAACATTCCGGCGACGACGAGGTGAACGGGACTGAGCCACGGCTTTATAGAACCTTGGTAAGTCTTAATATAGCGTTCCATCAGTCCATGAGTCTCCGAAACTCGAATTCTAACACTATTTCCTTACTACGATTTCACGTCGGAAAACGAACAAAAAGCGATCGGAGAAGTTGGCCGTTCGTCGTGACCCTAGGACGTCCGGAAACCCAATCCAGCGACCCTATCATCATTCTAAGTAAGTTAAAACCTTACTCACAAATTTTCGTGGTTGTTTGTTGTTTAAATCTCGAGATATAGGCTTGTAACAAAAATCGGTTTTCAAAAACCCTATTTTCGTCCAATTTTAAAGACTCGCCAAAAACTCGACCTTCGGGAATTCAAACCGAAAACTTTTCAACATAAAAGTTGTTCCTAACACCTTTATCTATCTTGTGTCCAAATTTCAGCCGTTGACATTAAGTTTTGCTATCCCAATTTTCGCCATGAACTTTCTGTATCGAACCGAACGATTTAAATCTGTGACAGATTCCTTCATTCAACTTGATGCATGTTTTTCACCCATTTTTCGAATGATTTAACTTTGCATTTCTAAACAAAAGTTGTAGATAATTGTGTCTAGATTATGCCTACAAAATTTCACGAATTTTGGTGTTCATTTGATATGTCAAACGGCCAAGTTTTTAGAACTGTTTTGAATTCGTTTTAAGGGCCATGAGTATGCAGTGAGTTGCACTCGATTTTTGAGTACCAAGAATTCATTATTTCCAAAAACTTAAAACATGAAAGTTGTTCCTTAATGTGTCGTGTAGTTACTGTAAAAAATTTCACATCGATTGGTTTTGAAATGAATTTTTAATCGGCGTTGCACGAACCTGTGATGAAAACGGTTTTTGAGACATAAATTATTCTTTGCAACAAACTCGGATTTCAACTCACTTCGGAACCTTATTTCCAAAAACTTAAAACATGAAAGTTGTTCGTATGTGTGTTTTTGAATTACTGTAAAAATTTCAGAATTTTTGGAGAAAGGACGAATTTTAAATTAAGAAAGGCGTAAACTGCCTCGAATAGGATTTTTCGAACTTGAGAAAACTCGAACTATGAAAACGCGATATCGATTATTTGATAACTTTGAAATACGAACTTTCGAAAAATCCCGTTCACTAGGCTGAGCCGATCTTCATACTATCATTATCTTTGAGACTGCCTCGTTAGTGGTCTCCTTACTATCTGAGATTGCCTCGTTAGTGATCTCGCGCGCTGTATTTGTGGAACGCCTCGTTAGTGGTCCTACTATCTTTGTGGATCGCCTCGTTAGTGGTCCTACTATCTTTGAGACTGCCTCGTTAGTGGTCTCCCATTGTTTGGACTGCCTCGTTAGTAGTCCTATGTTGAGATTGCCTCGTTAGTGATCTCCCGGTATGGTGTCCTCTTCTTAGTTTACGGGATGAAAAGTAAAAGACTCGTGTGAGTGTTTCATTATGCTTAAATCGTATTTATCCTGTCTTTAATTATGCATTTAAAATTTACGCATCTTAAATTATGCTTTAAATTTCGCTTTTTAAATTAAGTTCTTTAATCATGATTTTCCGCTGCAAATAAATCATGTATTTTTAAATTCCCGTACGGTAAGCGAAATCTTTAGTTTAAACACTTGTAACCCCTTTTATTTGTAGTTAGGGATTAACTTACTCAGTATATTTTTATACTGACAACCGTTGTCATTTCTTTTTTTTTTTTCAGAGTACGTCGAGTGACGCATTGCATATGCACTTGGGGGAAATCATAATGGACATTTTAAATTTCTGCATCGTACTGTTTTTTTTTACCGGGTCTGTTAAACCCGAGGATTTGGCCATGTTGGCCGTGATTTTACTTTCCGCTGCACTTACTTTATTTATTTTCCGCACGTGATAATTTCTACTATCGTACTAAGTATTATAAATTTCCGGACTAAATCTTGAAATGTTTTAAATCTTTTCCATACCCACAAGCCTTGCGTTTCCTTAGCGAGCTCGGGAAGCCGTGTCTTGCTAGGAAATGCGGCGGTGACATCCCGGCCTGGGTTATCAAATCCGGGGTGTTACAATACCACGTTCCCTATGATAGACAGGTACTTACGGTAAGAGTTTACATGCTCTTAAGTAAACAAAATCTAAGATACCGCAACTCATAACTCCCCTTGCAATGCCTTGCAAGAGTGTGTTAGTCATTTGTGGTGGATGAGCAACACCTGACAAATCATTTATTGAATTGCCAAGTACTCCTATCTTTCCCCCATGTCACACCCAAAGATTCTAATCAAGCCATGAACTATCCATTGACTGTCAATCCTAGTAGCAGTTACGCAACTCTCAATACGACCGAGCGACCTCTAACGAAAGCAGTTAAAAGAAAGCAGTAAAGAAGGCATTTAAAATCCTATCACTCGGAGGTTTTAAAAGTCTGACCCTGGTAGTAATAGACAGCCTCCGGTCAGAATGACTAGATGTGGATCAAGAATTCCCTATTCTCGGTGAACCGCTCGCAGTGTTCACTTCCCGTCGGGTGGTTATGAGATACAAACTAATGAAATGAACCAATAAATTAGTTCGTTCCGGATGCACTCACTCAGGACTCAAAAATAGGCTTTGGCAGAAGAGGATAGCAGTTGAAAGAATACTCAACCCTACCTTAGAAAGTAACCAAGGCCCGAATGTTGTTCCTCTAGTATTATCTGTCACACCTTATCGGAATCCAAGTGGAATCTGACTTAATGCCATATTTAATACAAGATTTCCAACATTCAGCAATTTTGGAAACTAATTTGATACTTGAAAATCATTCCCTATCAGGTACTAGACTCTCAATTAAAACACAGATCCTTTCAGTCTAGGCGAGACCTAATCGCTGACTCTGCTTCTAATTTCCCAAAATCAACCCCCAGTCGGATATGAATTAGTCATAATTGTCGAATTTATCCCTTACTCAGATCCGGATTTATAAATGAATTTTTGTTGGAAATTTATTATGAGACATCTGATTAAAATCAAGACTCCTGTGTCCAAGGGAAGGATCCCAAAATAATATTGACCACAATATCTACATAATAATATCATGCATAAATTTATAGAGAAGTGTAAAATTAAATAACCCAAAATATGAGGTGGGTTTAGACAGAAGTTGAAACACAGAGATGAAGTAGCCGGAGATGAGAAGAATGTGGCTAAAGAGATGACAAAATGAATAAGATTAATTGGATTTCAGTTTTCTGTGGTCCAATTTCCTAATCATTAAGGTGGAATGACTGTAGATATCAGGAAACCCTAATGACAGTGATCGCTATCATCAAGATTCCTGCTGTCTGCGAATTAAGAGAAAAACCTACATGTTTTCTTACTGGTGATGTCTGTCAAGTGATGTTGATCGGCATCACTTGTTAACATCATAGCTCGAAATTCGGGTTTGAAATTAAGATAAAGAAAAAGAAACTGTATCCGGATAGAAGTCAGCTGAGCAGCTATTATAATCCCGGATGGATGAACCGCCAAGGCTTCAACAAACCATTATCAAGACCATGCAAAATAACAACCAGTAATTACTATACAGACCACGAGCTAGTTATCCGTGTGGGAATACCCGCCAACATTAATCTGTATATCATCTACTAATTGTTTCACACAACACAGGTAAAGACAAAATAAATAGAAAGGAAAATATTTTTGGGTCATCTCGCATGAGAGACATTGGTTTCTCATGCAAGGGTATGGAATTGATTCCATAGTTACTCTTCATGTCTAAGTAATCACTCATTCCATAATTAATTAATTACAGTCCGGATTATATGCTTAGATCATTAGAGTTTAATTACTTGTAGAAGAGTCTTTTAGTGGAATTGAACAAAATTCTTTATATCAAAATAATCATGGGTTGAGATCATTGGATTTCAACCTCAAAATATTAATATAAAGGTCCAATTAATTACTGAGGAAGATGAAGAATAAAAATTTGGCAAAAAGGTGCCACTTTGTCGCGGAGTAGAGTTTGTGTCGCGGACCATGGGTCCGCGACAAGGGTTTCGCGACAAAGGGTGGGAAATGAGAGGAATGGGATTTTGAAAATTAGGGTTTATCTTGTCGTTAAGCAAAAGTTTTGTCGCGGAACATGGTTCTGCGACAAGGAGACATGGCGACAAGGGTTTGAAAATTGGACAAGGGCATAATTCTTGTCGCGGAACAAGAGGTTTTGTCGCGGAACGTGGTTCCGCGACAAGGTTGCTTCGCGACAAAGCCCTTCCAGAATAAAATCACAAGTATTTGGGTCCTTGGTCGCTAATCAAGGATTTTGTCGCGGAACGTGGTTCCGCGACAAGAGTTGTTTCGCGACCAAGGGTTTCAAAATATTGCTAACAAGTGTTCTTTGGCACCTTTGTCGCCAAAGTATCATTTTGTCGCGGAACGTGGTTCCGCGACAAGAGTTGTTCCGCGACAAAGGTGTGTCCAGGACACATGTCAGAAAAGTAAGGTGGAACAGTGGCATGCATTGTGTGTGATCTCACCCATTTCAGATTCAAAAGCTAAACTAAGCTAAAAAATGACAAAACAGAATTTGAATCTAGCTAGAACATGCTTGAACATAATAGAAATAAAACAAACTTAAAACTGAAGAAACCCTAATCTAAGCTTGATCACCCATAAACATGCAACATTATCCAAAGAAAAGTCACCAACCAGTGATATTAAAATGAGAAAAAGGGTCAAAGTGACCGACAGAAAATGAAAGCAGTAAGATCCATGGGGTGTGAAATCCATTTCATGATTTGGGACACAAGTGGAGAATGTTTTCCCATATTATTAAATGGGTATTGTTAATACCCATGATTTGGGTATTACAAACCCTTAAACAAAAGTTTAGAAGGCAAAACAAGGTATAAAAGCTGGCTATCTAAACTAAAAATGCTAGGAACTACATCTACCTAATGCATAATTTAAATAATACAAGAAAAACCTAACTAACTACCCTAAACTAAACTAAACTAACTGAGCCCCCAACTTGTCTTCAAGAGTGTATTCTTATCTAAAATTCTCCCTATTATCTTAGCTCAAAGGAAATACCTCATATTTATAGAGGGGAAACCCTAAGCTCATGGGCCTTGATTTGAGCCCATTGTGTCTCAAGACATCACACACATCACAGCTTTGTCTCGGAGCATCAACTCTGGTCGCGGAACACACTGCATGTGGCAAAGCTTCTCGACTGGGTCTTGTGTCTCTAAAAGTGCATCTTTGTCGCGGAACAGGGCATCGCGATAAAGGTATCCTGGATGGTCTCCTCTTCATCTGAGTCTGCTTGGTCGCGGAACCATGCATCGCGACAAAGGAGCTTCCGCGACAAGGGTGCTCCTGGGCCTGCTGGATTGGGCCAGATGGGCCGAAAATGTTCTTTTTGTGGGCTTTTCTCTCTTTTTCCCATCTTTTTCATTCCTTTTTCTTTTCTTTTCTTTTTCTCATGTTTTTGGATTTTTCTAACATAAATATGTAATAAAATTACATATTTATGCCTTTTTCACACCAGCTTATTATTTTTACAATTATGCATAAATCAGTCCAATTCAACTGCTTTCTTACTTAATGTAAGACCGGAATGCGATCAAATGCCCGTTTAAGACACGGAAATGGATTGAAAATAATGGTCATTTCTGGCCATTATCAATCACCTTTCTGCCTTGTCTACTCTTCATTGTAAGACTGATATTTGGCGTCTTCGGAACAAAAAAAAAGAAGAAAAAAAGATTGCTAGAAGAATTATGGGCCTTGACGGTGCCTTATGTTCGATTGATTCAATTCGCTTGATGTTACTGGAGAAGAAGCATAAGGTTGATCATCATGATATTTTGACTAAAGATGAGGCTTTTTTCGTTTCAACGCGCCCGGGATAGCTGGATTCGCTTGGGAGATCGAAATACTAAGTATTTCTACGCCAAAGCAAAGTTCCACCATCACCGTAGCAAGAATCATGGCCTCACCCTTATGGATGATTAATGGAGCTCGTATCAAAACCAACTTAAGCAGCTAGCTCGTAATTATTTTGTTGCGCTCTTTTCAGACAATGGGGACTCTTCTAAGGTTGTTTAATTCGTTACCTCCTTTGCATCTTTTGTCTGACTTGGGGATGGCTTTGGATATAGCTGAGGTTAGTTCGGAGGAAGTTGGGATGGTCTTGTCTCAGTTTCAGCCTTCAGCGGCTCCTGGTCCGGATGGTTTTCCCGTGGCCTTCTACAAGACATATTGTTCAACTGTTGTGCCTGATATCATCTCTCTGGTTTGGGAAGCTTTCAACGTCGGCTTCTTTGATCATAATCTTCCAAAGGCGTTTATTTGCCTTATTCCAAAGGTGAAGGTTCCTAATTCTATTCATCAGTTTAGGCCAATAAATTACGTAATGTAGCCTACAAGTTTATTTCGATGATATTGGTTAATCGACTGTAGCCTACTTTAGCGAGTATATTTTGCCGCTCCAATCTGCATTCCTTATGGACGCGACACTGTCGCTAATGTCATCCTCCTCCAGGAATTAGTTTATTCCTTCTTCCGGACCACAGCTCGATCAATGGCTATCTTGGTTAAGGTGGATTTAGAGAAGGCGTATGACAATGTACGCTGGGGTTTCTTGGGTGAATGTTTAGATCAAATGGGCATGCCGGAGTATTTTATTTGTCTCATTATGGACTGCGTGACTTCGCCCGCTTTTTCTATTCCTTGGAATGGGGAGGTCTTGGAGCCCTTTTTCTCCACAATGAGGCCTTCGTCAAGGCGACCCTTTGTCGCCATATTTGTTCAACGTTTTTATGGAGCGTCTTTCAGTTTCAATTCCACAAAAGGTAGAAATTGTCAGCCCCTTGTTACCTGGAGGTCGTGGAATTTCTCATCTGTTTTTTGCATATGATCTTATTTTGTGCACTTTGGTGGATGCTGTGAGGATCTCTTATCAAGCTAATATTTTGGATAAGTTTGTTGTTAGGTTAGGACTTCGGATTAGTCTGGAAAAGTCCAGGGTGTTCGCCTCTAAGGCGGTCATTGCGGGTGAGAGGGATCTCTTCACTCAGTTTACTCAGATTGATTTTACCGAGCAGATTGGGAAGTACCTTAGCTTCCCGATTCATCATGGTCGTGTTTCGGCTCATAGCTATTCATATATTCTTGATAGCACGGACAAGAGATTAACCTGGTGGGCGATGAAGTTGTTAAACAAACCTGAGAGACTAACCCTAGCTCGTCATGTTTGGCTTCAATACAGTCTTACAATATGTAGCTGGGTTGGCTCCCTTCCTCGGTTTGTGCTAATATTGATAAGAGGCTGGGAAACCTTGTGTGGAAGGATCTTCGTGGAAAAGAAATTAATCTTGTCAAATGGGATCGCATTGCTACTCCTAGGGCTATTGGTGGTTTGGGTTTGCAAAAGGCTAGACATACCAATATTGCATTGTTAGAAAAACTTGTTCATGATGTGTTGCTAAATCGAGACAAGCTTTGCTTCGAACTCATAAGAGCTCATTACTGCCCTGATCGTGTTTCCTTCCTGGCCAGATTTGGTAATGCTTTGTTCACTTAGCGGAGCATTTGTAAAGCTCGCCAGGAGCTGAGAGGCGGATACTCCTTCAGAATAGGTAATGGTCCTACACTATAAGAAAAAACCAAATTACCAATCCCAATTCCCGACCACCATAGTCCGGGTAGGATTAACCGACCCCAAAATGGGGTCGGTAAAATTTAGCCGTTGTTGGGACCCGAGGCATTCGACAAATTACATATGATAACATGAAAATAAATTTTTGACTTCATAGCATTTTTTATTAAACATAATTTTATGTTATTATTTACATTTATTTTAATTTTAGAATAATTAGTGATTTATTTAATTTTATCCATTTAATTTAATTTGATATTTTATTTAATTAATGAATTATTCTACTATTTATTTAATTAATATCAATTTTTATATTATTTTTAAGTTATTAAATACATATTTATATATAATATTATATATTTAACAAATTGCATATGATAACATGAAAAGTTGTATATCCGGATGGTACGCGTGCGGGTGATAAATGCACTTCACCTGGGTTCGATTCCCCTCTTCAGCATTTGGGGAGGAATTAATATATATGACACGTGGCGGGTTCCCATTAGTGGTGTAAAGGGCTAGCCCAGCTGGTTAGAGTTGTGGCTAGGTGATGTTGAGGTTGTGAGTTCGAGCTCTTCTGAGCACATTTTATTTCATATAAGAGATTTACCGACCCCAAATGGGATCGGTAATGGGGTCGGTAACTTCGGATGCCCGAGGTCTCAGACCTCGCTTACCGACCCCAATAATGGTCGGTAATTTTACCGACCCATATGGGGTCGGTAATCTCCCGACCCCCAGAATCTTTGGTCGGTGCCAGATTACCTACCATCAAATTACCGACCCGCGATTGGGGTCGGTAATGGGTCGGTCAATCCCTGGATGAACCGTAAAACCTAGTTACTGACCCCATTTTGGGATCGGTAAAATGAAATTTTCTTGTAGTGCTAGCTCTCTATGGTTCACTCCGTGCTTCCAGGGACGCTGCTTGGGGCCTTTGGTTCCCTTTATTGAGGTCAGTGATCTGAATCTTTGGTTTGTTGATGTCATTGTTGACCATGGTTGGGATTTCCATCAAGTTAACACTATAATTCTGGATGATGTGAAGCATTTTATCACTTAAGTTCCTCCGCCTGTTCTGCATTCTCGCACTCAGGATGGATGGCACTGGGGGCGAAGCAGCGATGGCTTGTATTTCGCTAAATCTGGATACTTCTATCTCTTAAATGGCTCCCCTTTTCAGAATGGATGGAAGTTGTTATGAGACTCATCTTTTCCTGA
The DNA here is from genome assembly GCA_030278955.1 of Hygrophila difformis. Lineage (NCBI taxonomy): Eukaryota > Viridiplantae > Streptophyta > Magnoliopsida > Lamiales > Acanthaceae > Hygrophila > Hygrophila difformis. Next base: position 25,959,675 of record JAOANR010000015.1, on the reverse strand, counting down.
AAAATTGTGTCTTTTTCTTTGGCTTATTGCCACTGCGCTGCCTTGTAATTTTCTTAGGCACATGTGTCAAATGGCTCTTTCACCACTTTGTGGAATCTTGGAGAAGTGGTTGAAGATTGGAGACATTGTCTTTTTCAATGTCGACGGGCTACTGTTATTTGGCTTTCTATCTGTATAGCTATTCCCAATTATCTTCACTCCTTAGATACGGCTAACATCCAATTCTGGCTGCATGGTATGCTTCAAGTTTATGGGTTTCGTTTTTTGGCGGATCAGTGGTCTATTTGGTTAGAGCGCAATCATCGGGTTTTTAATGGTTGTGATACGCCACATCACCCGATGTTGCGAAAGATCCAACATTTTCACGACCTGCCCGAATGTTCGTCGAAGAAGCATATTCGGCCTTCCTCACAGCTGAGATTAGTATGCTGGAACATGGGCAATTGGACAGGTCATTTTATCCATTTGGATGGGTTTTTTCTTGCGGGTACTGGTCGTGCAGGCTTTGGAGCCATGCATAGAGAACATTCTAGACGTTGGTGCGGAGGGGTCTCGGGATTTCTTGGTTGTGTCAGTGTTTTAGATGCGAAGCTTGTGGACATTTTTTATGGCCTTCGCTTAGCTAGGATCCATGGGATTGATGAGGTTTGCTGATGTTGCGACTCTATGGAAGCTATTAGGTTGTTGCGTCGTTCACCATCGGTTGATCATTGGCTGTCGCTGCTTCTCCATTCTATAGCTGACTTGAAGAGGGAGTTTCGTGTTTGCAACTTTCAACATATGAGGAGAGAGGGTAATTTTGTCGTCGATTCTCTTGCCAAGATAGGTGCGGATGGGGAGCAGTTTTTTTATTACGTGGGCTTATCCTCCTGATCCAGTAAAGGCACTACTGGCTGGCTGCAGATGCTGCTGGCATGTGATTTGAGCGTTGCTAGCAGTTTTCTCTTATTTGTTTTTTCTCTCTTTTCCTTTTCTTTCCAGACCCCGTATAGGTTGTTGAGCCAAAAAAAAAACTTTAATACTTAAATAGTTTTGTTGTGTTACTGAATTGACTAAGTTGTTATTTACGGTTTGATTTATGTAAAAAATAATGCGAATAGATGTTAGTTTTTTATTTTTTTATATGGATAATATAATTTTATCTAATAAGTAATATTTATTTATCAAAATATATTATTATGAATCATAAATAATAAATCAAATTAATGACATTATTTATTTCGAGTTTTATATAAAATTCTGTCAATATTTATAATATTGTTTGGCTTCGGTTGAGCCAAGGACCTTTTTCTCCTCAAGGGAGGCTATCGGAAAAGAATCAAATCGATTACGGGTCTGGAAATCTTAGAATGCGTCCAAACTTAACTGAATTTCACTTGAATTAACGGCAAAATCAAATACAATGGAAAATCTATCAGTTGTTAAGAAACAACGGCTGATTAACCCAAAATGAGGTACCAAACTATCAGTTGTTGAGAAACAACGGTGGACTTGGAAAAAAGTAACCGCTAACAACTAGGCTAAATTTTAGGGAAAGCTATAAAGGAAAGCCGTAAAGATACAAAGAATTAAATTGCATAAAGGAAATCTTGGGGTGGATTGGTCTATCTTGATTCTGAGCATGACAACCCCTATTTATAGCCGGAGTTGCGATAACCGCTCCCCGGCCGATTCCGATGAGCCAATTCCAAGCTTCTCTCCTTCGGCTGCGCTCGATTATTTTTGGCCGATTATTTCGTCCTATGAACTCTTAAGCTTTTCTTCTTTCTGTTGGACTTTTGCTCGGCCCAATCATTTGATTTAATCACTTGTCTTCCATGCTAATTGTTTGGCCTCTTCTCAGTCCGTTTGCCTGGCCCAATCACTCCTTTCTCGGCCCAAGGTTGTGATGGCCACAACAGATGCCCTCCTTACTTGGGCGTATCTCTAACTTGAGTACGGCCCAAGTAAATTACCCGGCGTTGCCATCGACGGTTATCTCTTCTCCCGAAAATCCGTCATCATTGCCTCTGTCACTTCTGTTTGCGTCGTTTCACTTCCCCCTTTCTTTTTCTTTACTCTTCTTTATCCTTTCCACCATTTTTCATCTCTTGTTTTTCCAAATGGCACACCCTACTCTTTCTCCCTGTTCCTCAAAGATCAAGAACATTGAAGAATCCTTTGCCGATTCAACCTCCATTTGTCTTACTGATGAAGGTTTCACCACTATCGGCCCCCTTGCCACTCTTCGGAGGCCGACGCTTGTGTTTCTAACTTTTTTGGGGATCAGAAAACCATCCCTCTGTTTTCGGATTATTTCTCTTCGAAGCTTTTTGCTAACCTTGGGACTTGGCCGACCGTAACCATCGGATATACCGATTGGTACAAACGGATGCAGCCCTTTTGTGAAGCAACTTGGAAGGCTGCTGGTGTTAGCCGCCTGATTAACTTGAGTGCCCAATCATTTCCCTCTGATTATCGGCCCATTCAAGCGCTCTTGTGTTTCTGGAACGCTTCTGTAAACTATTTCTGCTTTCCATTGGGTATGATGACCCCTACTATTCAAGACATCAAGTTGCTCCTCGATTTGCCCTCTCTTGGAACCTCTGTTCAAGGCGTTTCTGGTTGTGATAAACCGTCCAAGAGTACCACCGGCTTTCAATCTAAGCTCACTTACACCAACTGGATTAAGCAATACAGCGGTGATTCTCCTTAATGTAAACATCCATAACCTCTAGCCTTTATGATGTGTTTTCTTAGCAGATATTTCTGGTGTGCTCCTGCCAAATCTGTCGTTCTTAAGGCTTATCCCTTGGCTTCTAAGATTGTTGCTAAGGATCGTCTATCCTTTGCTGACTATTTTCTTGCTCACCTATATGCTGGCATTTCGACCCAGGTGAAGGGTTGGGCGGATGGTCACTCGGACAGGTCCCATGGCCCCCTTTGGTTTCTTCACCTATGGTTGGTTTGGCATTTCTGAGATGTTTCGGGTCTCGGATCTCGAAAGTCGATTAAGGAACCTCCTTTGGATAACGATCTTCTTGGGGTTTGTCTCCCTGACATGGCCATTACCCAATTGATTTGCTACTTCATAAGTAGATTTCCTGCAACTTCTTTCTCCGATTGTCCCTATACTGGTGCCCCTAACAGCTGGATTTCAGCCATTAACACTCCTCCCTTTGGTACACTTTTGCCGAAATCGATTGCCCAGGTTTGGAACGCATGTATAGTGCCTCGTTGTATCTTCGACTGCTCTTTGGCGATACCTTCCCGTAATTCTATTCTTTCTGAAGTCTACAATCCTCACCTGGTCAGCCGACAGTTTGGTTTTGCCCAGGATGTGGTCTTTGCGTTGCATGGGGATCCAAACAGGTATCACAAGGAATACAAGGGAATCGGCCCGTCCGAAAGTCGTCAATCCTGCCGGGCTTGGGCCGTCCGAATTCGTGACTTTGAAGTCCGTTCCTTTGACGTTAGTCCTGGCTTGTCGACCAAACGTTTCAACGATTGGTGGGGTAAAGTTTTACTTGATGCTCGCTTTGACATTGATTTACCTGCTCACCTCGTTGACCATGGTTTTCCAGGTATTATGATGTTTCTCTTTCTTCTTTTCACTTTTATATTGAATCGTCTCCTGATCATTTTGGTTCTGCTTAGGAGGGTGAGCTTTTAACTCCCTCATTTAATGGGCTTCCTTTTTTCCGCTTTGTAGGGGTTACAATTCAGAGGAGTATCTCTATTCCTTTACCTCATTCAACCGTCTCATTCTCCACGGGTATTCCTGCCTCTACCCGACGTAAGCGTACTGTTCCCAGCTCAAATAGGTCTGATGATGAACCTGCTCCCAAAACTCAAAGACGATCGACTCGCTCTCCTCTCTCTGGGTCGACTGCAACAGCCGATCAAGTATTTGACAACTCTTTTCTATCCCTTCTTATGTTCCGATTACTCAGGTTACTTACTCCTTTCGCTGCTAACATTCTTCTGTTTTTCTTTAGAATTGTCCGGCTCAAGATCCGTCAGGGATTTTGGTTTCTCCTAGTTATTCGTCAGCCCCTGATGATATGCTTCACCGATCTCCTAGCTCTTCCCGTTTGAGTTCGGACCCAATAGATGAGGTTATTATTAGTTCTCCTATTCCATCCCCTGGCTCCCTTCTCCAGTCCTCCGTGTCACACCACAAAGTTATTCCACGGTCTACTCTGGACTTACCTAGCTTGACTCCCATCATTTCTGAAATTCCTCGTACTGAGCCAATTACTTCCGTGATTATTAATCCTATTACCCAACCATCTTCTGATCCTTCTGCTTCTCTTCTGAATTCGTCCTCTGTTGACGAAACTGTCGCGTCTCCTTTCCCAACAGGGAGGTTCTAGATGATTTATTTTCCCCAATCGCATCTCTTCCTTCGTCAAGTTTTCCCGTTAGTTCTGGGGACTGCTTGGACGAATTAGACCGTTTGATTACCCTTTATCCAAATGTCCTTTCTGTTCAACCAAAATCTATTCTTTTGCTCATATCTCATATTCAACATGCTTTCCCCAAGGAACATCTTTCTTCGAATTTAGAGGATTTGATCAAGGCTATGTCTACCTGTATCTTGCGTGTGGATTTGGAGCTTCCCGGTATCCTTGCTACCCGACAACAGCTTGAAGAAGAACATGCCTCCCTCACTCTTTATTAAGAAGAGTTCGATAAGCATTCTTCTGAATACCAGGAATATATGAGCAAACTGTCTGGGAATAATATCCTTAGGCGTCAATTTTCAGAAGATTTAGCTGCAACCCAGCTCGAAATTGATCGCCTTCAGCGTAAAGCAAAGGATTTGCAGACTGCCTTGGCTGGGGTCGATGCTGATTCGATTCGTTTAAAACATCTTGTTAAACAGCTTCTTAGAACTGCTCAGGTCGCGAAGGAGGAGCTTACTAGTCTTCGACGAGAGATGGGCTATCTTTCTATGAAGTTGTCTTTTAGCGAAGAAACCATCAACGTTTTTCAAAGGTTGTGGCTGGATTCCTGAGCAGTGATACACCAACTTCGTCCGGTTATAGCCGAATTGAGCTCTTCTTCGGGCACCCATTCTGCCTTCGCTCCTTCTAGTCGCCCCAATATTGACTCCTCTCTAGGGCATGAGGTCTTAACTCCAACCAACTTTTCGTCGCACCATTCGTCAACTGGAGTTGGTATGTATTGATTTTGTCCCCTTTTTTTTCTTTATCATTTAAATGTCTCGTCACTTTTCCTTTATCTCCAGTTATTCTCCCTTTCCAGACACCCAATCCGACTTTCTGCGGGTTATATCCGAACGTCTGCTATCTTCTCATGTAGAAGAAGCTCATATTTTGGCTGAAGATGAAGCTCGAGCTTTTCAAACCTTTCAATCGGCATTGAATCCAGCTACTGGCTCTAGTCCTTTGGGTAGTCCTCAAGTTAATCGTTCCGCCGAGTTGGGTGACGCTATCACTTTTGATACCAGTCAAGATTAGGTTTACTGCTGTTGACTTCGTCTGAACTTGTTGTTGCACTTCTCCTGAATTCCCCATTCTTGGCTGGGTTTTTATTGTAATGGTTTTGTTACCCTTGACATGTTTGCTGTATTATTTAGTGTATCTTGCGACTTAATCGTCCGTCTGGCCGATATTGGGTCTTCAATCGGCCTGCTACTTTATTGTTCTTCCTTTGTATGTTACTCTATCTGTTTCCTGTATCCTTTGGGGTTTCTTTTTGACAGAGCAGTATTCCCGGCAATATTCTCTGCAACTTTCTCGGGAATCTTGAAACGTCTTTCTATAAATAACTTTTAATGTTGGCCGTTTCTTTTGCTGAGCATTTATCCTTCTTCTATAAATACCCGGCCTCCTTTCTATTGCTTTCTTCCTTCCTTCTCCTATCAATATGAGTTTTTGTTTCCCCTTACTTGATCCTCTTTCTCCTGTACCTCCATGGTGTTCCCCTGATGCCTTCTCGCAAGGACTTCCAGAAGTGGTACGAAAACCTTTCGCCCATGCGGCACGAGTTCAGCTAACTTCCTTGTCGCCATATTCGCACGGGAGAGGATCTGTGACTGTTTTTCCAAATGAAGGTCTCGGCGGTGATGCTGGCGGAGTTCTTTTCGCCTTTATGGCTGCATATCCAGTCGGACCTTGTCTAATGGGGAACCCACTTCTCTTAGTGGTTCCTCCATTTTCTTTTCCTTCCACCGCCTTGGTTGTCTGCCTTGGTTGCCTCCTTCCTTTTTGACCTAGAGTCCTAGGGAGGCTGTACCCGAGTTCGACTTCTATCTCTGGGACATTGTACTATTTGTTCTAGTGCTCCCAGAGTTTGAGGCTTGGTGGTGGAGTTACTTCTGCGCGTGCATTTCCAATAAGTGGTCACGCCACAGCTTTCGGTTCTGCCCAAGATTCTAGGTGGCATTATACAAGATTGGGTCATTTGATGCAATCCTATAGGTCCCATTCTTAGGACATTTCCCTTGTATATGCCAGCATAGATTAGGACGTTTCCCTTGTATATTGTAATTTCGGGCTATCGATGCCGCTTTCGGCTGAAGTAACTCCTCTTTGTAATGTTCGTCCATGAAATAAAAATGTTTACTCTTTTTGTTTAATCCCAAACTGAAGCATAATATTTCTTCATGTATCTCGCACTAACTGGACTCGTCATTTGTTCTCCATTTTCGTCCACCAATACGTATGCTCCATTTGGTCGTCTGAACAATAAACGGTCCATCCCAACTGGGGCTCCACTTTCCTAATCAGCCATCCTTCTGTTTCGGTGGCCATATAACTTTCCAGACTAAATCGCCAACTTCAAATCACTTAACACGGATTCTCTTGTTGTACTAGTCGGCCACAACATCTTTATTTTTTTGTAAATTCTTGAACGCTTGCACCCGATCGGAATTAACTTCTAATAGCTCGTCCTTCATCAGCTGATCGTACTGTTTAGCCGACATTGAATCCGCCTGGCTTGTTCTCAAGGTTGGAACTGTTATTTCAGCTGGAAGAACTAAATTCATCCCATACGTCAGCCGAAATGGTGTAAACCCAATGGCAGAAGTCTTAGTATTCCGATAAGCCCATAAAGCCTCGGATAACTTTTCATGCCACTTTCTAGGCTGATCTTCAATCATCTTCTTTATGATCCCTATCAACTGTTTATTCGTGGCCTCTGCTTGCCCATTTCCTTGTGGATAATATGGTGATGAATGTACGATTTTTATTCCGAATTCGCCTGCAAAGGCCTTGATCTTCTCGCCCACAAACACTCTTCCTCTATCTGTCAGAATTGTCTGAGGAATTCTGAACCTATAGATCAATTGCATCTTAATAAATTCAATAACTTCCTCCTGAGAGATGCTGACGTATACCTGTGCTTCGGCCCACTTCGTGAAGTAATCTGTGGCCACCAGAACATACTCATGTCTTTTTGAGGAAGAAGGATGAATTTTCCCAATGGTATCCATAGCCCATCCGCGAAATGGCCATGGCTTGATCATTATATGCAACTCTTCGGCCGGTAATTTCTGTATCGGCCTGTGCTTTTGACATTCTTGACATCCCTTTGCATATTTCTCACAATCTGTTGCCATATTCAGCCAATAATATCCTAGCCGAATGATACTCCACTTCATCGATTTTCCCGCTCGATGCGCACCACAAATTCCTTCATGAACTTCTCCCATTACTCTTTTAGCATCTTCTTCTCCAACGCATCGGAGCAATATCCCATCAATAGCTCGCTTGAAGAGTAATCCGCCTACTATTATATAATCCGTAGCTTTCCTTTTTTGGCTGGGTTAGCGTCGGCTGGATTTTCTAAGACTCTTGCTATTTCTTTGATCCATTCGGCCTTCTCGGTGTTGGCCAAACGTATATCTATGTTTCCTGCTATCGGCATCAGCCGATATCTTGCTGCATATTGAGCTAATTCATTAGCCAACTCATTCTCTTTCCTGGGGATGTACTCAATGTATACTTCATCAAATTCTTCCAGAAGAGTAATCGCTTCTTCATATAATCTGATCAATTGTGAACTCTTAACGGAAAAATCCCCTAACATTTGTTGAATAACCACTTGCGAATCTCCCTTGATTACTATGGCCTTGACTCCTTCGTCTATCAGCTGTCGTAATCTTGAGATTAACGCTTTGTACTCCGCTTGGTTATTCGTATAGGAATTGGGTAACTGTATATAATATTTGTATACTATGCCCTCCGGCGTATGTAGTGTGAACCCTGCTCCAACTCCTGAAGCAGCCTTGGACCCATCGAACATCATCGTCCATGGATGTAGGTATACTATTCCTATTTCGTCTATTACTTTCGGCCGAAATTGTTCTTCAATATCCTGAGATACTGGGGACATCGTGTGATCGGCCAGAAAGTCGGCTACGATTTGTCCCTTCATAGCCTTTAGAGGTTGATATTTCAAATCGTATGCATTTAACTTCATGGCCCATTTGGCCATTCTTCGACTGCTTATCGGATCATTCATCATGATCGTGACTATATCAACCGGAGCCACTACTATTACTTGCCTTGGCTGAATGTAATATTCCAGCTTCTTGAATGCATGATAAAGACTTACACACAACTTATGAATCGGCAAGTACCTTAGTTCCGCATCTTTAAGAATTCGGCTTAGGTAGTAAATCGCTCGATCTCGTCCTTCTTCATCCTCTTGAGCCAATAACGCTGTAATACCCGAGAATTTTCCAATATAAAATAAATACAATAAATAAAATAAATTCAGCAAATCAATAAATAAATTTAATCGAATGAGAAATGGAATTTAAATTAAAAAGGGAATCAAAATTTCGAGAACCCGGGAAGCCGAAAACAATTTAGTTAAATAAATGGTCACACGTGAACCCAACATCGATGGACTCAATAACTCGAGTCCACATGTAAACTTAGACCCGAATAAAATGATGATAGGAAATAGGAGCCCGAAGATATCCCAGAAATCCGAATCCGAGAACATAGAGGGATAGAAGTCCGAAAGAGAGGAGGAAAAGCGCGACGGATCGCACGACCCGCCCGGACCGGAGTCCAGGCGTGAGTGGCGCGCTGGCCGTGCGGTTGTTGGCCTTGGACCGCGCCACGACCGCGCCAACTGGCAGAAACGCCCCGTGCAAGATTTACTCGCCCGAATCCGGATTTTTCGACTTCGGTTGAACACCTTGCGACTCAAGACACTCTAGGGCTGCCTTTGGACGACCTTTAGGTCCTTTCCATCTATAAATAACCATCCTAATCAGCCCCAACTTTTTACGAAACCCTACGAAATCTCTCTACACACAAAACCCTAATTCCGGAGTCGTCGGAGGCACAAAACCGAATTAAGGGACTGACTTGGACGAAAATTAGGAGTCTTCGATCATCGGGGTAAGATTCAAACTATTCTTGTCCATTCTTTTCCATTCAAGATTCGAAAACGAATCCTAATTAAACCTCTTTTCTATTCTAAACCCCGATCCGGACGCGTTGAGGAAAAACGAAGGATCTCGGAGGGAGAACGAAGAACGTGGAAGCCACGCCTCCGAATCATCGAGCCGAGACATCCATAGATCTGTAAGTTAAATCTTACATAGTTTTGGGCGAAATTAAAATACGTTAGATTTAAAGATTCGAATAAAGGACATGAAATCTGCCAACGTAAAATTTTTAACGGCGCAACAGTTTTGTCTAATTTTTCCGAACCTCAAAACGACTTGAAACGGAAAAACTTAAAACACGAAAAACGTTCCTAAGAGATAGATCTATCTACTGTAAAATTTTCAAAATTTTGCATCGTGTTTTGATATCCGAAAACGACCGTGAACAGACCTGCCTTTGATTTAGATCTTGAAACGGCGATAGATTCTTAGTCCGAACTTGAGGTTGATATTTGACTTAGATCTGGACCGATTCAGGATTGGTGCTAAACATAGGAGTCGTAGATCTATACATTAAGAACACCATCGTAAATGTTCAGAATTTTTCGTGACACTTTGATATGTGAAAACCAACCGAAACCGAACTGCTTGAAATTAGATCTTGAATTTCTTGACAGAACTTAGGTCTGATCTTGATTGCATTTTTGACATTAGTTATAGACTGAATTAGATCTTTTGCCGAACATGAAAGTTGTAGATAAACGTCTTAAGATGGTGTCTGTAAACTTTCATCAAATTTGGAGTTGATTTGCTATGGTAGAACTCGATATTTTTAAACTGTGGTATGTAAAATTTGGACAGATTTGTGTTTCTGCAAAAATTGATGTTTTTGACATGTTTCGGTATCTCGGATTGAAAAAGTTAAAACACAAAAGTTGTTCATCTCGACGTTTCTGAGTCATTAGTGAAATTTCGGAATTTTTGGAATTAAATCTGAATTTAGACGAATTTTAGAGTAAACAGTGGTTTACCGAAAGTCAAATCTTGAAATCTTGTTGAAACATGAAATTAGCCTTTAAGGTTTAAATGATTGGGAATTCCTTCGAAATAAAATACACATGAAATATAATGCTTGCCGAATGGCAATTGAGATATAATGCTTGCCGAAAGGCAATTGATATATAATGCTTGCCAGAAGGCAATTGATAAATAAAGCTTGCCGAATGGCAATTGAGATATAAACTTGAAACCTGAGACATGAGATATGAAACTAGAAGACTCGAAAATTGTTCCTTTTAGATTATGCCTTAAAGTATGTCTTGCAATTGTTTTACTTTGCGAATTATATTTAGGATCTTATGAAATCTCTATCTTTTAAATTATGCCATTGAATTATTGTTAGCGAAATAAATTAAATTATGTGGTGTTGTGCACATGTTTTCTTTAAATATTAAATAATGGCTTTGAAACCCCATAGTTATGTATGTGTTAACTTACTCAGCACATAGTGCTGACCAAAACCGTATTTTTTTTCCCCTGTTTCTTTCAGAGCTGAAGAATATGCATCCTCATATGCATTCATGGGAATTTTGGGGAAATACTTTATTTTTAAATGTTACGTTAGACTAGAGATTGCATGAACGGGCCTGTTTAACCCGTATTCTGGCCGTGTTGGCTATATTTAAATTCCGCTGCATTATACTTATGTAAATATTATCTTCCGCTGCAACTGTAATGACATTATTTTTAAATTATATATAAATGGGCTGTTTGAATGTTTTAAATTCTGAAAAAAACCGTCGCCTTACATCTCTTTAGCAAGCTCGGAGAAACCGTGTCTTGCTAGGGAGGTGTGGCGGTGACATCCCGACCTGGGTGACCAAAAACGGGGTGTTACAAGTTGGTATTGGTATCAGAGCCCAGAATATTTTAAAACTATTTATTTTAAAGAAAATATCTGATACCAAAGTTGGTATCAGAGCCCAGAATATTTTAAAACTATTTATTTTAAAGAAAATATCTGATACCAAAGTTGGTATCAGAGCCCGGATATTTTTAAGCTAGTATTTTTTAAACTATTATTTTTAAACCATTATTATTTTTAAACTACTATTAATATTTTGACTATCATTTTAAATTTTAAAGTATTATTTCCATGGAGAAATTTTTATTTTAAAAACCCATGGGAAAAAAAATATATATATATAGTGCATTAAATTATTTTTGGGGGGAAATCATCATTTGCATTTGCATATTGCATCTCTTTTATGTAGAGGACTTAGAATCTTGGCGAATTTCAACTTAGGATCTTGGCGAAGTTAACCTAGAATCTTGGCGAATATTAACTTAGACCTTTTGCTTGCACTAGATGATTTAGAGGCTTGACATCAAATTAGGAACGCTAACTAGAGACTGATCTTGCCTTAGTTCTAGACCGCGTTCATCTAAGCGCACGCCTAAGCATAACAATCCTCGGCCTTAGCCATTCATACCCTTGTGCGAATTAGAAAATTTCCTTATGTGGAACAATAAAAATCAAGTCTTTATTAAAACACTCTCTATTCCAAAAATTTTGTTGGATTCCCAAACAACAAATCCATTTCAAACGCACGGCTCATTTAAACCTTGATCCGAACCTTCTTGAGAATAATGAATAGGCAGTTATGGGGACATAACTGAAGTCCTAATGGGGAGAGGATGTGATACCCCGTAATAAAAGAGTTGCATTTATTTTTAGTTTGGCTCGACAATATGTATCCCAAATAAATTTTGAACTACGTTATGGCTTGATCCCTTCACAGGGTACGTAGGCAGCTTAGAAGTTTTAATTCTAAGTTCAGTCACAAAATAATAAAACAAACAAAAAGACTTTGGCACGAGAAAAGCCGAAACACAACTTCGAGGAAGAAGTTGATTCTTAAGGAGGGTAGACTGTAATACCTGAGAATTTTCCAACATAAAATAAATACAATAAATAAAATAAATTCAGCAAATCAATAAATAAATTTAATCGAATGAGAAATTGAATTTAAATTAAAAAGGGAATCAAAATTTCGAAAACCCGGGAAGCCGAAAACAATTTAGTTAAATAAATGGTCACACGTGAACCCAACATCGATGGACTCAATAACTCGAGTCCACATGTACACTTAGACCCGAATAAAATGATGATAGGAAATAGGAGCCCGAAGATATCCCAGAAATCCGAATCCGAGAACATAGAGGGATAGAAGTCCGAAAGAGAGGAGGAAAAGCGCGACGGATCGCACGACCCGCCCGGACCGGAGTCCAGGCGTGAGTGGTGCGCTGGTCGCGCGGTTGTTGGCCTTGGACCGCGCCACGACCGCGCCAACTGGCAGAAACGCCCCGTGCGAGATTTACTCGCCCGAATCCGGATTTTTCGACTTCGGTTGAACACCTTGCGACTCAAGACACCCTAGGGCTGCCTTTGGACGACCTTTAGGTCCTTTCCATCTATAAATAACCATCCTAATCAGCCCCAACTTTTTATGAAACCCTACGAAATCTCTCTACACACAAAACCCTAATTTCCGGAGTCGTCGGAGGCACAAAACCGAATCAAGGGACTGACTTGGACGAAAATTAGGAGTCTTCGATCATCGGGGTAAGATTCAAACCATTCTTGTCCATTCTTTTCCATTCAAGATTCGAAAACGAATCCTAATTAAACCTCTTTTCTATTCTAAACCCCGATCCGGACGCGTTGAGGAAAAACGAAGGATCTCGGAGGGAGAACGAAGAACGTGGAAGCCACGCCTCCGAATCATCGAGCCGAGACATCCACAGATCTGTAAGTTAACTCTTACATGGTTTTGGGCGAAATTAAAATACGTTAGATTTAAAGATTCGAATCAAGGACATGAAATCTGCCAACGTAAAATTTTTAACGGCGCAATAGTTTTGTCTAATTTTTCCAAACCTCAAAACGACTTCAAACGGAAAAACTTAAAACACGAAAAACGTTCCTAAGACATAGATCTATCTACTGTAAAATTTTCAAAAATTTTCATCGTGTTTTGATATCCGTAAACGACCGTGAACAGACCTGCCTTCGATTTAGATCTTGAAACGGCGATAGATTCTTAGTCCGAACTTGAGGTTGATATTTGACTTAGATCTGGACGATTCAGGATTGGTGCTAAACATAGGAGTTGTAGATCTATACATTAAGAACACCACCATAAATTTTCAGAATTTTTCGTGACAATTTGATATGTGAAAACCAACCGAAACCGAACTGCTTGAAATTAGATCTTGAATTTCTTGACAGAACTTAGGTCTGATCTTGATTGCATTTTTGACATTAGTTCTAGACTGAATTAGATCTTTTGCCGAACATGAAAGTTGTAGATAAACGTCTTAAGATGGTGTCTGTAAAATTTCATCAAATTTGGAGTTGATTTGCTATGTTAGAACTCGATATCTTTAAACTGTGGTATGTAAAATTTGGACAGATTTGTGTTTCTGCGAAAATTGATGTTTTTGACATGATTCGGTATCTCGGATTGAAAAAGTTAAAACACGAAAGTTGTTCATCTCGACGTTTCTAAGTCAGTAGTGAAATTTTGGAATTTTTGAAATTAAATCTGAATTTAGACGAATTTTAGAGTAAACAGTGCTTTATCGGAAGTCAAATCTTGAAATCTTGTTGAAACATGAAATTAGCCTTTAAGGTTTAAATGATTGGGAATTCCTTCGAAATAAAATACACATGAAATATAATACTTGCCGAATGGCAATTGAGATATAATGCTTGCCGAAAGGCAATTGAGATATAATGCTTGCCGAAAGGCAATTGAGATATAATGCTTGCCGAAAGGTAATTGATATATAATGCTTGCCGGAAGGCAATTGATAAATAAAGCTTGTCGAATGGCAATTGAGATATAAACTTGAAACCTGAGACATGAGATATGAAACTAGAAGACTCGAAAATTGTTCCTTTTAGATTATGCCTTAAAGTATGTCTTGCAATTGTTTTACTTTGCGAATTATATTTAGGATCTTATGAAATCTCTATCTTTTAAATTATGCCATTGAATTATTGTTAGCGAAATAAATTAAATTATGTGGTGTTGTGCACATGTTTTCTTTAAATATTAAATAATGACTTTGAAACCCCATAATTATGTATGTGTTAACTTACTCAGCACGTAGTGCTGACCAAAACCGTATTTTTTTTCTCCCGTTTCTTTCAGAGCTGAAGAATATGCATCATCATATGCATTCATGGGAATTTTAGGGAAATACTTTATTTTTAAATGTTACGTTAGACTAGAGATTGCATGAACGGGCCTGTTTAACCCGTATTCTGGCCGTGTTGGCCATATTTAAATTCCGCTGCATTATACTTATGTAAATATTATCTTCCGCTGTAACTGTAATGACATTATTTTTAAATTATATATAAATGGGCTATTTGAATGTTTTAAATTCTGAAAAAAACCGTAGCCTTGCATCTCTTTAGCAAGCTCGGAGAAACCGTGTCTTGCTAGGGAGGTGTGGTAGTAAATCGCCCGATCTCGTCCTTCTTCATCCTCTTGAGCCAATAACGCTCCTATAGATTCTTCGGCCGTTGCTATATACAGCTTCAACGGTCGGCCGAGAATAGGTGGGACCAACACTGGCGGGTTGATTAGAGCCTGTTTCAATTGTCCGAAGGCTCTCTATTGATCGGTTCCCCATCTAAATTCCTCCTCCTTCTTTAATCTTAGCAGATCAGTTAATGGTTTCCCCTTTCCGACTGCATTTGCCAAGAATCTCCTTAGAAAACCGATCTGGCCTAAGAATTTCTGCAAACTCTTCCTATCATGTGGAGGTCTAGCTTCCTGGATAGCCTTGGTTATGTTTGCGTCGACTTCTATGCCTTTATTATGCACCAAGAAACCCATGAAATTGCCTGCATGTACCCCAAAAGCACACTTGGTTGGATTCATCTTAACTCCATGTAGCCTCATTCTTTCAAATACTTTTCTCAGATCGGCCAAATGGCTTTCCATGTCTTTGGATCGGACCATGACGTCATCGATGTAGACTTCTTCACAGTCACCTATCAAATCATGAAACACATAATTCATGGCCCTTTGATATGTAGCTCCTGCATTCTTCAAGTCGAATGGCATTACTACCCATTCGTATATTCCAATAGCTCATGGGCATCCGAATGCAGTCTTATGTACATCCTCTTCGGCCATAAAAATTTGGTTATACCCTGAATATCCATCCATGAAAGATAACATTCCCTGTTATGTGGCCGAATCGATTAGTAAATCAACGATAGGCATCATGTATTCATCTTTGGGAGTGGCTATATTGAGATTTCTGAAGTCAATACACACTCTCAATTTCCCATTCTTCTTTATTACAGGTACAATATTAGAAAGCCACTCTACATATTTAGCCGGCCTAACAAATCCAGCCGCTAACAATTTTTCTATCTCTTCCTTTATTCTTGGAACTATCTCGGGCGCTGCCCTTCTGGCCGGCTGCTTGTGAGGCCTAAATCCTTCCTTGATTTGCAGCCTGTGTTCAACAATAGATCTTTCCAATCCAGGCATTTCTGTGTAGTCCCATGCAAAACAATCTTTGAACTCATTCAAAACTTCTCTGAATCGGCTGGTCATGTGTTGATCCAAATTTGCACTGACTGGGATTTCCCTTGGATGCTCATCTGTGCCAACGTTGACCATTTTCAGAGGATCTTGTGCTTTGAAATTGGGCATCCACTTTGGGATGGCATCCATGAGTTCACTCCATTTTGCCTTCTCATTTGTAGATTCGAGTTCGGCCGATTCGAACTCGATCGTTTTCTTGGCTTCTTCGTCCATTATATATTTTCTTTCGTGTTTGGCCGTAAATCGGCCTGGTATTTA
Source organism: Hygrophila difformis (assembly GCA_030278955.1). NCBI lineage: Eukaryota > Viridiplantae > Streptophyta > Magnoliopsida > Lamiales > Acanthaceae > Hygrophila > Hygrophila difformis. Next base: position 25,943,424 of record JAOANR010000015.1, on the reverse strand, counting down.
ACTTCGAACCCCAAATCGGTCCAGTCACATTCGACCACCTCCGGATATCGCCCCCCCTACGACCGCAAGAAACGGTTGTATGGGTTCTTCAAATAAAACCGCATCAATTCGTCCAGCCGAGCTGACTGGAAATGGAGGTTGATCCCCTTCTACTTCTTCCACTATGCCATCATTCTTCCAGAACCATATCTTCTGGTGAAGAGTTGATGGCAAGCACCTTGACGTATGAATCCAACATCGGCCTAACAAGGCCGCATATGGAACTTCAGCATCCACCACAAAAAACATAGTTGGAATAGAAATCGATCCAACTGTGACATCCACTAAAATGCACCCTTCGGCCGCAGTTTGTGCTCCCACAAAACTTAGTACTTTCATCCTTGTGGGTAGCAAATCTTCTTTTGTTCGGCCGATTTTAGTCAACGTAGACAATGGCATAATGTTGACGGTTGCTCCACCGTCCACAAACATTCTCCTTAATGGCCTTCCGTTCACCCAACCCTTAACATAAAGAGGCCTCACATGTTGAGACATCTTTGCAGTCGGAGGAAGAATCGTACTGGGCTGGGCCTCTGAGACGAAAGCATTATATCCCTCTTCTATTATCTTTTCTCCTTCGGCCCCAGGCCGAAGCATTTCCAACTTGTCAAAACAGAAGTCCACAATGGGCTTCTCTTCACCAAGGTACTCCCCTTCCTTCTGGCAAAATACCACAGCTAGCTCAGAGTCGGACCAGTATTCCTCACAACTTGCTGTGGTTGTGCCTACCATGTTTGCACTAGACCCAAAGTCAAACTTGAATTGTCCTATTGAAAGAGTCTCATTACTTGGGACAATAGAAGTCTTTGGCTTCCATTCTCTGGTTCGTATAGGCCTAGGCTTCCACTCTTCTTTCAGCTGTGAACGCTCATTATCGACTTTAAGCTCCTTTTCTTTTGGCCGAAATTCGGCCTTATTCTTCAGCCGATCTTGACTCCCCTTCGGCTCACGATTCTGCTTCTCTGTATTTTCGGCTGACTTCATCTTAGCCGTAAACAACTTCTCCAGAATCCTTCCTTCAGACGAAGAACAATTGTCTGGGAAGTCTTCTTCCATGTGCATTGTTTCGTACTCTTCTTCGTATGTCATGGCTGCTTTCAGCCGCTGCATCCTCCGCTTATACGTACGATATGATCCCTTCCCCTTTTGAACGTTTTCGCCTTTTGCCCACCAGGCTGAGAACTCAGATCGGCGATGGTCAACATGCTTTTGTTCTGGGGAATTTCGGACCCACTGGCCTACTTGAGTATTGGCCGGTGATCTCCTGAATCTCTTCATCTCTGGAGAGACAGCCTCTTCAGGTACTGTAATCTGAATTACAGTTTTCCATTCCTTTTATCGGCTGTTAATTTCATCTCCGAATCCCAACCATTTGTAATGATTTTCAATGTTGGCTTCTCCCTTTCGTCCTTGGGTTCTGGCTTCTGTAATCTGTCCGATTGCTTTATCCATTCTTTGATTTCGTAATCTCCTAATCGGTCAAACACATCTGATGCCTTCTCTTTTCCTTTCTTTGAAGATCCTAATCGTCTCCAAAATTCCTGTTGTTTTCTGAGCAGATGGTCGTACTCCCAGCCGATCGTGCACAGAGCTTTTACTGGACGATGGTTGGTCCCCAAGACAATCATGCACAGACTTGTTTTGATCAGGGTGCACCATGACCATATTTGCAATAGAAAACGGATTTTGATCTATTGCCATCAATCTGTCTGGGAATTTTAGCTTCCCATCATCGACGTGCTTTTGGATCATCTTCCTAAAGTGTCCACAAACTGCTGTAGTACGAGTGGCTGATGCATGAAATCTGCACCACCCAGCCTCCATTTGTTCTTTAGTCGGTTGTGGATGATTTCCTTTGAACTCAAATAATCCGTTCTTCATGCAATAATAAAAAATTTCATCCATCTGAGAGAGATCAAAAGAATAGAATCGTTGAGACTCATATCTAACTTCCCCTTCTTTCTCATTGCCTCTTACTGGACGAACAGCTGGACAAGTCATCGGCTTTTTAATCACCAACTCAGCCCTTGCCACTTCGGCTAAGGCAGGAACATCATCCATATTGCATTCTTCCCCAACTTCACACCTATCCAAAGACTCTGCAAATGATGCAGCCGACTGGATAGGTTGTGACCTTCCACTTTGACTGCGGCTTGACTTGAAAGCCGCCTGTTCCGCTAAATATGTTTCCATCCTTATAGCTTCGGCCATTAATTCGGCCACAGTCCTTGGTCTTGTCACCATCAACCTGTCCTTGATGGCGAATTTCAAGTTCTGCTTCAAAATTTGAATATACTCATGCTCCGGGAGCATTGTCTTCATCAGAGCCTTAATAGCATAAAACCTTTCCAAAAACTCATTGACTGACTCTCCAGCCTTCTGTTTTAGTAGAAGTCAAATCTACCACTGATACTTCGGGGCTGGTGTTGTAGAATCGGTCATGGAATAACCGTTCCATTTCGGCCCATGTATTAACAGAACTTGGTGGCAAATTAAGATACCACTCAAATGCTGGACCAGTCAGTGATAAACTGAACAGAATCAGCTTATGGAAATCGTTCTGTGCGATCCTTGTGCATTGAGCTGTGAATCGGCCAATATGCTCAATAGTTGATCGGCCGACTTCTCCTGAAAAGGTATTAAAATTGGGAACCTTTACTCCTCTTGGCAATGGATATTGCTCTTCTATGTAGTCAGGGTATGGTTTCCTGTACATTGGCCTATTTTCCCGGTCAATGAGGTTTCTGAATTGCGTACGAATGATTTCGGCAATGAGCTCTCTATCAACCAATTGCGGCTGATTCTTCGCTGGCAGATATTGCTGTTGTACAATCGGCGCAGGCGGTTGCGGTTGATAATGCTGCTCTTGCCTTGGTTGTTGTAGAAGAGCGAAAGGATGTGGTCCTTGCCCTCCGAGTGGCCGATAGGCCTGCTGTTGGAAGTTATGCATATTCTGTGGTACATGCGGTGGATTTTGCGCCGCCTGCACATTCTGCGTTCCCATCGGATACAAATTCCTTGCTAATTCGGCTCTAAACATGGCTGGTATCGCTGCCAGTATGTTTCCTTCTATCTGTCAAACCGAATTAGTAACCGCCGCTTCCACTATAAACTGGACGTGATCGCAAAACCGCGGGGTTAAGTCGTCATGCGTAAACTCCTGATTGTTGAAATTAGATGGTCCAGGGAATCCTGGAGGGAATTCGCCTGGTTCTGCTGAACGTTCTTCCTGAATCGGTGGCAAATCATTCCTTGTCGCCGTATTGACTGCCAGAGTTGTCACATGTGGATCAACTGCCATTTTGAGACCCACTGGGCGTGCCACTGTTTGGCTTCGGCTGAGACAAGGACCTTTTTCTCCTCAAGAGAAGCTATCGGAAAAGGATCAAACCGATTACGGGTCCGGAAATCTTAGAATGCGCCCAAACTTGACTGAATTTCACTTGAATTAATGGCAAAATCAAATACAATGGAAAATCTACCAGTTGTTAAGAAACAACGGCTGATTAACCCAAAATGAGGTACCAAACTACCAGTTGTTGAGAAACAATGGTGGACTTGGAAAAAAGTAACCGCTAACAACTAGGCTAAATTCTAGGGCAAGCTGAAAGCAGTAAAGATACGAAGAATTAAATTGCATAAAGGAAATCTTGGGGTGGATTGGTCTCTCTTGATTCTGAGCATGACAACCCCTATTTATAGCCGGAGTTACGATAACCGCTCCCCGGCCGATTCCGATGAGCCGATTCCGAGCTTCTCTCCTTCGGCTGCTCTCGATTATTTTCGGCCGATTATTTCGTCCTATGAACTCTTAATCTTTTCTTCTTTCTGTTGGACTTTTGCTCGGCCCAATCATTTGATTTAATGGCTTGTCTTCCACGCTAATTGTTTGGCCTCTTCTCAGTCCGTTTGCCTGGCCCAATAACTCCTTTCTCGGGCCAAGGTTGTGATGGCCACAACAAATATACTCCCATATATTTTGCCTAGTTTATTTCACTGATACATATATGTCACTTTAAACATTAACTTTTCTAATTAATATATTTTGCATTTGTTTGTTACTATACATAAATTTTCTTCGATGTTGGTTCATTTGTATGAAAGGCGTCTATTTCAGTTGTATATCGTTTAATATTTTACAAGTTTATTTTGAGTTGCATGTTGTTTATTTGGTGAAGTTAGAGATTCAACCAGCATAAGAGACATTAATATAAACTACAACAACAAATCCATAGTCATTTGAACAATCCAACCCCCAAAGCCTTTTTGTTAAGGATGAAAACGATACGGATACGATCGAATAGTATTGAATACGGATATTATCCGACATTTTTTCCCAAAGATTCATGTCGAATACGGATATGTCGGATACGGATACAAATTCAAATATTTTCAGAAACAAATTACAGGTCGGGTACAAGACGGATATATATGACATATACGGAATTTATTCGGATACAAAATTATCAAATAATTTTATAATTTTTTATAAAAGTAATTTGATAATTTGATATTTTTTTATAAAAAATATTTGATAATTTAATAATGTTTTATTAATTTTCCATGAATAAATAATACTTCCACCGGATTTCATAATATTTTATTAGTACATTCGGATTTCAAATCCAGATAATATCCTAGCAATATTCCACCGGATTCGGATACGGTCGGATATGTTTGAATACGAATAGAATATTAATACTAAAATTCGGATTCAGATTAGAATATTAATATTAATATATCCGGCCGGATAGCGAATTTCGAATTCGGATTCGAATATGTCATCGGCCGGGTCGGATATTAATATTACTATACCACTTTCTACTACTTGTTGGCGTGCCATTACAACATACCTTGAAGAACCAAATTAAGTCCCACGTTGGATCATCCAAAACCATTTGATAGCAGAAATTAGGAAAAAATATTGAACTTTAATGGAACTTTATTCAAAATTGTTGGATTCTATACAAATTACTCAAATAGTTATTTGAGAACAACTTTTTTTGGGGTATTGAAACATAATGTTTTGGAAGCTTTTTTCAGTGTACAATAAGTTGGGACAAACATATTGCCAACAAGTCCCTACAAATCACTTTTCAAGATTGAAACTTTGTGGTTGGCGTGGACGACGGAATATTGGAACCGCGCCAACTCCCTGGAGAGCGCGCGGTTGTCACACGGTCAAAGTAAAATACGCATGCACATTTGATCAAATTATTGAACTAAAATAAACAAACATAAGTAATTTACGTGTATTGGACCGGAATCGGACACAGTCCATATACCTTGAGATGCAGGTATCTATGTGATGTTTGCGCTCAAATTATGATGTTTTAAAATGTGTGTCCATTTAATAATCGACAAATCCAACTGATACATCTCATACTAGACAGCCCTACGAATAGTGGAGGACCCAGAATCTATATATTATTAATACCATTAGTGGTCAACCAAGTCAACATTTAATGTGGTGTCTACCTTCTCAATTTCCAATTTTCTTAGATTTTTGCATTTTCTATTAATTAAATTTAGATTTTTGTATTGTTATTTATTTATTATTTATATATGTCAAAATATTTATTGATTTGGATATGAAAATCCTCATTTCCATTTTTAAAAAGATATGAAAATTTCAATTTATATGGAATTCCCATAATTACCAAATTTAAAAGATTTGAAATTTGAAATTTTTTATATTTGCATTTATTTATATTAGATTTTGGTTTTTTTTATTTATTTAAATTAGATTTTTGCACTTTTTATTCCAACAATTTTTATTTTTACACAATTTCAATTTTTAAAAGATATAAAATTTTTAACTTATATGAAATTCCTACAATTCTTTTAAAAGATTTCAAATTTTAATTTTTCGTTTATTTATTTATTTTTATTTTAGATTTTAGTATTGTATTATTATTTGAGCTTTTTGCATTATTTATTTATATATTTATTTTAGATTTTGCATTGTTTTATTTACATAATTTTCAGTTTTAAAAAGATATGGAATTTTTAATTTATATGGAATCAAGATATAGTTTGACACGTTGTTATTAACTGGTTATTTTCTTTTTAAATATCAAAAAAGAAAAGCAAGACATAATCATGGAATGGAATTAATATTATTTATTTTAGTTACATAAAAAATAATAAAATGAAAAACTTAAATATACTACCAGAGGGATGTGATTTCCATTTTTGGACCATAATGAGGCGATTTGAACAACATGCGGTCCGCTTTGGCCCTATTTGTGGGTCTGACAGCCTTGTAGTGGTTCAAAATTGTAAATGAAAAAATAATAGCTAAAATCTGAAAATTGATCATTTTGATGGCCTAAAAAATTATTATCTCTAAAAATAATTCAAAACAATTATAATTAGAAGTAATAACTAAAATAGGCCAGCAGAAGGAGTCATTTCCACTTTCGGGCCATGATATTTTGATTTAGGAAAATAGGCCATTAGAAGCATTTCGGGCCTGAATTTAGGCCATTGGGCTGGAATTCGGGCTGCAATGGCCTAAAAGTGGAAATGATTACTTCTGGTGGCCTATTTTAGTTTTTTCAATTATTATTTTGTTTTATTTAACTAAAATAAATAATACTCATTATGTGTCATTATTTATGCCATACTTTTTTTTTCTTGTTTCAATATTTTTATTTCATTTTTATTTTTAAAAATAATTAAATATTAATCGTCAAACATACCCATCACCTCATATTAATAAATAAATATATTAAATTTTCAAATTATCCACTACCATTAATAATTCCAGTCCACCCTACAGACACATATGTTGGGGGTTTAAATCCCCACCCGGCCACCTATCACTCCCCTTTGTTCTCTTTGTAATTGTGAGGCTTGAGCTCCCACAACTCTTTCCAAGCCTCCAATGACTCCTCAAAAAAAAAATTTGTAACTCATTACAATCACATTATATAAACTTTTAAGTTACCTTTTTTTAACACTATTAATAGGACGGAGAGATTAATATAAGAAATAAAATAAATATTAATTCAAATATATAAAATAAGTAAAACAAATACATGTTCAAATAAATTATAAAGTAAAAATAAACATATTTTATTATAAGTATCCCAAAATTTCGGACATGGCATTTTATGTAGAAATAATTAGTATTAAATGTAAGAAATTTTTTGGACATGGGTATGTTTGGCAATTAATATTTAATTATTTTAAAAATGAAAATGAAATAAAAAATGTTGGAACAAGAAAAAAAGAAAGTAGGACATAAATAATGGCACATAATGAATATTATTTCTTTTAATTACATAAAATAAAAAATAATTCAACAAACACTAAAATAGGCCACCAGAAGGAGTCATTTCCACTTTTAGGCCATCGTGGCCCGAATTCCAACCCAATGGCCTAAATTCAGGCCCAAAATCCTTCTAATGGCATTTTTCCCTAAATCAAAATATGGTGGCCTAAAAGTGGAAATGACTCCTTATGGTGGCTTATTTTAGTTATTACCTTTTATAATTATTAAGAGAAATGTGAAAATTCATATTCATTGGATAATTAGTTTAAAGTAAATTAATTATTTTCATAAAGCATATTATAAATAAAGAATCTGATGTATAAAGGGTTATTGTGATTGCAAATAGATCCATCTGTAAATAAAGGAAAATTTTATTTTTTAATCTATTTTTAAAAAATAATTCATTAGTTTATATTTTAACAGATTTGTAGTTTACGGAATAACAAATATAAATATAGCTTTATTAGAAATTTGAAAGGCTAACTGCTGTAAATTATATAAGTTTGAAAATTTTATCTGGAATGCCGATACTGAATAAAGTTTTAATGCCTGAAACATATAATCTATTGATACTAGAACAAATATATTATAATAAGGAAGAGATGAAGACGGGTCATGCTAAGCTATTATCTTTCTTAACTGATGAACGTAATAATGTTTATAATAAAATAATGTATGTAGTTGATAGGGATGATGTATGATATTTTTTCTTTACATGGTGAAAATGATAGGATATTTATCAATAATTTATCTAGAAAATATTATGTATAGCCCTTCGTGGAAGAGGTGATATGGTGCTGCTTGTAGCATCCAGTTGAATAGTATCCAGTGGACTGCATATTCTAAATTTAGTATTCAACTAGATTGTGACGAGAATTCTACCTGCAAAAACCTTACTTCATGAAATTATTTAACCTCTCTTCTGAATAAAACAAAACTCATTATTTGGGATGAAAATTCTTAATTGGTAGAATGATTATGAGCCAGTCTGAATTAACCAAATTCTTCATTTGATTTCAGAGGAAAAAATTCACATCACACAGTTATTTTACTATGACTATTTTTTTAAAAAAAAAAAAAAAAAACTCATTTGCACAATGAATAATTCATATACGCGATGGTAATTGGTAAAGCTGGTATTGATATTGGAGATGTACAATTAGATGTGACATTTCCAAATGATAATTTTACAAAATATACGGAAGATCATATATCGCCATTTGAAATCCAGATATTTTTAAAGATTATGTTATACTAACCCATACCAATGATTTCTCATACGATCAATCATTATATCATGGAACATATATCTACAAATGAAAATATATATATATATATATCAGTTCTAACAATATTTATCAAGATGTTGAAAGCATAAGTAAAGCCAATGAATTATTTTCACTGGAATATCTAAACACAATCAATTGTTCTGATTACCGAAAAATATAGTTGAATGAGGATTGCATAGTCATGCATCTTAGTAATATAGATCCATCAAATAAATTAAGCAATGTAAGTAGGTTGATCGTAACTAAGATGCAGGGCCATATAATTGAGGTTAAATTAATTTTCGAGAAACCATGAAAATTGAAAATTCTTGATTGGTAGAATAAATATGAGCCTATCTGATTTAATCAAAATCCCCAATTCGATTTCAAATGAGAAAATTCTCACTCGCGGTTTGTTTTGCTATGATTATAAACAAAAGTCAATGTCAATCTTTAAAGAATGTTGGACTTTATCTTCCAAAACCAATTTTTAGCCATTAATAGTTATGTTGAAATATTTCGTGTCACTAGCAAGATATGACTTAAAGTATTAATATACAATTAAGAATGATTAACTCAACATAACACAAGAAATATTTACAATGAAATTTATATATGACAAAAATTTATAAAATTGATATTTGATGTACGTGATGGTAAAGCTGTTATTGAATTTGGAGATGTACAATCAGTTGTGTCATTTCCGGGTGATATTCTTATAAACTCAACGGGTGATCCTATAACGGCAATTTTTTATAGTACATATACAAATATAAACTGCACCACTTATAATACGGACATTTTTAAGGATAGTGTTATAGTAGCTCTTACCAATAAGATTTTCAACAATGAAATTTTCAGCAAATTGCAGGAAAATTTTTCATATTATGCTTAATACTTATATTTAAATTTTATTTTATTTTAATTTAAATTTCAAATTAAATAAAAATATTATTTAATAATTATTTTATTGATATGTTAGGTTTGTACCGGACAAGCCACAGACGCTAAAGAAGATGGTATAATATGATTTCTTTGTTAGTTTTAAAAATAATTGAATTATATTATCATATACTCCTCTTTCTAATCTATATAAAATCATTATATATTTTTCATTACTCAAAATACAAAAAATTTATTATTAATTTATATAAAATAAATATAAATATTATATAAAATAAATAAATATGCCCGTCGAGTCTCGACGGGTTACTTGCTAGTTTTTTATTTGGTAGGTCAAATATTATGAAGATTTAGAAGCTAACTCTAGGAAGATATATTCAATTAATTTTTTTTATATTTTTCAGACTTTTAAAAATCGGTATATATATTTAGAAAATCCTTAGATTTTACGTAGAGTTGGCTGATTTTGTATAGAATTCATGTTGTACAGAATTCGTAGAAACTTTGTTTGAAAAAAAAATTGTATAATTATATTTTTTGAAGAGATTCCATTAAAATTTATGAAGTCTAAGTCATTAGGTCATTGAATACCTAAAGATTTTTAAGACTTTTTAAAATTTGTACTATATACCTCAAGATTTTTTAAAGACTTTTTTTTTTGAGAAGCCGAAGTTAATTGGATAACACTGAAAATACCTAAAGATTTTTAAGACTTTGTTAACTCATTAGTTGGCTGACTTTTTTTTTTTAATAGACTTTTTAAAACTTAGATTGAATACATTAATTAAGATTTTTAACTACATTTTAAAATTCTTAAAATGCATTCCCAATACATTCTATTAGAGTTATGAACCGCGTAAAATATATCCATATATGTCATCTTATCTTATCTTATATTTGTATACATTTATAATAAAAACAACCAACATGCTATTAAATTTCTGCTCTAATTACTCAACACTTGTCTTAAATTACCACCTAATTTCAAATATATATATCAAAATATTAGTACTAATATTTTATTTTTTATTTTTTTACCCACCTTGCCCTTGAATACATCCACCACTGCCCTGCGAAACATGCATTATGATACCTGCAAGTGTTCCATGTGATGGATGTGTCATTCCATGTGAAGTGTAACGTGTGTGAGTTAGGGTGGTCTATCCATCACCAAATATCATCCTCCTAACAAAGTACAGGCCATTCGCGGGTCTGTATCTTTATTGTATTGGACCTAACAGAGTTCGCGTGTTGGATAGTATGGACAGAAAAATTACCTGTCCCTAGTGAAATCATCACAGAAAATGATGCAATGAAGCAATCAAACTTAAAGGAAGAAATATAATATACAAGAAAAACAAGCAAATAGGCGAGTCAAAGAGTAATTGGCTAAAGGGTCATTTTATTCATTAGAAATCATAGCTAGTTTCCATTCCATACATAATATCCAAATGAACAAATTAAGCACACTAAAACTTGTTCCCCTCCTTAAGCTCCTCATTACCAATGTCATTGTTCTTCTCCATGGTGCTTCCATAAGCCATTTCATCAATGGGGCTTACATTTTCAATGTGGCTTACATTGTTATTCCCACCAATTTCACTTCCTATGGTGACATTTTTCCGAGTGGGAGGGACGGTTCTAGAGGCACTTTCTGTTCGAATGCCAGCTGCTGCTGCATCGCCATCATCATCATCGTCATCGTCGTTATCTTTACAGCCAGAATGAGTAACCGAGCCAGTCCGGTTTGCAGTACTGAAGGAGCCGGAGGATGTTCCACACCTCCTCCTATCTGCAACCACCTGTTTCATGTTCACTACAAGAGCAAGAAAACAGAGCAACAAGAAGACATAGCCGATTCTCATTTTCGTCATCTCCCAGTGGTAGCTAAACTTTTATTTGGAATTGTTAGTGAAAGAGTTTATGTGTGATAAGAATTTACGAATTAGGGTTTTTATAAGGGCCTTGACATTAAGATCGAAGATGCATATTGAATTTGGTTGTTGAAGAATTAAATCCCCCTAATGAATTATATGGTTTCTGATTGAAATTGTCTTTCTGCAGTTTGGGGAAAATTATATTAATTGTTCAAGCTTTTATAGGATCAATTGCAAACATATGGCAGCTTAAGCAAAGGTTTTCAGTTTGAGTCTTTGTGTATGCAGAATTCTAAAGTGCTCTAGGTGAGGCAACTCTTCAATGCCCACCCGGCACAGATCGAGTCTTCCGTTTAGGTACTGATTTTTTTTTTTTGGTGACTAAAAGGGAGGGATAGGGGGCCGGTGGGTATCGAACCTCTCCAACCTTCCGTTGGAAGCCTAGGGACTTAACCACTTGGACTAAGTCCTCAAGTTTAGGTGCTGAATTTTAATATTCAAATAAGCATATATTGAATATGATATATTTTCGAATTTTCATAATGTATTTTGATTTTGCGTGTGTGTTTAGTAGTTTTTTGCATACACAAGGCTGGAACCCGAGACCTTGCTTAAGCGACTAGAGCCCCATCCACTCAAGCCAACTGCTATTGGTCTATTTAGTAGAATTGAAAAGCTAAAAGTGTAGAGTATTAGGGTATGTTTGGGAAATAATTAGAGTTTAGCGTCTGAAGTTTAGAGATTAGAGTCTGGAGTTTGAAATTAATGGTAATAAATAGTTTTAAATTTGAATAATGGTGTTTGGTAATGCAATTTTAAATTAGAGTTTAGAGTCTGGTGTTTGGAAAGTTAAAATCTGGGGGAGAGGAGCGTTCCGAGTTTAGAGATTAGAGATTAAAATTTGGCGGTTACTGTAATTAGTCTTTACTATAAATATGATTTTAGGCTATTTTTAGTATGTATTTTAAAAGCTAAACACTAATCGCTAGCGTCTTTTCCCAAACGCATCCTTAGCTTTAAAAGTTTAGATTTTAAATGTCAATTAGAGTTTAACGGTTATGTTAAGTTTAGTGGCCGGTTAGTGGTTGGAGTAAAACAAGTGATATTTATAACTTTGCAAGGTATTTTATTTTAAACACTAAACGCTAAATATAAAACTAAATGTCAAATGTTGTTTCCAAATGAAGCCAAAATAATACCAAATCACATGATGTTTTAAATTATTTTAGACTTTTTAGAAGGCATAAGAAAAACAAACAAAATGTCGCGTAAAATACTTGGCTAAGAGGGCATTTTATTCACTTTTCATAAGGGTCTTGACATGCATCAAGATGCTTTGAATTTGGTTGTTGAAGAATTGAATTCCCTTGATTAATTTGATATCATGTCTCAATGAAATTGTATTTTGGGGGAGTGATTGCCTGGTTGGTTGGCAACCAATCTTTTTCTATTGTATTTCTGGAAAAGCTATATTAACTCCTCCTCTTGCGTAGGTGCTAATGAGATCTCATAGATCATGAATTTAATTCAAATTTTGAAGGACATGATTTTTTAATCCAAATTAAAATCATAGGTGGAGAAAGCTCATATCCATGTAAGCAATGGAGAATCCAACACATCAATCTCAATAGCCCTATAGAGTGTAGATGTCTAATTTAATACTCCATCCATCCCAATAATACCGTCTCATAATTTTAGGGCACGATATTTTAAGTAAAATGTGTTGCCGTGTTAAAGTGGAATAATAGTTGATGTGATATTTATTTGAATTGAGAAAAAAAAAATAAAGTAACTGGTTGATATGATGTTTTAAATGTTGTATATGAAATAAAAAATTTCTAAATAGGAAAAAATGGCAATTATAGTGGAAAGGAGATATCCAACATCGGTTAAAATGTGGTCCTCCTACTACCTTATATGGTTGGGAGCAGCTCCACCTATCATCAATTGGTTTTAGGTGCGAGTCTCTCATCCATGAATCTCTACATGGTATCAGAGCCATGGTGCCCGAATTGGGTATATTTGATCATGAATTTGGGATTTGATTTCGAGATGATATCATCTCGAGGGCACATCGGTTAAAATATGGTCCGCCTACTACCTTATACGGTTGGGAGCAACTCCACCTATCACCAATTGGTTTTAGGTGTGAGTCTCCCATCCATGAAAGTCGAAAAGAGTACTATATTAAGTTTGCATCCAACCTATTTTTCAAATACATAATTAATGGACAAAAAGTGAAAGGGCGTCCTCTTTTTTTTCTTAATAAACAAAAGGGCGTCCTCTTATTAGCCCGTTCCAATTAGAATATTATTTCTATAGAAACACTATGATTGAAACCTAAAGGGGAAATGGCGGGCAAGGTTATGAAGCTAAGTACATTATTTAGGAGAAAAATTTACTTTTGGTCCTATAAGAGTTTCTCCCATTCACTTTTGGTTCCAAGTGGTTCCAAGTTTATAAAATTTTTACTTTTAATCTCATTAGATAATTATTTTTTCCACTTTTAGTCCTTCCTCTATTTTTTAAGAAAAAAAAAATATGGGTCAATATGCAATTTCATAAATTTTGTTTATTTGCAAAATGCTACAATCCAATTTAAAACTACAACTCTTTTAGTTAAACTCAAATTTATTTATTTGTACCAAAAAATAAAATTAATTTGGAATTTATTAAAGGAATAATATTTATTAATAATACAAATTTAATATTTTAATAAATACATTTTATGAAATTTTTTAAATAAATATTTTATTTAATATTTTTTAAATAACAGTAAAAAGTATCAAAATATAATAAATACAATACACAACATAAAATATTCTAAACGTGGGATTATATATATTTTTATTTAATATAGTATATAGTAAATATTTATACTAAAATTTTAATTATTATCAAACTATAAATAAGTATTATCAAAATTTATAAATAATATTATTTGATAGAACTGAAAAAATTTTGATTTGGTTAAATGAGTAATTGATTTTTTAATTAGATCGTGGGTATTTTGAAAATAAATAAATTTTTAAAAATTGCACATTGACCCCAATAAATATTTTTTTCTTAAAAAATAGATTGATGGACCAAAAGTAGAAAAAAAAAAAAAAAAAAAAAAAAAAAAAAAAAAAAACTTTGGCTACTCCAAAAAAATTAGAAAAAACCTCTTCGGCTATTCCAAAAAAAAGTAAAAACAATAATTATCTAATGGGACCAAAAGTGGAAGTTTTATAAACTTGGGACAAAAAATTGGTGAGAGAAAATGTTATGTGACCAAAAATTAATTTTCCCTTATTTAGGACACTAGGTAAATTTCGTCATCTGGGACCATTCGTTTCATGAGAGAGAATTTTGATGTCATGGATGTCACTCATTGGGTGATACAAGGGTATTAATTTTGGTAGCACTAACCTCTTGATTAATATGAAAAGAATGTGTTTCCAATTTATTTAATTTAAAGGGACCATTGGTTAATTTACATAAGATAATTCTTTAAAGTGGTACCAAATACGTACCTTTTTACAAACAGTCCATTTTCATTTGTCCTCCATCAATGCAATTTCCCTGTCCCAATATTGCAACAATTATGCTCCTAATCCCGTTGTTCCCCTTCGATTTCTGCCATCATCACCAAAAGAACACATTTCGACCATGGCAATATGGATTCTTGAGAAAGGGATCTGCATCAATATAATGTTCATACCATTTTTACACAATATCCCAGACCTCAAAAATAATAAGTTGGCAATAAAAAACTGAACTCATACCTACATCACAAGACAAGGATAAATACAGTGGAGATCCTAAATAGACAGCACTTCAGTTCAGCTTGTTTGATGTTTAATAATCCTCATCACCAGAGTCGTCGTCGCTGCACTGTTCATATATTTGATACATTCCATCAGAGGGGTCATCTGCATCTTGCATTCCATCCCCATCTGGAGTGTGCAATGGAAAACTGCCGAAAAGATCCTGCAGATATCCTTTCGAGAAGTTCTCGTGATACGAATCTGCTTGTAGTGGGAACTCACCATCCTGATCAACCAGATCAAGCGGTTCATCGGCATCCTCTTCAATATTGTCGTCATCCATTTCATCTTCGTTGTCTTCCTCGTGTTCAGAGTCGTCATCGATCTCTGTATCTGGATTTTCTAAAACTTCTTCGTGATGTTGTTTTCCATCTTTTGCAACTTTCATATCCTTCATCTCTAGAATCAGTCTCTTAGTCTTCTCAAAACGTTTGGAAACGGACTTCAGTAAGGATTCTGCACCGGGTTCAGGATATACAGACAGAAACCGCTGAGCCACCCTCAGTCTCAAGCAATCAAGCACGCGGGATGAAAACCATCCAGTTTGCAGACTACAGCTTTCTTGAGATGCAGGTTTTCTGATCTCTTGCTGAATATAGTCATCCTTAAGCTCATAAAGGTGTAGCGAAGTTTGACATTTACGTGGGAAAACTCGAAATGCACAAACATCTTCCCACTTGGTCTCCATTCCAGATACATCACTTGTGTCACAAAAGCTTCGCAATGATGGTGGTATTCGAAAATCCATTCTCTGGTATATGCGTGATTCTGGATCCTTGCGAGGATCATATCCTTTCCGGATCCACAATCTTAGGAACGGCCCGTTGGAGAAGTAATATGCTGCCATAAAAAGAAGCTTTCTCAGCACTCTGTCCACAATATTTAGACCTTGGTTGTGCAGACGTTCAGATAATGAATTTTTTAGCCATATTGGTTGTTCATCAAACAATTTACACACAACCATCTGCCATTCCCATAGATCGGAACCCATGGGTATTAATTTTTGCCAGTTCACTTCCCTGGGAACCTCTTGGATGTTGAAGTCAATGGCAAGGCACTCTTCAATCTCCATTCTTAAGTGTTGTTTGGCAGCTGCATCATCTTTTTTTCTCAAACTCGGATCCCCACATGGCTTTAGAATAACTTTTTCTGGACGATCCTTAGTTGAAAAAAGCGGTGGTAGCAAAATCATTAAATCCTCCTGATCAACATCAATCAGACTATGCTTCTCAAAATTTGGACCTATTTCAGCCCAATTACGTTTCCTTTTCCGAGCTGCATGTGCATGAACAGGAAGCACATGCTGGTAATCCACCATCCCATTAAAGTAATAAGCTTCAGGTACTCTAGCAATAACATCTGCTGAAAGCTGGCATTGAGCTTCATCCACTATTTGTGGGTTGGCTACTTGAGGCATTGGCAAGGAAGATCCACACGGATGATGGATGGTACATTCCCCAGCTTCCGTGGATTCTGCAATAATATTTCGCTCAAGACGAAGAGAATCTGCTGATGAATGCTCAGAACATTGGATGTGTTCATTAGCATTTGGAACATCCTTAGCTTTGTTTTTGGAAACTTTCAACAAAAAATTATTGCTGGGACCGAGTTCTCCAACCACTGGGTGTGAATATGGATCTTCTGGGCGAAAATGTAGCTCCAACTTTGACTTAACATTGTGAGCCTTGAGAATGGTTTCCCTGCCACCAAGAGTCTCAATTGCACGTTCTGTGGAAGAAGGGTAACCAGGGTAGAAAACTGCAAATGCCCCACTGGAGCTGCCACTTGGTAAAACACCGGAAATTGAACCGTCTTTGATTACCCCCATAGCAGTTCATTTACTTATACCTGTAAATTTCAATTATATCCAGAAATCAATTGCTTTCCAACACAACGAGAATAAACTAGCCTGAATAGCATAAATCGATACCCAGGCCACATTAAGAACTGTAGCACTGGCCAGATTGATGTTAGAGCGCATGAAACAACATGATAGCGCAAATAGAAAAATGGAACAAGCAGATATGTGTATACCGACTGGAAGATATTAACTTTGAGCCAACAATTTCCATGGTAAATACGTTTACGCCAGCATAAAACAGAAACGAAAATAAAGCAATCCATCTAAAACTGATATATCTCAGCAATAATTTACTTTTAAAGATTCCACATAACCCCTTTAGGTTCTCAATGTTCAATGAAAAATTTGCAGTGTATGGCTTGGCAAGTATTTGAAAGAACAAAAAAAGGCACACATACAATAAGCAGAGAAAATATCAAACACATAAATAGAAAAATTAAATCTAAACCCTTGTACTTCATTTTTTCAAGTAAATATGAAAACAATCGGTGTCAAAGCATAGGAAAGTGATTAAATCTTTAAAATATCACTCTAGCGATCTGATGATCGCAACCATTGACAGTTGGGAATCACATGGATCACTAGATAAAGGTAGGGCTGAAGACGGATAGAATATGTACGTGTAGTACTCTTTCTGTATCCTAACTAGTACTCTTTTTTTCAAATTCGTAGTCGAATACGAATAGGCCAAATACAAATACGAGTTTGATATATTCAAAATGGGATCGATATACAACGGATTCGGATTTCACACGGATAAATTGATCGGAAAATATGTTTAATACAAAAAATTAACCGTGTACAATCAACCAGTAAAAAATTAGTGTCACACTTCATTCACTATTATATGTGCATGGCCAGTCCAAAATTCCCATTTTAATTAAGTTCCTTTCTCAACTCTGCATTACAAGCTTTCATAGTTTCATCAATTTGGATGTTTTCACATCAGAAATCCTGTTCTTCCAAGTGATTAATTCCAGAATTTTGAATGTTTCAGATTTTCCATACAACTTGTAACACATTACATATCACAACATATGCTCTTGTAGTCTTTCTCCAGCCCCATCCAAACAAAGAATTTCACCCCCTGATTCTGCAGATTCACAAAATGCACACTTCACAGCTTTAAAATTTCACAGTGAAATCAACAAACACACATTACAAACCACATATACTTATGACTTTAAAATGCATAGAGCAGCAGCCAATTCGAATCACAGAAAAAACGTTTGCTCTTTTTTTTTCTTATTTAAATTTACAAATCACGTCAGAAATTGGATTCAATTTTCCCCACACCAACAGACGCACACAGCAGCAATAGAAATCGGGATGAAGATAGTCAACAGACGAACACAATAGAGCACAAAAACGGGAAGAACAAAAATCAAAAAGGAGGACTTAACACTGCCGGTGGAGACTGAGACGATGAAGATAGCCAACAGAAGTGTCAGACGCACTCAGTAGCACCAAGTTTGAGTCACGCAGGCACGCCGATCTGGATGAGGAAGAAGAATCGGGAGGCACGCAGGCACACAGAAGCTCGACGGAGAGACTGAGACGGACAACGCACGGCAGGAAGGAAGTCGGGGATGCCTCCGGCGGGAACCGGGATGAGAAAGAACCGACGAGGACGGGAGGGAAATGGGAATACGGATTTTAGGGTTTGGAGATTTTACCACCAAATTACATAACATAAGAAATATTATTAGATAAATGAAAGCAATAAAATACTTTCTCCGTTTTTAAATGATAGCTACGTTGGAGAATTTGACACTATTCACACAATCACTTTGACTTGAAGTTTATCATAGTTATTCAAGTTAAAATATAGTCAATTGAAATCTTGTTAGATTCGTCTCGTCTTGTAGTTTTTAAATATCGAACTTTTAGAATTTTTACTTGTACCGAACTTGAGTTATTACTGATTTAAAATGTACATTGGACTGCGCGCTGCGTGGCTCCGTAGCAAACAAAAAAAACGGAGGGAGTATTAAAAAATTAAAAATAAAATTAAAGACTGATTTATGATAAATATGAGATTATTGAAGCATATTTTAAATTTTGGAAGTATCGGATCGTATAAATTTGTAAAATCCTATAACTAACATCGGGATTTTACAATCAAGATCAGCACCAAATCGAGATCCCATTTGTTTTAATATTCTACAAAGAACTGAATCATTTTTAAGGAGTGACATAGTAGAATCATATAATTTTAAGATCAAGATCGAAATCTTAATCACTATGGTGCTATCTTCTACGTATGGATGCTTTGTTACACTTCACTCTTGCACTTTTGCACATTATTAAATGTTTAACTTTGATTTGAAATTTTATAATAGTTATGAAACAAAACATAGTCAACTGAGATTTTGTTAGATTCGTCTAATCTTGTAGTTTATAATATCAACCTTTTATAATTTTTCTTTGTACACAATTTAAGTTGTTAACCATTAAAAATGTGTATCGGCATCTGTCATATGATCCCTATGGTGCAATTTCAACCTTTCGACCCCTTTTGGCCCAAAAAGATCCATATGGTGCAATTCAAGGCACTGTGTTGTATTTGTTTGTTCTGACAGCTTTTGCAAACTATGATATTGTTTGTTCTTTACACATTCACCATAGAAATCAGAATTTGTTCGCCTTAGGTCAGGTAAGTGGAATTAGGAGTGGTCCACGCATGCGTTTCCTTGGTACTTTGGTAGATTTGAGAATAGCACTGACCTCTTTTGATGTATAGAACTCCTTCAACATACCACATATGCAAACTTGGTCTTCTCCATATTGTTGGTGGTCGAGACTTGAGTTTATTGATATCCAATGTCTCGTTTGTTTCCATGAGATCTTCTCGCAGTAATCACATCATCAAGTTTGGTCATTCCTTTATTTAAGTCACGTTGGGCTGTTTTGGCAAAATTTTCTTTTAGCTCAGTCAGTTCAACAACCAAAAGATCATGCTTGGCTATTAATTGATGTTTTTCCATCAAAAGAGCCAGAGTTCCAGTCTTCGGTTCTAAGACTCTCTCAGAATACGTCTTAGATTCTTCAATCAATTTCTTTTTCTCATCCATAAGACAGTCTATATACATTTTCCGATCCAGATTCACCACGTCAAGTTCCTCAACCTCAGTCATATAGACTTCACATCTTTCATATCACTCATCGTATAACTCGGACAATTTAGCAATACTCCTTTCATGTTCCCTGAGCGAAGAAGAGCAAATAGAATTAGTGAAATCGATATTGACTGGGTTAGTCTGGGTTAGTCTTGTTACCTGGTTCGAACTCTGTGCCGGATCAGAGTTTGAATCCCATGTGCCAGAATCAAAAAGTGCAATTCCATGATCGGATCCTTTGTTCTTGAATGTTGACGTGTTTTGAGTGAAGTTTCTGAATAGATTGAGATTCATCATAATCACTAAAGTTGAGATGATATGTTTTCTTTCCCTACTTTTTCAAGTTGGCACATTAGGATCTAATGTGACCACATCCACCAATTCATAGCACCTAACGCATTTTTCTTCATCATACTTCACTTTGTTGTTTTGACTCTTGTCATAGGATTTAGACTTCCTTAGCTTGTAGTACCATATTGTTAGAAGGTCCATCATCCTTATTTTGGAAAATAGATCTGGATCTCCTTTTTTTAGAATTTGATTCAGCCTTTAGGTGAACATGGAATATTCTTCCTCATCACTAAACTCCTCCGTGTCATATTCCGCCTTTTGGTGAGCATAGAATATTCTTCCTCATCACTAAACTCCTCTATGTCATCATCAGGTGTTTCAACAGCGTATTTGGACTCCACTTTGGGCATAATACTTTTGTTCTTGACATTTTTGCAATGCTTCATTTCCCAATATTACAGGATCCCCATGAACTCGTCAACCTGCAAAGTATCGTATCATAGTCTTTGTACAGCTTCAAGGCTGTGATTTTTGCATTGAACCTTTCGGGGAGTATACCAATAATTTTTCCTACAATTTCCTGTTGAGTGTACCAAGCTGAAGAGCCTGATTTGTTAGATCATGAATTTTGCCAATATATTGGCCAACGAATTAATTTTCATCCATAGTAATCTTATGAAACTTAGATTCAATAGTAATGAGTCTCGATTTCTTTACCAGGGTCACACCTTCATTTGTGTTGGCAAGAGTATTCCATGGATTATACGATCATATGAAACATTATATCCAGCAATCATTCGGTATTGATATGTAGTAATCGCATTATGAATTGCATTTATGGCCTTGGAATTTCTTATTCTCGTGATCCTTTTCCATTGAGTCCATTCAGATCTAGGTTTTGGAGTCTTGGGGGGGGGGGGGTGTATTCATTTGAGACTTTATTAGGTTTTTATGAACTTTAAATAGTCGGTGGATTAGAAAGTTCATACACCCCCTTTAGTTCCATCACCTTGTTCCAACATGAGTGGTTTATATCATGTTTCGATAGCATCCCGAACCCCATTATTCAGTGACATGAGGGAGGACTCCATCTCATCCTTCCAGAAAGTGTAGTTAGTTCCATCGGGTAGAGGGGGTCTAGTCACGAATCCACCCTGAGCATCACCCATCTCGTAGATCTGGATCTCACTCTTTGAGCGCGTGGCTCTGGTACAAATTGATAGGTCCTAACTACGAGATATATTAAACCCTGTAGTCCAAACAATAAGTTCTAGCATATATTTTGAACTACGTTAGATAGTCCAATAATAAACCAATCAAGCTAAAAGGAAATGCGGAAACGTAAATAAAGACAAACAGATTTGTTGACCCAATTCGGCAAACACATACGTCTGGGGGATACTAATCCAAAAGACTTTACTAAGTTCAACACCGGGTCCAAATTCGAACTTGAGTAAACAGTCAATATCTAACCACTTTTAACTCTCAAGCTGATGATTGTAGATCCTCCCTGATCTGTTCACAATCCTTAAGGCCGCCTGCCTTAAGTTCCCTTGACAAGTCCCACGTGGTCTTAACTCCTCCTTGAATATACTTTGAAGCATGGATGACAAAGAGCCTTGGATGATGTCCTTGACTGAAATTTGTCGGATTCAATCAAGGATGTGTGAAATTTCCTTCGAATTTCCACCCAAGGTTCAACACCTTACTGATGATTGAATCACGAAGTCCACTATTGAATAAACACCACCTTCACCAATGAAATGGTCACGAACACTATATGAAAATTGTGGATTGCACCCCAAGAACTTAGCAGATCACTCTCAGTACCTCAATAAGATTTTTTGTCGTTCAAAATGTGGATGATTGAATCCCAAAAGATATTTTGTCGTTCACAATGTGGATGATTGAATTGTCATCTGATTTGCCTTCATGAAATTGAAATCTATTTATTGGTGCGAGGATCAACTGAGTAAGAAAGGTAGAAAACTAGAAAGGTTTCCAAGTTTGTGACCTTCCTCAATCAAGACTTTTCCATCTAAGGTAAGATATTATTTATTTCAAATGCATCCTCCCTTCTCTGGGGGATGGGTTTGGACGCTGATTCAATTTGTACTGAATGGGTGGACACACGAATAATGTGTGCTAGTCCCAAAAGTATATTTTAAGTTTCCTTACCTGGGTGATTTTATTTATTGACTATAATAAGATTTCATTGTTGTCTATTTTAATGCACACCGTAATTTTGTGGGCTCAATCCATATCCAGATAAACATTCTAAATTTTACTTTCTTTATTCTTTGTAAGGAATGGAATCATGTGTTTTGGATGCCATTGAAGAGACACTCATTCACCCGCTTGCAGTATACTCATCACCAAAACATTTTTCTGTCGAGTATTGTTAGTACTTCTTGCGGATAAAGAACCGGCGCCGCTGTCTTCACGATGCTAGTCAGAGACCGCCCATTGATTCATCGAGGTATAAGGTTAGAGTTCCGATCCCATTGTTTAGTCGTGTTTTCTACAAATATCTCATTCTTTTCGGGTGTACGGTGATGTAGTGGGTTGTATTTTGTGAAAGCATATTTAATTATTGTCGGGCTTCTGCAATGTTCTCAATCAGGGGTTTTACATATTTTTGTGTGTGGGTGTTGAGATTATTAGGTTAAGCAAAATGGGATAAAACTCCATTTTGGCCTGAGGTCAGAGGCCGTGGTGTCCCTTTTTTGATACATAATATTGTGGGTATCATTGTTTGCAAGGTAGGATGGGGTGGGTGTGGGGGGTGAGGCTGCCATTTTTTATTTTTATTTTTTTGTGCAGGGATGTATGGGAATTGTCTTTTGGGGGTGAGGCATTTGGGAGTTTGTGTGCAGGGCTGTATGTTTACATTTTGGGGTGTTCCGTTGGTATGAATCTGGTTTGTGGAAAGCATAAAACAAAACGAAAGTGTAGATTTTTTTGCATGACAATGACGATGCAAATGTTTTTTGTATCATATTTTGTGCAGAGCTGGATAATTTTTTTTATTTTTTTGGCTTTGATGGTTTTGTATCAATCCGTTTTGTTAGGGTTGGGCTACTGAATATTATCTAGTTGTATTGTAGTTATTGTGTGGTTGTTATTGATGCATGATGGAACCCGACCTTACGAAGAACAAGGCGATTCAGATTGAATTAATTTGTTGTGCTGGCCGTTTGTAAATATTATGTTGTGCTAATGTACTAAAAATGATGAGGCATGTTTTCTTGGTCTGAATTTGTATTGAATTGATACGGGTGTTATGAGCACTTTTTTTTTTCTAAAAAAATTATGTTGTAGAAATTCATTCTATTATTCTATAAAGCATATTTGTCAAGTGCGTAAGTTACAGTGAGCTGACACGCTGTGGTTTATGTGCTACATTCAAGTTATATGGGGCTTAGGTGCAAGTGTGTAATGTGCTGATGTAATAAACCCATTGTGCTTTGATGGAAGGGTTGATGTTTTGCTTCATTTTCCTGTTGATGCTGGACCAGTGGGTCGACTGTGATTCCTAGTGTGATGGTGATGTTTTAATGAACCCATTGTGATTTTACCAATTTACCTTTGTGTTGCCAAATGTAGGGAAACTCATGACGGTGGTGTGGTTTTCATTTTGTTATTGTTGTGTACGGTAGGTTTGTTTGCAGAGTTGATGTTTTTGTTCTATAAATCACACTCGTCACTTGGCCAAACAAACCAATAGCAATGATGATTATGTCTTATAAGCATGTCTTTTTAATATTTATATGTGCTTCATCAGACCACCACCTTTTCGTGTACGGTTTGTTGAGGTTTTTCTTTGCGTTCTCCAAGATAGATCACGTGTAAAGACCGTGGTACGCCAATGGCAACACATTTCGGATCGCCGCCATAATTACTGGGTCTTGATCAGTCATTATACTCCATGGTATTATACCTGAGCCATAAAAATATAAAATCAGCTCCATTGTAGGACTTGTTCAGCACTTTAAAGCTACCCCATTATCACAACCACATTATATGTTAAGCACCTGAAACCCACCATCACGCATTGATCTTGTATCCAACACACTGAAGGCACAAAACAATCACACTAAATAGTCCCATTGACCACACCCAAAAAAGAGTGTTCACCGTATATCCAATAATCGAAGCACAAACATTAAATGCAATTAATATTCTAAACATGGTAGCACAATAAGACGCACTACCTAGCACATCACCAATAGCCCATAACACTATGGTAGAACTTGTTAAGCACTTCAAAGACACTCCACTATCACACCCACAGTATATGTTAAGCACCTGGAACCCACACGCGCCATCACACGTTGACCTTGTATCCAGCACACTGAAGGCACAAAACAATCACACTAAATATCCCACTGACCACACCCGCAAAACAGTGTTCACCCTATATCCCATAATCGAAGCACACACATTAAATGCCATCAATATTCCAAACATAACATAATGTCAACACAATAAGACGTACTACCTAGCACATCACCAAATAGCACATAGAACATAGCACAATTACAAGACATCATTAGCACATAGAAGCTTGCACCCAAAAACAACATACCACCAGAAAATGACACACATTTTCAGAATTGTAATGAACTGATATTATATAATACTCACATACATTAAACAAAATATATACACCACTCAACTCATGAACTTCATATGCAATGCAGCTTGCGCAAATCATACTTCCTCTGTTATCTTTTAAATGCACCATTCATGCATTTCACGCCGTCCAAGACATATTTTTAAAGGTTAATAACTTAAATTGTACATAAATAAAAATTATAAAAATTTGATATTCTAAAACTACGTAATTAGACGAATCTAACAAGATCTCACTTGACTATATTTTTTTCTTATATAACTATGTTAAAAAATTAATCAAAGTTACTCAATGAATAGTGACTACTATGCAAATGGATCACTTATTTGAGAACGGAGGTAGTATTATTTAAGATTATGGACAAATAAACTTTAACCCGATTTTCTTGATTGCAATTATTAATACAAGATAATGCATACAATTTTTTCTTGTATTCAAATAAAACGATAGGGATCACCAGTGAATATTGTCGACTTGTACAGTATGGTACCGTCAATGTTGTTTTACGTACCATATCAGATCTTACAATGGAGACATCAATGACCAACAATCACAATTATCATACCGTCGAGTGCGTGACTCCCAGCATGGTTTGGGGTTCTGGGCATCGCCTCATAGACTTCGTCATCATCCGCCCCATCAGCAACATGTTCACAATCATCTTCTGACGCACCGACCATCACATCTGATGGATTCTCTTCAACCAACTTATCGTCGTCTTCGAAAGGTTCAGAGTTGAGTTCAAACATGACGTTTGTGGCGAGCTTAATCTGGTTCAAATTTTGCATCAAGTAAAAAATACTGATCGATTAGTGATTTTTCTGTTTTACACTCTATCGAATTAGGGTTTCAGCCATTTGATAATAGGATACAGAATTATGGTGAGTTCAAATCATTAAGGCAGCTAATAATCATTCCTAATTTTGGAAGTTATAAATCATGGAAAATAGATTTTCTATGACACGATTTGCGCCCTCCATAAATGGTAGGATTTACTCCATAAATGATAGGATTTATGCATTGTCAAAGAATAGCACGCATACCCTTTCAAGCCATCATGTGCAGTCCCTGCTGAACTATTGGAGTTCAGCAGCCTAACTCTACCCCTTCTCTGGAATAAGAATTCTGCTGTGGAGAACAACCTTCCAAATGCGTGAGTAAGCTTCCATAATTATGTCATCGTCCGGATAAAATTTGGTTGGCAGACTACATATCTATAGTTCTGACATAAAGTTGAAACAGAGGTTTAGAATTACATTCAATAAAACTTCGTTCTAACGGTATTTATAAAAAAAAAAAATGCAAGCATTCTCATCATTGTAAAAATATACTAAATTATTTGTATTATTGATAAATATATTTTACTCGCATTAGTATTATTTTTTGTATATAAAATATTGTGAAAATAAATCATAAGTGCTAATTTAATTTCCGAATGAATGGGAATTTAAATCTAATAGGAAAATAGCAAATCTGATACCAAATCTGCTTGGTCAAATGTACTAACAACTCATACCCATCGGAAAACGCATTAGAAATTTTTTTTTAGGGTCAATTGAATGTTGTGTTATACCCCAAAACGCAAAATTTTTTTATGGCGTACAAACCCAATTTAATTAATAAAATATGTTTTCCATTTTATTTGATCGTAGTATTACGGGCATAGCAATATTAAATTCAACAAATTTCAATCTTTTTCTAAAAATGAAAACTAGTCCCAGATGAGCAACAATGCTCCTACCAATCCAGTCCATCTATACATTGTTTTCCTACAGTTTACATGTGTGTCAGTCATATAGCAACAAAACTCTTGAAGATATAAATCAGGGAAACAGCAGGCAGCAGTTCCTATTCAAGACCATCTATACAAATGCCTATGGCAGGGCCATCTCTCATTTACACGAAGGAAAAAAAAAAAAAAAAAAGAGAGAGACAACGACGAACAAACCTGGCCATTACTCTTACTTTAACAAGCTACAAGCTACTGTCCACTCGGGACCTGTTTCTTGTTCTTCTTCTGTGAACTCTTGGCCAAGTCATCGCATGTTTCTCTCTTTCTCTTGGTGGTGTTCAGGTTAGTGTCCCCCGGGGCGTTGTTCCCTCCATTTCTTGGAGAACTCTTCATATATGCTTGCAGCTTTTCTTTGACGAAGAATTTCAACTTCCACAGAGTGGATTCACTCTGCATGGATTTTTATGCAGGATTTATGGAATTTTTACAGACTTGATCAAGTGAGAAACAGACAAAAGGTGAAAAAGGAAAAAATCACAACAGGCAACCTGAGCATCAATGTCAACTTCCACTGTGTCACCTGCTGCCTGAAAATTTGGGTTCCCCTGAGCAATGATTTCTAGAGCCTTGTTTATGTCCTCGGGCGATAGCTTGGTGATGGCATTCCCTAGCTGTTTCTTTTCTTCAGTCGACATTTTCCTGAACCGAGCCATGGTTTAAAGAGCAAGAATTAGACAACTATCATGAATATATACAGAGAGGAAATCTTGGGTCAAAGACCGCATAATCAACTCCACATTGTATGAGCTCAGAGCACATTGAATAGTTCTCAAAATCAAAACAGGAATGAGCTCCAATTTAATATATGTTAATGCTCTATAAAAATTGTTCAATTATTGCTATAGAAAAGTCCACTACGCATGCGAGCAAATGGTACCAAGTCTAGTCACCACTAATGGTACTAGAGTTGTCAGGTCCAGTCAAACACAAGAGCATCCAATTTGGTATCAATCAAGAAGTTTGAAGGAGAATGTTAATAAGAATCAGCAACAGACAAAGTCCAGTCACAAGAACCAACATCACCGCAAAATGCAGTTCATACAGATTGATAATATTAGCCATGCTAATGCACTGGGTAAAGTACAAGTTGGGCTAGTGACCACCTAAATCATTAAATCTCCAATAGCAAATAAAGTTTCCCAACCAACTATTATCATGACAAGAGAAAACACACAATTTTAAAGGAAGTGACGTCTTTCAGTGTGAGTAATGCAATCTCAATTCTCAGAAGAAAAATAATGATAACCAGAATAGTAGATGGTTGCTTATTTGAAAGTAGCAAGACAAATAATCCTGATTTCCCACAGCAGCTATATTAAAACCAGTAATGAAACAATAATGACAAGATGGAAATACAAGTCACCATGCATACCAATGTATACTGAACAATGTAAACATTCTGCACCACTAAAGAAATAAAATCATGTTTTAGCCAACATCTCCAAATAGTGGAGGCAATTTCAACATGGTGGATATTTTTGAAAGATGAGATCAGCAAATGAAGAGAAGGAAAATAAAAAAATAAATAATATAAATAAAAAAGAAATAAATAATACCCAACATCCAAACATCCAGCCTTGAATTAACCACTTCACTAAGAAACCAAAATCTTAAACAAATTACTAATGAGCATGGGCTGAGTAATAGATTCGTAGTGAATTTTCCAAGTATTTAAATGCAATTTCTTCATTCTACAGATGTCTCTCACCCCTTCTTATTAGCTCTAGTTTTGTGTGTTAAAAAATTGTTGATCTTAAACTATCTTATCTATTCTACTTTATCACCATTTTTTTCAATCTTGAACAAAGATAATTCCAACAAAACTGATGACACCCATTTTGTCCGAGACACAACATACCACATGTAAGAAGCGAACTGAAATTGCTCATGTAAGACTTTTATATATGTATTATGTACTAACTACGGTCCAAACAATTATACAATATCCATAAAAATTTATATTCAGGATAGCACATTAGAGTTAACGAAGCAATAAAAGTCATAGAGATGTAGTTCAATGCATAAAATGGAACTAAAACACAATCACTGGTTTTAGATTGAAAAAGTCCTATTAAAAAAAAAAGAGTGATTTCAACGATTTCATGTGAAAACAAAAATAATAATTTATAAGTAGACGCCCAAATAGGTGTGCACTTTCACAATAAATTGAATAATATACCACTTCTCGCATAGACTGAGGGTAAATCATGAAAAGAAGAATAAAATTCTAACAATACCAGAATAATCACATCTACTAAATGTCAAATTCCAACACTAGGGAATACAAAGATAATAACTTTAATTGAATATTCCCAAGAAAAAAAAAATTTTAAAAAAAAAGAAAAAAAAATAAAAGAAGCACTTGGTGACAAATCATTCTTGTCCTCGTTTTAAATTATGACATATGGCAAATATACATCGCATTAACCATATATCATTTCAATTGACTATGTGGAATGGAAATACCTCAGATGTTATGATTTGAAATTTATATGTTTAGCAACTTAATGAATTCAAACATCAAATTTCAGATTTCAGATTTACCGGACAACAATTAGAGATAAACAAACAGAAATAGCAATATTGTTGAATGCATTTAGTTACGTTACAAACATAGTAGTAATTCTATCAATCAGTAATGACCAATCAAGTTTGGAACAATTTCGTAAAGAGGAGTCAAAATATTTGAATCAAAGCAAACAGAATCCATTATATCAAGGCAAATCACAAGGTATGAGGCATACACACCTGCACTTTTGAAGTACACTATCTTTGAGTTCTTCAAGATTTCTCTCAACATTGTCTATCTGGGGAAAGAATGGAAAAAGGTTGTTGAGAGCATTCCCCTAGCCATCTTAGCACAGAATATAGGGAAAGTCAGTTATGTTACCACGCTGGAATTAATTTACAATATTTTCTTATGCATTAGTTGCATTATGTTCGAGTATGATGTTAATAAATTTATAAATGAAGATAGAGTCCCATATTCACCAATCTATCCAACAAAAAAGCTTCTTTTTATTTTTTTTTTTTTGTGTGTGTGTGTGTGTGTGTGTGTGTGTGTGAGAGAGAGAGAGAGAGAGAGAGAGAGAGAGAGAGAGAGAAATGTTAACCAACCTCAATAGCTAAATCTTTAGCCATTTTGGCATGGGCAGCCTCATGAGCAAGCTGCATATCTAATTGCATTTCAGCTTCTTCTTCTTTCCGCCTCTTTTCCTTCAAAACAGAACATTATTTACAAGTTAGAAGTTTATAGTAATAAAACTACTAAAGTATATATGTTGTGAAAAAAACCATATTCATCATCCAAATAATGCAGAAGTCAGCTATTTGAACTTCGAGTGATATCGCAAATTAAAAGATGACAAGAGCAGTTGCAATCGTTCATGGATGTAATGATACTACTGAAAGACCAAACAAAAAGTATAGTAACTAAATAATACCTCTTCATCAACTTTTGGCAAAAGTTGCAACCATTTTGTCTCAAACTTATCCAACAAAGTCTTGGCCATAACATGGACATCATCCCTTTCTTTGTTATACTTCATTGCATTCTTAAATATAAGTCTTACATCTGCACATATCTCTCGAACATTTTTATACCCAGTACCATCCTTGGCCTCCATTTTGCTTTTGATAGTACTGAAGTCCATGGGTTTCTCAATGACCTAAGGTGGTGTCAAATAAAGTACATTCATGGTATTAAAAGTGAGCTAGACACAAGAACCTCAAATATTTAATAAAAGGTGGTATGGTCGAAATTCCCCAACTAGAAAGTTCACATCTTACCTCATAATAGTCATGCAGACCCAGCCCCACAACATCCACAGGCTGCATAAAGGGTCCGGCCCACTTGTGTTGAGTTATCTGACAAGAGCAAAACAGCAGTGAATAAAACAATCATTAACCTGAAATAAATAGAAGTACTCTTCAAAGTACAGAGTCATCAGTCATGATATGAAATGATGCTCCTGTTAATTTTCACCAACCAATATACATCCCATCAGCCCTCATAAAATTTATTTGAACGGTTGGATATATAGAATAATCAAGGGAGTTTGAGAGACTTTTCATCTCCCAGCTTTATCTAGAATAATCTAGGAGTTTAGGAGGCTCTTCATCTCCCACCTTTGTCTCAAATAATATAGGTTCATCTAACCATGTATACCCAGCTTTAGACAAAATCATGTGAATATATGATCCTAACAAGTGAAGACAGAAAAATAGACTTAATATTCAACTCTTGGTCCCATATAAAAGCTACAATAATCAAGAAGAGGAAATATAGTGACACCAAAACAACTGACAAGCCATAATTATCTCACTCAAAACTATAATCATTAAAAAAACATGTTCATTGTAGTAGGCCCGATTACCTGACGGTATATTGTTCCAAACTGTCGCATGAGTTCTTGCATTCTCTTATCCGCAGCAGCCTCCCTACGGGCTGCATCTTGCTGCCTTTTCTTAAAATTTGCAAGGACCTTCTCCTTCTCTTTATCCTTCAAAGAAGATGTAGTTTTCGGGGTGTTTGGATGCTTCATATTTGAATTTGAGTAGAATTGTTCTACCTCATTTAGTTTTTGCTCAAGCTACATATTTGCAGATACAGATTTTATTACTAATGGTCCTTAAATTAATCAACAAAGTTACGAATTTTACATAGTAAAACAAAAAACATGAAGAGTAAATAATTCAAATTTCCAAATAATACAATATGCTAGCTAGTTGAAACTGAAAGTTTATAATGATTGGGAAAGATATCTTACTGAACATAATGACAATTTCCATTATAAACCTGAATATTATAGAATAGTCCTATCAGAACAATTCATGGGTCAAACACAACTAAACATAAAATCTTTCATTCTAAAGTTAATGCTTCCATTCCATCCATTACATATGACGGCTCAAAGTGACATTTCCTAAAATGAGTTTATTTCGTTTATGCCTTGTGCTTCTTAATTCTTATGTTGAAATGTATAAAATAGTTATAAGTTGCTATTTGCTATGACAGTCATCCATGGATTACGAACACAAGTAATTATCTAGAAGATCTCATTACAAAATTAATGATTCTGGACCTTCTCAAATGACCTATCGTAAGTGACATTTCATAAAATGACTTTGTATTCCTTGGGCATCTCATGCTTAAATTTCACATATAACTTCTAAGGAGGCTCCCATAACAGAGTATTGTGATAGATACACATGACCCCTTTCTATTCACAACTCCTTTTTGTGTTAATAGAAACATGGAAAAGTGTACAAACTATAGTTTCAAGAACATAAATATTACAGACCAAGAATTAAGATGAACATAAATTTGAATTTTTTTTTCTTGTTCTGTAAGAATTTCAACATTTAATTCTGAAAGCTGAAAATAAGACAATCCAATTCTCTTCTTATCTTTGATTGAGGATTTCAAATGATAACACAAGAAGTTCCCAAAAAGCATACAATAAAAGAACAAGAAGTTCCGAAAAAGCATACAACAAATGCAATTTGGTAAAATTAAATTGTTTAAGACTAAATCCTCAACCTGATCAACTTTTGCAAACATAACATCCACACATTGATTCAAGCTCCCCACTTGGGACATATTTGGATTAGCATCTTTTGGGCTAATAAGTGATTCGTTGCCTGGCATGTTCATAGCATCCATCTGCTATTCAACTTCATAATTAAGAAAAACTGAAAAAAGTTAAATGTAAACAAATAAAACACAGGAAGAAATTTTGAACATTCTTTATTTTTATTCCTCAATCGTGCTAAAGCACAATATCTACGGTAATCAAAACGATTCTCCAAGACCCCCATACCCCCAGTCCCCCATTACAAAACCTATCAATTGTTCCAGATATTGAAGCAGAAACCTTGAACTGATAAATGTGCAAAGTACAAAGTGCAAACTGCAAAGAAATAACAAACTAGATTCCCCAGAATAGATAGGAAACATGATCAATACGGTCAATCCAGAAAGTACTATGCCGAAAATTTTCAACCAAGAAACAAATAATTAAAGGAGATACCCTCCCAGCAAATGAAATAAATTCTTATAATTAAAATGACAATGGACTCACCTGGGCTTTCCAGAAATCGCAAAACAACAGGAAAGATAACACCTTCCCCTCCGTTTGTCTTTTTCTCGCTCAGTGATTGGGTACGTCAATCGCAGCTTTAAATTCAAAGGAAGGTCTTTAATAGCAAATTACCAGGAATCTAAATAATAAAAGAACTAAAAGCCTAGACGTCGACTCTCAGCGAGGAAGAAATCGCAGCTCCAGCGGGCTGCCTGTACAATGTATTTAGCGCGCGACGATAGACTCACCGGAAGCGGACGTCGAGGGATTCTCGAAGAAGAAGAGGGAAAATGAAGAGGAGTGTGAAACAGAAGAAAGACGAGGGGAAGTGGAAATTGAGTTTCTAGGGTTTAGATTAATTAGGAATTATGGCTGAATTACTTTTAAATAATACAAAAAATAATTGGAAAATGTAAGAAAAATCCCCACACAAACAGAATACACCACGTTTACTCCATGTACTATCATATAGGGTGGATGTCGGGTCGGGTTTGGTGGGTTCGAGTTAATCGAATTCGGGTATAAAAATAAATTACACATCCACTACCTGACATTGGTGGTTACCCGATATGTCGGATACCCGATTGGGTCGGGTACCCATTTTTTTCTAAAAACTAAAGGAAAACCTTTTTAAAAAAATTAATTATTAAAGAAATTTCATAAATTCAATAATCACCATCATGATTTACAATTTATAAATAAGAATGAGAACGATACTCATTCATTAACGAATAACAAACAAGAATTGACTAATAATATTTCGAAAAAAACAGGGATTTAGGTTTTAACCTTTTGGTTTGCATAAAATTATGTAATTAGAAATACTAAAAAATAAATACTCTCTACATTTTGGGGAAAAATTAAAAAAAAAGAGACATTTTTTTTAAAAATAAAATAAAATAATTTTTTTAAAAAGAAAAGTCGGGTAATTTAGGTACCCGGTCGAGGGATTCGGGTTCATTTGCAAAACCCGATACCCGACCCGATTTACTAATTTCGAGTTCGGGTTCCCAAAGTCGGGTTTTTTCGGGTTCGAGTACCCAACCCGATCTCACTACTTTTCGGGTTCGGGTCGGGTATCCGATTAACTCGCCCCATTTGCCCACCCCTACCATCATACTTCAATTTTAATCCCTACCCCTGAATATTGCTTTTCTTTGGAAATTAAATAAAATAAAATGACTCATATACCCCTTAGTATAAAAAATCTACAATACATGGAGGAAGGGTGAAAGGATAATTGTCTCAAGCAGTCACATCATCCCTCATCTTTCAAACCCACCTCTGCAACTTTATTCCAATAACCCCTCCAACCCTCCATG
The DNA here is from genome assembly GCA_030278955.1 of Hygrophila difformis. Classification (NCBI taxonomy): domain Eukaryota; kingdom Viridiplantae; phylum Streptophyta; class Magnoliopsida; order Lamiales; family Acanthaceae; genus Hygrophila; species Hygrophila difformis. Next base: position 25,909,145 of record JAOANR010000015.1, on the reverse strand, counting down.
ACGAAGCAGTTGTTGGTCACCGGTGAAGTCCTCAAGTTCTCCAAATTGTCGTGCAAAAGAGGGCGAAATAGGGGCACAACTTCAGTTTGAAGGGCCGAATCAGACCCCCAACAAAGTATCGCTTGAGTTCGTGCAAAAGAAGATGAAAATAGGGGCATGATCTTCAATTTTTTTGGAGGCTAAAGACGAATGGTAATGCACCCCCTTACTCGAAATGGAAATGGATTTCAGTTTAGGGTGCGATTGAAGTGTTTAGGTTGGGAATTAGTTGTTTTCGGGTGTTTTTTGTTGCTGCGAATATAAGGATTAGAGTTTATGGAATACCCAACAAAATTGAAATGGGTTTCAAGATAGGGTGCTTTAGTTGTGTATTTGTGCTGAGTGTGTTGTTTTTTCGCGAAAAGAAAGTGTCTGTCTCTCTTCCAGTAGTTGCGAAACTGGCATAATTGTTGGGGCAAGATTTTGATTTCATAGAAGTGTGGTTTTTTGGCAGAAAAAGGTATTTTCCATTTTTAAAGTTGTTGCGAATTTGGCATAGGTTTTTAGTAAGATATCTGAGTTCATACATGTGTTGTGTTGTTGGAGAAGTATGAAAATATTGTTTTTTTTTGTTCATAAAAGGCGTATGAAAATGTTGATTTTGTATATGTTCATATATGTATATGTTGTTTTTTGTTGCGATTAGTGGCGTTTTTTTAGTTGAACTGTGTTGTATTGTTTTTTGTATGAAAGTGTTGTTTTTTGTTCATACATTTGTTCAGAAATGAATGTATTGTTTTCTATTGCAATTAATGGCGGCTTTTGAGGTAATAACTGCGTTGTGTTGTTTTTTGTATGAAAATTTTGTTTTCTGTTCATACCTGTGTTCATAAATGTATGTGTTGTTTTCTATTGCGATTTAATGGTATTTTTTGAGTTAATAACTGTGTTGTGTTGTTTTTTTGTATGAAAAAATTATTTTTTGTTCATACCTGTTATTTTTTTGTATATAATGGTATGAATGGGTTGTGTTGTTTTTTGTTCACACCTGTTGTTTTCTTTGTATAATGGTATAATGGTATGAATGGGAAAAGGCAGGAGGCCGAGGAAAAAAGGTACTGAGACAGAATATGAGAGTGTGGTTATGGGGAATGACCGCTCCGTGGAGAATGTGGCCAAAGAAAGTGAAGCAAAAGAGATGAAGAAAACACGTGAAAAAGAGGATGATTATGGGGATGGCATCATAAGATGGTGTTCTATTTCTGTACTTCAAGAAGCAATGAGCTGTATTGAGGGCCGCATCACTGAGCAGCTAAAAAAGCAATAAGGAGAACGTCCTTCCACCACTTTTCAAAGGCAGGTGGGACATATACAAACAAGACGAGGCTGCAAGCACTTCTGTTACAACATGTTGTTCTGATTTCATTTGCCTGTTGTAGTATTTTTTTTAAAATTTTGGCCATATGTTCAGTTTTCTTTAATCTAGTGTTCAATAACTATAGATGTTGTTGCCTTTTCTTTTGTGTATGGTGTTTAGTTTTCTGTTACACTATTTTTTTTAAATATTGGCCATTTGTTATTTTATTCTTCTCTGTTGTTCAGTAACTATACATGTTATTTTTTTCCTTTTGTGTTTGGTGTTCATTTTTCTATTACACTATTTTTTTACAAGTTGGCTTGTGGCGTAGCCGGAAGAACAACTGGACTGATAATCCCAACATTCCCGGAAGGACCAGTGTCCAAGCAGCGGATCAAGAAATTCACAGATGCAGTCTCCAAGTACTTTTATAGTGAAGCTGATAAAATGGAGCTGGAGAAAAGCAAGGGACTAAAGCTGCTGCTAGAATGCCTACCGGATCAGACAGACCCGGGACCCAGTAACATGGGTCCCACCTTGCTGAACTGAAACCGAAGCAGAATGACCTCCGGATGCAATAACAGATAAAATCAGCATGAAGAGGTCCACAAGAAGGGCCACGGTCAACGCCACCACCATCGGAGTCAACGCCGGAGTCAACCGCCGTCGCCGGAGCTTTGCCGGAATCTCGCCGGAATTTGGTCGGAGGGTCGCTGGAAAAGTCGCCGGTCAACGGCCGGTCAACGTCGGAATAGTGGACGACCAGTGGGCCCAGTCGGTAGCAAGGTGATCGGAACCAGCGAACCTTGGTGCGAACTAGGAAGGCTCAATTCAGTACAAGCAGTTCGGTCTATACGAGTTCGGTCTATACCGAATTGCTTCAGCATAGACCGAATGGCCTCCTATGCCTTAGAAGAAATTCAGTCTCCCAATTCGGTCTGTGCGAATTCGGTCTATACCGAATTGCATCAGCATAGACCGAATTGCCTCTTTGCAGAAGAAGAAGTTCAATGTCTCCCAATTCGGTCTATGCAATCAGCATAGACCGAATCCAATTCGGTCTATGCAATCAGCATAGACCGAATTGCCTACCATGCCTTGAAGAAATTGCAAGATCGATCAATTCGAACTAGGCAATTCGGTCTAGGCCGAATTGCCTCAACTATACCGAATTACCTGAGGAGTTCGGATCACAGCCAATGCCTTGGAGGAATTTGAAGACAACAATTCGGTCTACCCCAATTCGGTGTAAACCGAATTGCTTGCTCTATTTTCGCATTGTCTATTTTGCTGCTTTATTTTTGCTTTCGCATCAATTCGTTCTTTTCCCTGTAAACCGAATTGATGCTATGGACCGAATCACTATGTGATTTTGCTAGTTTTATTTTGTTTAGTTATTTTTTAATCTTGGTTTAGGGTTAGGGTTTTGGCCACCTATAAATAGTGGCCTCCCCTATTCTTGTAAGCCACTTTGCATATTGAATGAAATTTAATCTTCTTATTCAAAGTCATTTGAGAGCATTTTTCAAAGTGTTCTCAACCTCATTGTGAGATCTTCCTTTGGAACCTCACACCATTGATTATTGAAGCTAGTTTCAATGGCACTAATGGATGATGCATCCAAAGGAGACCATTTGTCTTGTTAAACCAAGTCCCGTGGTAAGTTTGGTTCACATTCATCCATAGGCTTCATTATCTTTGTTTTTGTTCTTCCATTTATTTTCCTTTTAAATCCGGATATTATCTTTCAACAAGTTCGGTCTACGGCATAAATTATAAATTTGGTATCAGAGCCAACTTGTTGATTCAATAGGATTCATTTCCATCCATTCCTTATTCAAAAATACCAAAAATACATTTTCGAAGTTACTGTAGCATTGGGTTCCGTGCCTGAGTCGTTGGAATTTTCACGATCAGGTTACATATTTGGATTCCTTGAGTCGATCCCATCGATTTGCATATGTGGATTGTCAAATTTGGCCAAGAAATGAGTGAGATATGATGATTTGAAGTTTTTGAGTGTTCTTGAGCCAAAACTCACATTTCTAGCACTTTTTTTGCTTTTGATCTTCATAATTTCTTGTTATTGGTCTTGTTTTACATATTTGACCCTCATTGTGTGGATTTTCATTAATACCCATTGCATATTGGTCATGGTTTGCAAGATTGTTTAAACTAGTGCTTTGCTTGCTATCGATTTAGTTGAACCTGAACTTTGTGATTGAGGGAGATCTTGTTAAGCCTATCCATAAATATTGGGTTGTGTGTTTTCTACCATTTTTAGGTGTTATCTTTCATTTGGAATTGGTTTGGGATCGATCGAAGTTTATTTGGGTACCAAACGTTCGAAAACAAAAATACTGCCACAGTGAGTCCGCGAGTGACCTGTGTTTGAGCCTTCTTTTGAATTTGAAGATCCTCATCAAAATTGATGAATCTTATATGAACAGAAAGATCTTCAAGTTAGCTTCAATTGGGTTTTTGAATCAATCCGTTTGGATTAGAATTGAGGGTGTTGTGGACATTTTCCCAAAAGGTGTCAAAATCTGAGCGGGGACCATTGTTTGTGCGCGTGAAAGAGCCAAAAGGAGTGATTCTTGCGCCCTAAGTTTCCTAATTCGATAAAGTTTCCATCCATAAATGATTGGATACCATTTGGTGCGGTCTATTGAGAGCGAATTGCCATTTTAAACCGCACCTGTGCAATACCGAATTTCAGCAAAGTCCAAAATATTGGCCAAGTGTTGGGAATTAATTTTGTGCAATGATTTGGGCACCAACTTCCATATACACCTCCTACACTATTCTCACACATACCATATCATATCCGGGTGAGTTACAATAAGGTGAATATTGGACTAGCACAATTGTGAAACCTAGCCCTTGAAGGCACTTGAGTATTTTTACAATAAAGTGGATATTGGACTGGCACTTTTGTGAAACTAAGCCCTTGAAGTCACCTGAGTAACGAACCTTTTTGGTGAGTTCACTCTTCATATTTTGGTGAGGTTTTTCCTTTCTTTCTTTCAAACTCGATCAAAGTGAGGATTGACTTAGTTGATTGCATCTTGCACTAAACTATTTTTGCAAACCTATATCATTTTGCATTGCATATCACACACAAGTCATTGCTTTTAATTGATTGAGTCGAACATCTCACATTGCATTCGTGAGTTGTGCGTACATCTCTTCTACTCCTTTGCATCTGAAGTTGCTACTATTGAGCCAGCTTGTACTGATTTTGGTGTTGGAACCAAGGGTAAGAGACCTCGAGGTTGAAGCACAGTGTGTGAATATCTGAGAGGCACTTTACATATTTTCTGCACTATATTTTTCTAACCCTTTATATATATAGCTACTTCGTCTCTAAGATGGCAGGAGACCTGGAGGGAAGCAGCAATGCCATCATGGAGATGCTGAGAGCCATGGATAAGAAATTAGATTCCAATTCCACTAATATAGCAGCTGTAACTAAACGTGTTGAGGAAGTGAATACCCATGTTGATGAGATTGTTGATGATATTGCAGGTCGGGTAAGGTTCCAAAACGAGATGATCCAGCGAGAGGTGATGAACAGAGTCGAAAGGCGATTGGAAGAAGCTTTCTTTCCTACACCCTCATCTCAGACCACTACACCTCCAGCACCATCAGTGACCCCAACTGCTCCCAGAGTCCTACCAGGAGGTACTAGCAGAGTCACCCAGACTGACATGGCTACCGCTGATGCAGCCTTAGCTGAGCAAGAACGACAATACAATACCTTCAACAGACAATCCGGGATCAGTGGACCCACTTCACTCCACCCACCTACAGGACAAACTGTATTCAGGACAGAGGACCCACTAGCCATGCCTCCACCAGTGGAACCACCTCACCCGGGGTTACCTCCACCACCTTCACCAGTCGCCAGGCACAGATTGGAATTTGATCAGAATGATGATGAAGACCCACGGGAAGATGATAATCTGAAATGCATCAAGTTTACCATTCCTCCATTCAAAGGAACTGGTGATCCAAATGAGTTTTTAGATTGGAAGCACTCTGTCGAGATGATTTTTAATTGTCATAATTATTCTGATGTGAAGAAAGTCCAGCTAGCAGTACAGAGTTCAAGGATTATGCACAGTTATGGTGGCAGAAATTTGCTATGGACAACTAAGCTGCAGGACGTCCACAAGTCACCAACTGGGATTACTTGTTGCAGATTTTGGAACGCAGATTCGTCCCTCATACCTAGAAGCCTAACATGTACATGAAAGTGATCAGCTTAAAGCAAGAATCCAGGACGGTTGAGGAGTACTACCGTGAAATGAAGATGCTTATGATGCGGGCTCAATTCAATGAGGATCCACTGATTACTTTGACAAGATTTGCCAAAGGATTGAGGCCCGAGATCGTTGAAGAAATGGACATCAGAGGATACATCAACATTACTGATTTGGTGAGGAAAGCTAGTAAGTTTGAGACACAACTAAAAAGAAGGAGTCATAGGGTGTCTGCACCTGGCAGTTACAACCCCAACAAGCCATGGTTGATCCGACCACCTGAAAGAGCCAAACAGCCACAACCCCAGCCACAGGGTCGTGATGATAAGGGCTATAAGCCAAAAGGATTTGAACTGGGTCAGAACTTCAGAGCTTATAATCAGAATGACAGAAACAGACCACCAGCTCGAGAGCAGAACCAGCCCAAGGACAAGAAAGAGATCACTTGTTGGAAGTGTGGGAAGAAAGGCCACTATGCCAATGAATGCCACACACAGAAGAGGGTGGCCATGCTCAACACCGGAGAAGAAGAAAGGCCTGTCATTGAAATCGAACCAGGAGTATTCAGACTATATGATCCCGAAGGGGAGATTGAGTACGATGATGATGATCCTCAAGAATATCATATTGATGAGCCAACTAACCCTGAAGTTGACAACAATGAAGAAGAAGATGTCAACCTGTTAGTGGCCATGAGAGTACTTAATGCTGACAATGAACCTGATCAGACTCCTGATGAACAAAGGGAGAATTTATTTCATTGTCGATGCACTATCTTAGGCAATAATGCCACTGTAATTGTTGACAATGGTAGCTGCACTAATGTGGTTAGCTTGTACACTGTTCGCAGGTTGCAATTACCAGTTGAAGAGCATTCCAAGCCTTACCTATTGCACTGGATGAACAAAGTGGGAAGACCAAAGTGACACAGCAAGCCTGGGTTCCCATCACCAAAGGCACCTATTCGGAAAAGGTCTTATGCGATGTGGTCCCAATGAATGCTTGTCATGTGCTCTTAGGAAGACCTTGGCTATTTGATAAAGACGCTACTTACAGAGGGAAGTCGAATGTGCTATACTTCAAACATGGGCAGAAGGATTACTTGTTCAAGCCACTGCCAGTTAAAGTTGTAAGAGCAGACCAAGAGAAATTAAGGGAAAACACTGCTAAAGAGGAGGCACTTTTCAAGGCAAGATCGAAAGGAAAGGCCAAGGAAGGGCAATCAGTTGAAGGTTCATGCAATTTGGATCAATGTTTGATATTGACCAAGTCTGAGTTCAAGCAAGCTGCACTAGAACCTGAATTTTCAGGTCACTGTTTCCTTGCTTTAATTAAACCATATGAATTTGTTAATAGAACTTTATATGCTACACCTGAGTTGCCTGTGGAATTTTCCAGGATGCTCGATAGGAACAAGGATGTGTTACCAGAGGATATACCTGCTGGTCTGCCACCGATTAGAGGAGTTGAGCATCGGATAGATTTCATGCCAAGAGCCTCCATCCCTAGTAGGCCCGCCTACAGGATGAACCCCGAAGAGACAAAGGAGGTTCAAAGACAAGTGCAAGCCCTGTTAGATAAATGCTGGGTTCGAGAGAGCCTCTCACCATGTGCAGTCCCAGTCCTCCTAGTACCTAAGAAGAATGGAGAATGGCGGATGTGTGTCGACTGTCGCGCAGTCAATGCCATCACTGTGAAGTACCGTCATCCTATACCGAGACTGGATGATATGTTGGATGAGTTGGGTGGTGCAAGCGTTTTCACGAAGATCGACTTGAAAAGTGGCTACCACCAGATGCGGATGCAACCCGGGGATGAGTGGAAAACTGCTTTCAAGACCAAATTCGGTCTTTATGAATGGCTCGTCATGCCATTCGGGCTTACTAACGCACCTTCTACTTTTATGCGCTTAATGAATGAAACACTTAGACAATTCATTGGAAAATTTGTAGTAGTCTATTTTGACGATATTCTTATTTATAGCTGTACTAATGACGATCATATTTCTCATGTTCAACAGGTTTTGAGCCAACTGAGGAAAGTACAACTATATGCCAACTTCGAGAAGTGTGTGTCCTGCGTACCAGAAGTCACATTCCTTGGATTTGTAGTTGGTAAAGATGGATTGAAGGTGGACGAATCGAAGATTAAAGCAATTTCAGAATGGAAGCCGCCAACCAATGTGCATGAAGTTCGTAGCTTTCTCGGACTAGGCGGTTTCTTCCGAAGGTTCGTTCCACAATTCAGTGTCATAGCGGGCCCGATCACATCATTGCTCAAGAAGGAAAATCTATTTAAGTGGGGGCCGGCGCAACAGAAGGCATTTGATGAACTCAAGGACAAGCTCACTCATGCACCCGTATTGGCCTTGCCGGACTTTGAGCTACCCTTTGAAATTCAAAGTGATGCATCGGGTACTGGCATGGGAGCTGTACTGTTGCAAGAAGGACGCCCAATAGCATACTACAGCGAGAAGTTCAGTGGAGCACAACTGAACTACTCCACTTATGACAAGGAGTTATATGCTATTGTGCAAGCTTTAAGGACATGGCAGCATTATTTGAGAGGAAGAGAGTTCATCATTCACACTGACCATGAGACTTTGAAGCACATCAAGGTGCAAGGGCAACTGAGCAAGAGACATGCTCGATGGAGCACCTTTATCGAATCATTCCCATATATGATTCGGTACAAGAAGGGCAAAGATAATGTGGTTGCTGATGCACTTTCAAGAAGACAGGCATTGGCTTCATTTGCAACCACCAAGCTGATTGGATTTGAGCATGTCAAGGACCAGTACACCACTGATGAAGATTTTGGAGAGGTCTACAAGAAAACTGAGTAGAGGAGTTTTGAGAAGTTTTCACAGCTGAATGGATTCCTTTATTTCGAGAACAGATTGTGCATACCCAAAGGATCCACTAGAGAATTTCTGATTCAAGAGGCACATGCAGGTGACCTCATGGGACATTTTGGCAAGGACGCGACATTCGGAGTACTTTCTGAGCGCTTCTACTGGCCGGGTATGAAGAAGCAAGTGGTGGACCACATTGCCAAGTGCATCGTCTGTCTAAAGGCGAAGTCCACCGTGAAGCCACATGGCTTATATCAAGCATTGCCCGTGCCCAAAGGACCTTGGATAGATATATCAATGGATTTTGTACTTGGATTACCACGGACCCCAAGAGCCAAAGATTCTATCTTTGTGGTAGTGGACCGATTCTCCAAGATGGCACACTTCATTCCATGTGCAAAAACCAATGATGCCAGACACATTGCCAAAATATTCTTCAAAGAAGTGGTACGTCTTCATGGAGTACCGAAGACCATAGTTTCTGATCGGGATGCTAAATTCGTGAGCTATTTCTGGAAAGGCTTGTGGAGGGAAATTGGCACCCAACTACTGTTTTCAACTTCCTACCATCCCCAAACAGGTGGTCAGACGGAGGCAGTCAATCAGGTATTAGGTAATCTCTTAAGAATCATTACTGCCTCTAGTTCAAAAAGTTGGGATGAATGTTTACCGCATATTGAATTTGCTTATAATCGTCACATTCATCGTGCCACCCACATGTCTCCCTTTGAGATTGTGTATGTTATTAACCCCCTAACTCCCCTTGACTTATTGCCACTACCTTGTAGTGAGCATCTTAATACTAATGGCAGGGATAGGGTGGAAGCAATTAAAGCCTTACACAAGGACGTGCGAGACCGTCTGTTGAAAGCAATCGAACACTATGCCAGATATGCCAACCGAGGGCGAGAGAAGCTGATCTTAAAACCCGGGGATTGGGTTTGGGTACACATGCGTAAGGAAAGATTCCAAGCACAGAGGCATGGAAAGCTATCACCCCGCGGAATAGGACCTTATAGAGTTTTTGAGAAGATTAATGATAATGCTTATCGGATTGAACTGCCTGATACATAAAATATTAATCCGACTTTTAATATTGCAGATCTTTCTCTATATGAGCGGGACGAGGAGCTGGAATCTGATCGGTTGATGGATCAACCTCCCCAAGGGGGTGGGGATGGCGTAGCCGGAAGAACAACTGGACTGATAATCCCAACATTCCCGAAAGGACCAGTGTCCAAGCAGCGGATCAAGAAATTCACAGATGCAGTCTCCAATTACTTTTATGGTGAAGCTGATAAAATGGAGCCGAAGAAAAGCAAGGGACTGAAGCTGCTGCTAGAATGCCAACCGGATCAGACAGACCCGGGACCCAGTAACATGGGTCCCACCTTGCTGAACTGAAACCGAAGCAGAATGACCTCCGGATGCAATAACAGATAAAATCAGTATGAAGAGGTCCACAAGAAGGGCCACGGTCAACGCCACCACCATCGGAGTCAACGCCGGAGTCAACCGCTGTCGCCGGAGCTTTGCCGGAATCTCGCCGAAATTTGGTCGGAGGGTCGCCGGAAAAGTCGCCGGTCAACGGCCGGTCAACGTCGGAATAGTGGACGACCAGTGGGCCCAGTCGGAAGCAAGGTGATCGGAACCAGCGAACCTTGGTGCGAACTAGGAAGGCTCAATTCGGTACAAACAGTTCGGTCTATGCTAGTTCGGACTATACCGAATTGCTTCAACATAGATGAAACTTTTGAACTGAGCTTCACTAACACGAGCTTTTCTAAAATATCCCACGTTAAATTTATTAAAGGAAAAGAGTTATGATTCGAAGGGAAATGGTTTAAGGATATATTTCACTTTTTATTACTCATGTGGGGTACTCTGATTTCAAACGGCGCTGCATCCTCCCTGGCATGAAACTTTTGACAACTTTCACGGTGCAGCCGGGATAGATAATTCAATCTTGACCTTCAGTCTGTCACACTGAAGATCCCCAGCATTTGGCATCATGAAACTTATCATAGTTTCATGTCATGAAGATCCTTGCCATGAAACACACTCCCACTATATGAGTATTTTCTAAAAAATCATAATCCTGGGTTCCAATTTTATTCTGTGAAACCAATTTATGAAGATGGAGTTGGGATTAGGGATATAATATAGGTTGTCACGTTTTTATTGCTCGTGTTAAGAAACTGTGCCCCCGAAAGCGCACAGAGTCAAAAATTGCAGTAATTTATAGTAAGACCGGATCGTTCTCTGAAGGATGTGCGATAGAAGCAGGGCCCACGTCGTTTACTAAGATTTTCCACTCGGTTACTCGATTCAAGCTTTGCAATGATTTCTAACAACTAGTTGACAATAATTTAAACTAGATTATGAAAGCAGTAAAATATTATTCTACAAAGCATGGTGAATTTAGTCTAAAAAGCGATTAAAGTTATTCTAAGAAAGCGATAAGAATTATGCTAGGAAAGCGAATATAATTATCCTACGAAAGCGAATTAAAATGTGACAGAAGGGACATGGAGAAAATAATTAAAATTGGACAAGATTCAGATGAAGCACAATTAAACTTCCATTTTAATACATAGATCTTTGTTTGGGATAGCTCGTCAGTTAGCCAATTCTCATGCTTTCTGCACTATGTTCCCTTTGACAGACAGGTACTTACAGTGAGAATTTACATGCTCTTAAGACCTCAACTTCTAAGATACCACAGATTAATAACTCCCCTTGCAATGCCTTGCAGGAGTCTGTTAGTCATATGTGGTGGACAAGCAACACCTATCATATCATTAGTTGATATGCCAAGTACTCCCATCGTGCCCCTTGTCACACCCAAAATCCAAATCTAACCCCAAACTAATCCATAACTCTTAAACCTTACAACCGGCAGATACATCTCTGCTTCCGAGTGACCTCTATGAAAGCATTTTAAAGAAAGCGGTAAAGAAAGCAGTAAAGAAAGCGTTTTAAAAACCTATCGCTCGGAAGTCTTAAAAGATCGTCACAATCCGTTAGTATAAAAGAGCCCCTGGTCTTGGTGACCAGATGCAGATTTAGAACTTCCCAAATATCAGTAAGCCACAGGGCTTGTAACATTCGGTTAGTTATGAGATATAAACATGAGCAGAACAGACCTATGAAGGTTCATTCCGAATGCACTCACTCGAGACTCAATTTTAGGCTTTGGCGGGAGAAGATAGTAGTTGAAAGAATACTCAACCTTACCTTAGAAATTAACCAAGGCCTATATGTTGTTCCTCTAATATTAGTTATCACATCTTATCCGAATCCAAGTGGACACTGATTCGATGCAATACTTAATGCAAGACTTCCAACACACAGAAATTTTGAGAAACAAATAGATGTTTGAAAATCATTCCCTAAACAGGTACTAAATTCTCAAGTTAAACACAGATCCTTTCAGTCTAGGTGAGACCTAATCACTGACTCTGCTTCTAAGTTCTCAAAACCAACCCCCAGTAGGATATGAATTAGTCATAACTGTCAAGGTTATTCCTTACTCAGATCCGGATTTTATAAAGGACTTTTTGTTGGAAATTTATTGTGCAGCATCTGATTTAAATCAAGACTTCTATGTCCAAGGAGAAGGATCTCCAAAATATTATAGACCACAATATCTACATAATAGTATCATGCATACATGTATATGAGAAGTAAAATAAATTACCCCAAAATATATAGTGGGGTTAGACAGAATTTGGTATACAAAGATGAATTAGCCTGAGATAAGAAGAATTTGGCTAAAAAGAATGCCAGAAATAATTGGGGTTATTCGGACTGCAAACATCTGCTATCCAGTTCCCAATTATTCCAGATGGAATGATTTGTAGACAGTGGAATGCCTTAAATGACAGTTGCCGCTGTCACCTTAGACTTTACTATCTGTGAATTTGGATGAAAACCCACATGTTCTATTACTGCAATAATTGATAGATGACATTGGCATATATCATCTATAATTAATACAACTCTAGATTCAGGTTTGAAATTAAGGTAAAGAGAAGAAAACTGTATTTAATTAGGAGTTGGCTGAGTGACTAATCGTTATCTCCATGAAGAGACCTTTTCGCCGTAGCTTCCACCAACCACTAATCAGACCATGCATAATAACGAGTAACAATTAATACACAGAAGACGAGCTAATTGTTATCCCGGTGAAGGGACCTTTTCGCCAACATTGATCTGTGATATTTCTTATTACCCATTCATACACAGAATGAAAGGGAAAATAAACAAGATTAAGACAATGTTTTTGGTATTGTGTGAGTGTTAATCACACAATAATTAGACACTGATGGGTTGAGATGTGTAATGGATAAAATTAGATATAGTGGGCCTAGGCCCAATACACCCGTGCAACTTACACAACTCTTGTAATAAAATATTTTTGGAGTTTTGAAAGTAGAAGGAAGAAAGCAATTCGGCCTATTGGGCAAAATGCAAATTAGACCGAATTGATGATGCATGAGATATGGAGTAACACCGTACCCAATTAATCATTGTAAAGTCATGAAGCATCATCTAATTCGAATTGTCAAAGCAATTTGGTCTAAACCGAATTGGACAATTCGAATTGATGAGGTCATTCCTTCACTCAATTTTGGCTAAGGCATTTACTCCAAAAAGAGGGTAATTCGAATTGCCAATTGAATTCGGTCTAGACCGAACTTGGACAATTCGAATTGGTAAGACAGAGAAAATAAACTAAGGCATGAGGGGATGGAATGCATACAATGTGGTTTCCAAATCAATTTGGTCTATATAGGCAATTCGGTTTAAACCGAATTGCATAGACCGAATTACATAGAAACCACATGAAAACAAATTTATGCTATGCAATTCGGTCTCATGGGCAATTCGGTATAGACCGAATTGCCTAAATCGAATTGCATAGGAATTTTCAAGTTAAGCATTTAACAAATATTTTTCCCATGCAATTCCATTTTCATGAGTAATTCGGCCTAGACCGAATTACCTCAGATCGAATTGCATGTCTTTCTCTCATAAGTGTGGGTTTGGTTTACATTGTGTGGTTTATGATGGATAAGATTTACCAAATCCTTCATTTTCACATCAATGTCACTTCACAGCCACACTAATGAGTGTTTTAAGGAGAATAGACCTAGGTTATGTGGCTAACAGGCATTGGCATGAATCAAACCTCAAAACTGCAAACACGCAATCAAGGATCAAGAACTTAAGCATCTACTAAACAGATAAGAACACATGCTTAAAAAAAAAAAGAGCACCTACATTATCTAAGGCAATACTAAGGTAATAAAAGAGACTAAAACATCATCTGGAAAGCATGAAAATAAATTCTAACAGCCTAAGATTGTCTGAAACCTAAGAGCACTTATTTGAATCTCTAAGGTGTAGAACAAGCCAAAAACCCACTCGCACACATTTATTGAGAATGCAAGTCAACTAGGGCATAATAAATATAACCTAGTTGAAACAAACAAACATTCTACCATTTATTGCTAAAGAAAGCATTAAATAAAATGCCAAACACTTGAAATGAAAACCCATTTCTGGATTCTTTCTTGTATTGACACTTGAAAGCAGTAAATAACCCTAAAACCATTCATTGGCTTGAAGGTAGGGTTCATTCTAACTACAAAGCATTTAAAGTTTATGGAAATGGCTACACTAAGGGTGGTAACCAGCTTCTATGAGACATAAACTAAACTCAAAAGCAATAAAACTACAGTACAAGTATGAAAATAAGCTAACTAAACTACACTACCTACCTAACCCTTAAGGGGTGAAGAACCTTCTGCTTCTTTTTGTCTCCCAGCAAACTGTCCAAGAGTGTCTGTGTGTCTTTTGATTTTGTTGAGGAATGTCAGCTTTTATACTTCTTTTCGAAGCCCTAGGCCCATCATGCATTTCTCACGTGCTCAGCTGCACTTTTGAATGTGATTCGGTCTCCTCATGCAATTCGGTTTAGATCGAATTGATGCAATTCGAATTGCATGAGGTCTTCCTTCTTGATCTTGAGCTGGAATGTGATATTTATCCATCAATTCGGTCTATGGGTAGACCGAACTGGCCTTGTCGAATTGAAGATGGCTCATGCTTGGCTTCTTTGCTCTGAGGCAATTCGATCTATGCAATCAATTCGACCTAGACCGAATTGCATAGATCGAACTCCTTCTTTTCTGTTATGCTCAAAATCTTCTTCTTTCCATGGTGCAATTCGGTCTAGGGGCCAATTCGGTTTAGACCGAATTGCCACAGACGAATTGGTTGCTCTTCTCTTCTTCAACACTTCTCTTTTTCTTCTTCTCTTCAGCAATTCGGTCTAATGAGCAATTCGGTTTAGGTCGAATTGCATATAGACCGAAATGATCTTCAACACTTAACCAAAATTTCAGATTGTGGGATTTTCATTCTTTTTCTCCCATCTTTTCGATTTTTGTTGGCTATCTTATTCTTTTGCCCATCTTTTCATTCCTTTTTCTTTTCCTTTTTCCTTTTTTTTTCATGTTTTTGGATTTTTCTAACACAAATGCAATTAAAATTGCATGTTTTTGTGTCTTTCATTACCAGCTTAATATTTTTATAAACTTGCATCAATTTGTCGAATTCAACTGCTTTCTTATTGAAATAAGATGGGATTGCGATCACAATCCGTCTTAGACACGGAAATGGATTGGAAATAATGGACAATTTTGGCCATTATTAACATCCTCACATTTAATACTGATCGTCCCCGAGCAGTCAGAGTCAGTGCTCCTAAGAGCATGGATTCTGCATATCCAATCCATTTGCGTGGCTTCAAAAATTTCATTGTTATTATATTGGGATAATACAATCAAAATTACAAGTATTAAACTCTCTTGATTGCAGTGTTTAATGAAATGATACTTCTCACTTGGATAGGCATACAAATCAATCATTATTGTTAATTTTTCTTGAATATATGTATAGAAAATTTTCATTGGTTTAGTTCTTGAATTCAAGCATAACATGAACATTAATCAATTAAAGTAGAGCCTCACATATAGTAGAATCGGAAAGTTCACTCACTCTCAAAGTTGGC
The DNA here is from genome assembly GCA_030278955.1 of Hygrophila difformis. Classification (NCBI taxonomy): domain Eukaryota; kingdom Viridiplantae; phylum Streptophyta; class Magnoliopsida; order Lamiales; family Acanthaceae; genus Hygrophila; species Hygrophila difformis. The sequence continues at coordinate 25,893,609 of JAOANR010000015.1, read as the reverse complement.
TTTTAGACAATACGCTCATAATCAAATTCAAATAAATTCTCCCATAAGCTTGCAATTAGACCAACTCGCCACCTACTCATTTCCTCAAATCGAGATCCCGAGGTCTGATTCAAGGGTTATAACGGGGCATACGGTTGTAACAATGGTAAAGAAGGGAATTATTAGGCTAAAAGTGACATGAATCCATTCTATCATAACTTGGCATATTTTTACTTGAAATCTATGATCATCAAAATTTCTTTCTTTCTTTTGTTTTTCTTTTCTATTGCATGACATTAGACTTTTTCTAATTTGCTTTGTCAATTGCATTTTATTTCTGTTGAATGAATCTCAACACACACACATTTTTTTTTATCGGTTTATGAGTACCGATTGATACTTTTGATGATCATAAACTACGATGCCTTGATGGAATTGATTCGTGTACACTTGGGTTTGATTTCTTGGTTTTATAAGGTTGGGAATAATATAGTGGTTTCAAAGAAAAATTAGGCTTAAAGGCTCAACTTGGTTAATCCTAAAGGAAAGATATTTTTGGGTTTGGAATTCAAAAGAAGGCCAAAATTTTGGGTTTTTCTAAGTGCCTCGATCATATGCTCGATTTCGGGAATATGGCATGGTCTTGAATCGATCCCAATTGCAAGTTCTAGTGTCCTTTAATCGAATTGATTTTCACACAACAAAGAAATATTGAGTAAAAATGACTCGGCTCAGATCTCACATGGACGGTTTGATCATGTCATACCCTTATTCTTAAATTTAGCCCTTTGAAAAATTCTTGCAATTCATTCAATCAAATTCTCAACATGAAAATTTTGTTTTTCTTCCAAGTGATCATATCATTGGATTTTTATAGCTCAAAACCTCAAAAATTTATATCATGCATATTTTTAATTGTTTTATCCCAATTTAATAGTTTGAAAATTTCATCCTTAGCCTAAATTCAACATGTGAATTTAGGTGACAGATTTTATGCTTGTTTTATGCCGGTTATTTAATTGAAAGCAGTAAAAAGACACTGTGAACATGCAAGCATGTCACAGCTTTATTTTTGGCGTGACAGTCACTTATTCATCTTGGACTGTCACACATCTTTTTCAAAATATATTTGAGAATTCAAAACGAAATTCTCTTTGTGAAAAGCAGTAGATACTGGCTCCAAAATACATTTCGGACCATAGCAATCAGCAGTTTCAAGGTTTGTTTTACAATACACGACCTTAATCACTGTACTTCATCAATACATTAACTACAGGAGATGCTATACACTTGAGTAAAGTTAGCATTAAAAAACAGTCAAAAGATCTCCTAAATGAAGTTCCAGTTAGCCCAGTCAAAAGTGAATCTCTACAGATTCAGTCCACCTTCAGCATCCTTCTCCTCTAACCCTGGAAGAAGATCCTGCTCCAGTGGACAAAGTTGGTCAAGCTGCAGGGCACGCAGTAATCACCCTCGTCTGCTTCGCCATCCTCCAGCACTCTCGAGCAGTAAACTGGATCCCTGGGTGCCAAACAGGTCAGGAGTCTCCAGGCTATCAGCCAGCCATGCAAAGACATTGGTCCCCACATATGTCATGACTGATTTATCAGTCACTATCCTGTTTATCATTGCCACCCCCTGCTGGACCTGTTCATTGTCCACCTTGCTGAGCAGCATGTACCCCCTGACAAAGATTGAGGCTTTATGGTTGTCCTCAATCCCTCCCTTCAGTAGTTCGCAGGCTTGACCCTCGTCTCCTGCTCCAAATGCTTGCAGAGCAGGAATGAGCTGGAGGTTGAAGTTCCCAGCCTCCTCACACTTTAGCAGGAGTGCCTCTTTCTGCTCTTCGACCCCCTGCTGCCACATCTTCACGATGGTGGTCTCCAGCTCGCACCTTTTGTAGACAATGGGGAGGTCTGCCGCATCCCTGAGTTTCTTGCATGCCTCCCGAACAGTGAACACCTTTTTAATGTCATCCTCTCCGATGCGAGAGAGGATCTCCCCCAAGAGTTCCACCGGGAGGTCCAACAGCTCAGTCCTTCCTTCTTACTCTTGATTTGGGTCTGCGGGAATGATGCCTCTGGAAAGACATGGAGTAGTAAACAAGTCTGAGACCAGTAGTCTCACTCCTTCAGCTAGTTCTAAACATAGGTCGCTGAATGAGAGAGTTGGAACTGTTTTTAGCAAATTTTTGATAAACATATTCAAGTTGGAAAAATCAACATCCTCACATTTTGAGCTAAGCTCTAAATGTGAGTTAATTGGTTTTTACTTGAATTTATTAGATAAAAAGACATAGAGTTGAATTTTTAAATCCAACTCTTATTGCAACAAAAATAGAGAGAGGAGAGAGAAGTAAGGACTTGGGATCCTTACAAATTTTTCTTAGACTATAAATAGTCTAAAGGGTTTTGGAGTGGTCAAGGGACCAAAAAGTAAAATTTCATAGGCTATTAAGTCTACGAAAGAGATTTGGATTTTTATCACTTAAAAAGTGATTTAAATCATGTGAAAAAGGTAGCAAGATGATTAATGGTGATGAATACATGCACAAGACAATTTATGCAATCACTAGCATATAGTGATGGATCATGGAGAATAAAACAAATATGCACAAACACAAAAAGAGCATTTTTGGATTTTTATGAGAAATGTTGACTTGTTTATTTAATAAAATTGGGGGTGTGTGTGGTCCCCCATTTGGATTTGTTTTGGGAAATGGTTGTTCAAGAATGAAACAAGGTGTTCCATTTGAATATTCCTCATTTAGCCCAAAATAAAATAAAGTAAGCACAAGTCAAATACTTTTAAAAGAAGAGAACATTCTACCACTTTTTTTGTCTTTTTAGACATAAATGCCATGCCAAAAATGTTGGAAAAATTTTGGCATGGTTTTGTCTATAATACCATGTTTCCCGTATGTGCAAACATCAACTTTCGAGTTGAGATATCATCTTTCGAGTTGAGTTTGCACTTTGTGGTTAACAGGTACCCGACAAAAGCATTTATTGACAAAATACACAGTACACAATACATGCATTAATAAAAATAAGACGCAGACGGATCCATTCACACCATGATCATGCAAAAATTTTGCCACAAACTCATGCTTCAAAAACATAGCTACGACAATACCATCAACATGCATATCTAATCGACATTATCACATAACCAGTAAAATAACACAGTGATTGTAGGGGAAAAACAAACCACTGTGTTTTCCATTTTCACAGATTTCTAACCCCAAACACAGTTAACCAAATATGTACACAGACAACAAAAACAGAACAACAAAACCACATAATGAACAAAAACATGATTTTTGAGGGTTTTGCAACCCTCATATTCGAAATAAGACATCCCCAACACCACAGAAAACTAAAGAATCACAACAATGACAGTTTCGAACATAAACACACAAACCCTAGGTTCTGCCTATTGTGTTCTATCCTATTCCCGATCATGCCCACTGTATTCCGACTACTTTCCGACCATCCCCAACGTGAAAACAAGCTTCATTTCCTTCCCCATTACCGATTTCGCAAAAACATGGAAGAAACAACACTTTAAATCGCGAAACAGGGTGCGAAATCGAAAACAGGAAACTCACCCGACACTCCCAGTAGGATTAGATGAAGAAGAAGCCATTTTCAAACACCTTGCACGGAGTTGATCAAGTAAAAGCTTCGACTCGAGCCCTGGTTTCGCGAGGAAGACGGAGTTCGCGAGAGGGGATACGGGGGAAAATATCGAAGTGTGAAAAGTGTAAGTGAGGGAAAAGAGGGGGAATAAGGAATATAAAGGGGTAGGAGATTTGGGTAATTCGGTCTATTGGAGACCGAACCATCAATTCGGTCTAGACCGAATTGATGTGGTCTCCAGGTGTTTGTGTGAGATTCGGTCTCTTAGGCCAATTCGGTCTAGACCGAATTGGCATAGAGACCGAATTGGAAGGGGAAGCAAACGCACTCTTATTGCAATGCAGTCTTTTGAAGTCAATTCGGTTTAGACCGAATTGGTCTAGAGACCGAATTACAACAAGAAGACCGAATCTAGTTACTTAGGAAAATTAAAGGAGGATGCTTTTGTGAGGTAATTCGGTCTATATGGGCAATTCGGTCTAGACCGAATTGCCTTATAGATCGAATTTGCTCACTTGCATAAATAAAACTAAGGAAACACAAATGTCTTTTGTAGATCAATTCGATCTATTTAAAATCAATTCGGCCTAGACCGAATTGCCATAGATCGAATTGCTATTTGGCCAAATTCACACAAGGGTGGAGGATGTGTCTTGGGGAAATCAATTCGGTCTTTAGGGCCAATTCGGTCTAGACCGAATTTGCTTGGAGCTCGAATTGATTGAAAATTTCCAAGGCATACATCCAATGCGATCTGTCTCAAACAATTCGATGTAGACCGAATTAGCCTGGGATGTAAAATAGATCGCATTCAACACTTAGAAAAATTTTGAAATTTTTCAAATTTCAAATTTTCTGAAATTATGGATTTTCTCAAAAATTAACACACTGAAAGCACACATTAAAACAGAAATAAATATTCCTCTATGGTAAATTGCTTGCATAAATTAGGTTGGATTAACACCCTCATTTTATGGAGTTATTCCGGATTTTAAATTTCTCTAAATTCCGAAATTACTTTCCATTAAATTTGGTATTAATCCAACCGGGAACCTGGTTTTCAAAGCTTTATCCTTCTTTTTGTTGGTTCCATGAATTCCTGCAAGGCAAACATAAAAAAAATTATTAGATTTTCTCCAAATATCAACATCCTCACATTTAGAGTCTTAGTACTCTAAATGTTTAGTTGATTTTTGGATACTTATCATTCGAGACGAATAAATACATAATGAATAATTATATAGAAATATAGATATAAATATTTATTGAGCATAGGCCGGTTCCGATGTCATTTGAACTTCCTTTCCGGGGTCGAATTGCCCTAGATACTCCTTCAACCTGTGTCCATTCACCACCAGCTCTCCTTTGTCAGTTCGAATCCTGACAGCTCCACTTTCAAACACGTGCACCACTTCGTATGGCCCTTCCCATCTGGATTTAAGCTTTCCGGGGAATAGCTTTAACCTAGAATTGAATAACAAGACATTTTGGCCAACATAGAAGTGTTTAGATTTTATGCGACGATCGTGTAACTTCTGGGTCCGCTCTTTGTAAATCCTCGAGCTTTCATAAGCTTGCGCACGTATTTCCTCAATTTCATTGAGGTCCAACTTGCATTTACTCTGAGCCACTCGTGGGTCAAAATTAAGCATTTTTACGGCCCAGTAAGCCTTGTGCTCTAGTTCTACAGGCAAATGACAGGCTTTTCCAAAGATGAGCCTGTATGGGGACATCCCAATGGGAGTCTTGAATGTAGTGCGGTATGCCCATAGAGCATCATTGAGTCTACGTGACCAGTCTTTGCGGGTTATCCCCACAGTGGCTTCGAGTATGTGTTTGATTTCGCGGTTAGATACCTCGACTTGGCCACTGGTTTGAGGATGATAAGGTGTGCCGATCTTGTGGAGAATCCCATTTTTGCTCATGAGATTTGCAAAAACTTTGTTGACAAAATGGGTTCCTTCATCAGATATGATTACCCTAGGTACACCAAATCTATTGAAGATGTTGTTTTTCAAAAATTTGATGACTTGGAGACCATCGTTGGTTGGCAACGCAACCGCCTCGACCCACTTGGACACGTAATCGACAGCTACCAAGATGTAGTGATTCCCATCAGATGTCAGAAATGGTCCCATGAAGTCAATGCCCCATATATCGAAAATCTCAAGGATGAGAATTCCTTTTTTGCGGCATTTCATCCCTCTTGGAGATATTCCCTAGTCTTTGGCATCTGTCGCAAGCCTTAACAAACGCCTTGCAATCCTCGTAAATGGTAGGCCAATAGAAACCACACTCGAGTACCTTGTGAGCTGTTCGAGTGGGGCCATGATGACCTCCATATTCCGATTCATGACATTTTTTAGCGATTTGATAAGCCTCGTGCTTAGTTACACAACGTCTAATAATCGAATCTGCACAATGCTTAAAGAGATAAGGATCTTCCCAGAAGTAGTTAACTACCTCTCGGTTGAACCTTGTTGTTTGCTTCTTACTCTGAAATGGTGGAGTTATTCCACACGCTAGAAAATTAGCAATGTCGGAAAACCATGGGCAAGCTTGATCATGAAGATGCAAGGCAAACAGTTGCTCATCCGAAAAATTTTCATTAACGGCTATCTCATTTTTATCATTATCTATTCGAGACAGATGGTCAGCAGCACCATTGTCTTTGCCTTTTCTATCTTTTATTATGATGTTAAATTCTTGTAACAAAAGTACCCACCTGATTAATCGAGGTTTGGCGTCTTGTTTGCTAAACAAGTATCTCAGTGCAGAGTGATCGGTGTGTACTATGGTTTTCGTACCAATGAGGTATTGCCTGAATTTATCAAACGCGAAAACCACAGCGTACATCTCTTTCTCCGTGGTGGTGTAATTGACTTGGGCTTCAGTCAGGCATGGCTGGCGTAATGAATTACGCAATGCCTTCCTTCTTTATGTTGCCCAAGAACTGCACCCACGGCGAGATCACTTGCATCGCACATGACCTCGAAAGGCATTGACCAATCGGGTGGTTGCACTATTGGAGCAGAAATCAACATCTTTTTGAGCGTGTCAAAGGCTTGAACACACGCTTCACTTATTACGAAAGAATTTTCTTTACAAAGCAAATTAGTGAGCGGCTTGGCAATTTTAGAAAAATCTTTAATGAATCTCCGATAAAAACTGGCATGCCCTAAGAAACTCCTAACTGCCTTTATTGAGTTTGGTAATGGAAGGTTGGATATGACTGAGACCTTGGCCCTATCGACTTCGATGCCTACGCGCGAGATGCGGTGACCCAACACTATTCCTTCGGTGACCATGAAATGGCACTTTTCCCAGTTCAAAACTAGGTTAGTGTCCTCGCATCTTTTTAAAATTTTTGCAAGATTTGTCAAACATTCATCAAAAGTATCTCCATACACAGAGAAGTCATCCATGAAAACTTCAATGCATTTTTCGATAAATTCTGAGAAAATAGACATCATGCATTGCTGAAAAGTGGCAAGCGCATTGCAAAGTCCAAAAGGCATGCGCCTGTACGCAAAAGTTCCATATGGGCACGTGAAAGTGGTCTTATCATGATCTTCACTAGCTATTACAATCTGATTGTAACCAGAGTACCCATCCAAAAAGCAATAGTACTCCCTCCCGGCCAACCTCTCCAGCATCTGGTCAATGAATGGCAAGGGAAAATGATCCTTCCGCGTAGCGGTGTTGAGCTTCCGGTAGTCGATGCAGACTCTCCAACTGGTCACTGGACGTGTCGCCACTTCTTCTCCTTGCTCATTAGTCGTTATGCACATTCCCCCACGCTTAGGTACTACCTGCACTGGGCTGACCCATTTGCTGTCAGATATAGGATAGATGATACCAGCATCTAAGAGCTTGATAACTTCTTTCCTTACCACTTCTTGCATATGGGGGTTCAGACGCCTTTGTGGTTGCCTTGAGGGCTTGTACTCCTCTTCCATTAAAATTCTGTGCATGCAAACAGAGGGGCTTATTCCTTTTATATCAGAAATGGTCCATCCAATTGCATGTACATATTTCTTTAGAATGTCCACCAGAGCTTTTTCTTGTTCTTGTGTCAGCTTGGCTGACACAATTACTGGTAATCTTTTATGTTCAGCGAGAAAGACGTACTTAAGATGATCCGGAAGTATTTTAAGTTCAAGCTCTGGCGGACATTCAACGGAAAGTAGTAATTTGCGAGAATTGGTTGGGGGTGAGAGATCAGATTTACCTTCAGGACCCTGTGTCAGTACAGGGTCCACTTCCTCTTCCGTGGTGCTCTCTTCCTCCTCCGGAGTGAATTCAACACCGTCAAACTCTTCAAGATCCCCTGTGATAGGGTCTTCGAAGTGAACAGAGTTGCAGCTTCTTTGTTGCTCAGCACCTCCAGGCGTCAGTACCTGTTTCGAAATTTTGTCCGTCATCGCAGTCATAGAGTCTACGCTCTCATTCTCACACCTACTTTCTATTACATCAAACATGGAACAAGATCCCTCATTCGGGAATTTCTGCAGCTCTTCCATGTCAAAAGAGATTTCCCGATTGTCCACCCTCAATGTGACTCTTCCAGATGTGGCGTCATTCAGTGCACCGCCAGTGGCCAAAAACGGGCGTCCCAGGATAAGTGGCATTTTAGAGTCCTCCTCGATGTCAAGGATGATGAAGTCAACCGGGAAAAGAACTTGGCCGGTTTTGACCACCACATCCTTGAGGATTCCTACGGGCTTAGTGATTGATCTGTCTGCCAGCTGCAGTTTCATCTTGACCGGTTCAATCTCTTCGAGCCTTAGGCGAATTGCCATGGCTAGAGGCATCACGTTGATGCTGGATCCTAGATCACATAGCCCCATGCTCACTTTGGCCTTCCCAATCTGTACTGGAAGCGTGCAACACCCAGGGTCCTCTTTCTTTTCGGGTAGCTTCCTTTGAACTATGGCACTGCATGTGCTGTTGAGTATGATCACCTCCTCCTGCTCTATCTGCCTTTTCCCTGAAATCAATTCTTTCAAGAACTTAGCATAGGTGGGCATTTCTGAAATCATTTCCACGAGAGGAATGGTTATCTCTACAGACTTTAACCGTTCTAAAAATTTCTTGAATTTAAGGTCATGTTCCTTATTTTTAAGACGTGCAGGGTACGGCACCCTTGGCATGTACTTATTATTATCTATTTTTGGTGGTAAAGAGAAGGAAGTTGTACCTTCACCCATACCCTCTTCAGCTTCATTTGCTGCTTCAGCCTACGAGTTAGCTGTATCTGATTTATTCTCTACCAGCTCAACACTGTCATCTCCTTCAATCTTTTCCTTTTCCTTTTCCACCTCCAATGAAACCTTTACTTTCATAGCTTTCTTCTTTGCAGATCCAACATTTCCCTTCAGAGTCTTGCCTCCCCGCAATATGATTGCCTTGCATTGCGGGTTGGCTTCAGTGCTGTTCGCAGTGTTCCTTTCCCTCTGTTCTGCAATTCCTTAGCCAACTGGGTGACCTGCGTCTCCACATTTTTGATTGATGACTGCAACTGCTGGTTTATCTCCCTTTGATTGGAAATAAACTCGGTCATCAAATTCTCCAGGCGGGATGGTGGCTTTTGGTTGTATTGCTGATTCTGATCAGGTTGGGATTGGAAGTTTTGGAAATTCTGGCCTTGGTTTTGATTGGGCCTCTGTTGGATATGGGGTTGAAAGTTCTGGTTCTGGTTCTGGAAGTTCTGAACTCTCTGCTGAACGAATCCTTGATTTTGAGGTCTGAAGTTCTGCTGAAGGTTCTGGTTTGCAAACTGGTTAGGCTGGTTTGGCTGTGTCAACAAATGCGCATTGAGTGCATTGTTGTTGGAATAGGAGAGGTTGGGGTGGCGATTCTGGTAGTTCCCTGCATAATTGCAGCTCTCGGTAGCTAGTTGTTGGCATGTGTCAGTTGGATGTGGTCCCTGACATAGCCCACAAATTGCTTCCGATTGCTGTGATTGCACGTGGCCAGATGAGGCTCCTGCCTGAGAAGTACCTGCTCCCTTTCCTTTCTCCTGTCCTAGCTGTATCGCAGCTACCTGTTCCTGCAATTTTTCGAAATCTGTTTTTCCTTCACTTACAGCAAAAACTTTTCTAGGGAGGTCCGCCTTCTTGTCATTGCTGTTCAACACATATCTGTTGACAGACATTGTCTCAATCTTTTCCCAGGCTTGATCCATGGGCAAATGGAGTAAATGTCTTCCGCCTGCAGCGTCCAACATCATTCTCTATGGATGGGTGAGTCCTCCATAGAATTTCCTCAGTTGCTCCCACGGTTGATATCCGTGTTGGGGGCATCGCCTCAAAAGACTGGCGAATCTTTCCTTTGCGTCATACAATGACTCGTCCGGCTTCATCTTGAACTCTCCAATTTTCTCTCGTCCTTCGTCTATCTTAGATTCAGGGAAATACTTTAACAGAAAACTCCTCACCAAATCTGCCCAGGTACTCCTCTGATTTATGGGCAATGATTTATACCAATTCCTGGCACCACTAAATAAAGAAAAGGGAAACAACATTAGTCGTATAGCATCAGGTGATACTCCCTGATTTTTGATTGTGTTGCAGAGCTCCAGGAAGGTTTGGAGATGATCATGGGGATCCTCGTGATTTGCACCGCAAAATTGATTGTTCTGCACCAAGTTGATGAGTGCCGGTTTGAGCTCAAAATTGCGTGCAGGGAATTGTGCTCTCCCAGGCCTATCCAAATAGGGCTCCACGATGGGCTGCATAAAATCAGCTGCTGCTTGCTGCTGTTGATTTCCTTGATCTGCTTGGTTTTGGTACTGCTGGTGATAGTTGGGATTCTGCTGAAAAATATTTTCGTGATCATGAGGGTTGTTTTGGAATTGATCCTGATTGAAGGCTTGGTTCTGGTATTGCTGGTTTGGTATATTTTGGTTTTGTTGGTTATATTGGTTAGGGGGTGGTGGTTGTTGGTGGAACTGCTGATACTGTTGCTGATTTGGATTAGGTAGATCTTCCTCCTCGTTTGCACGATTCGGGTGTTCTACCATACCCCCATCAGCTCCATTACCAGGATTATTGGGTGGTTGGTCTAATGGCAAGATCGGGGGAATGTCTTGGTTCTCTGCCATATCGGATATGTCACTGCTTGTGGTTTCAGGTGAGGTACGAGTCCGGGCTTCTTGCTCTTTCCTTCGTCTGGCTTGCGCCCTCAGTTGGCGAGCGGTCCTTTCTATTTCTAGATCGAACGGTAGCTCAGGCAATGTGGCCTTTCTCCTTTGCATAAGCAGTTTATATCAAGGTTTGGCCGCACCTGCCCAACTCCCAGGTTAGTAATGATTCAAGAATATATACAAAAACTATCTATGAGTAAATCAGGAATGTAGTTCTCTTAGTAAACGACGCTGCAACCTCCCCGGCAACGGCGCCATGAAACTTTTGAACTAAGCTTCACTAACACGAGCTTTTCTAAAATATCCCAAGTTAAATTTATTAAAGGAAAAGAGTTATGATTCGAAGGGAAAGGGTTTAAGGATATATTTCACTTTTTATTACTCATGTGGGGTACTCTGATTTCAAACGGCGCTGCATCCTCCCTGGCATGAAACTTTTGACAACTTTCACGGTGCAGCCGGGATAGATAATTTAATCTTGACCTTCAGTCTGTCACACTGAAGATCCCCAGCATTTGGCATCATGAAACCTATCATAGTTTCATGTCATGAAGATCCTTGCCATGAAACACACTCCCACTATATGAGTATTTTCTAAAAAATCATAATCCTGGGTTCCAATTTTATTCTGTGAAACCAATTTATGAAGATGCAGTTGGGATTAGGGATATAATATAGGTTGTCACGTTTTTATTGCTCGTGTTAAGAAACTGTGCCCCCGAAAGCGCACGGAGTCAAAAATTGCAGTAATTTATAGTAAGACCGGATCGTTCTCTGGAGGATGTGCGATAGAAGCAGGGCCCACGTCGTTTACTAAGATTTTCCACTCGGTTACTCGATTCAAGCTTTGCAATGATTTCTAACAACTAGTTGACAATAATTTAAACTAGATTATGAAAGCAGTAAAATATTATTCTACAAAGCATGGTGAATTTAGTCTAAAAAGCGATTAAAGTTATTCTAAGAAAGCGATAAGAATTATGCTAGGAAAGCGAATAAAATTATCCTACGAAAGCGAATTAAAATGTGACAGAAGGGACAGGGAGAAAATAATAAAAATTGGACAAGATTCAGATGAAGCACAATTAAACTTTCATTTTAATACACAGATCTTTGTTTGGGATAGCTCGTCAGTTAGCCAATTCTCATGCTTTCTGCACTACGTTCCCTTTGACAGACAGGTACTTACAGTGAGAATTTACATGCTCTTAAGACCTCAACTTCTAAGATACCACAGATTAATAACTCCCCTTGCAATGCCTTGCACGAGTCTGTTAGTCATATGTGGTGGACAAGCAACACCTATCATATCATTAGTTGATATGCCAAGTACTCCCATCGTCCCCCTTGTCACACCCAAAGTCCAAATCTAACCCCGAACTAATCCATAACTCTTAAACCTTACAACCGGCAGATACATCTCTGCTTCCGAGTGACCTCTATGAAAGCATTTTAAAGAAAGCGGTACAGAAAGCAGTAAAGAAAGCGTTTTAAAAACCTATCGCTCGGAAGTCTTAAAAGATCGTCACAATCCGTTAGTATAAAAGAGCCCCTGGTCTTGGTGACCAGATGCAGATTTAGAACTTGCCAAATATCAGTAAGCCACAGGGCTTATAACATTTGGTTAGTTATGAGATACAAACATGAGCAGAACAGACCTATGAAGGTTCATTCCGAATGCACTCACTCGAGACTCAATTTTAGGCTTTGGCGGGAGAAGATAGTAGCTGAAAGAATACTCAACCTTACCTTAGAAATTAACCAAGGCCTATATGTTGTTCCTCTAATATTAGTTATCACATCTTATCCGAATCCAAGTGGACACTGATTCGATGCAATACTTAATGCAAGACTTCCAACACACAGCAATTTTGAGAAACAAATAGATGCTTGAAAATCATTCCCTAAACAGGTACTAAATTCTCAAGTTAAACACAGATCCTTTCAGTCTAGGTGAGACCTAATCGCTGACTCTGCTTCTAAGTTCTCAAAACCAACCCCCAGTAGGATATGAATTAGTCATAACTGTCAAGGTTATCCCTTACTCAGATCCGGATTTTATAAAGGACTTTTTGTTGGAAATTTATTGTGCAGTATCTGATTTAAATCAAGACTTCTATGTCCAAGGAGAAGGATCTCCAAAGTATTATAGACCACAATATCTACATAATAGTATCATGCATACATGTATATGAGAAGTAAAATAAATTACCCCAAAATATATGGTGGGGTTAAACAGAATTTGGTACACAAAGATGAATTAGCCTGAGATAAGAAGAATTTGGCTAAAAAGAATGCCAGAAATAATTGGGGTTATCCGGACTGCAAACATCTGCTATCCAGTTCCCAATTATTCCAGATGGAATGATTTGTAGACAGTGGAATGCCTTAAATGACAGTTGTCGCCGTCACCTTAGACTTTACTATCTGTGAATTTGGATGAAAACCCACATGTTCTATTACTGCAGTAATTGATAGATGACATTGGCATATATCATCTATAATTAATACAACTCTAGATTCAGGTTTGAAATTAAGGTAAAGAGAAGGAAACTGTATTTAATTAGGAGTTGGCTGAGTGACTAATCGTTATTTCCATGAAGAGACCTTTTTGCCGTAGCTTCCACCAACCACTAATCAGACCATGCAGAATAACGAGTAATAATTAATACACAGAAGACGAGCTAATCGTTATCCCGGAGAAGGGACCTTTTCGCCAACATTGATCTGTGATATTTCTTATTACCCATTCATACACACAATGAAAGGGAAAATAAACAAGATTAAGAAAATGTTTTTGGTATTGTGTGAGTGTTAATCACACAATAATTAGACACTGATGGGTTGAGATGTGTAATGGATAAAATTAGATGTAGTGGGCCTAGGCCCAATACACCCATGCAACTTACACAACTCTTGTAAGAAAATATTTTTGGAGTTTTGAAAGTAGAAGGAAGAAAGCAATTCGACCTATTGGGCAAAATGCAAATTAGACCGAATTGATGATGCATGAGATATGGAGTAACACCGTACCCAATTAATCCTTGTAAAGTCATGAAGCATCCTCTAATTCGAATTGTCAAAGCAATTTGGTCTAAACCGAATTGGACAATTCGAATTGATGAGGTCATTCCTTCACTCAATTTTGGCTAAGGCATTTACTCCAAAATGAGGGTAATTCGAATTGCCAATTGAATTCGGTCTAGACCGAACTTGGACAATTCGAATTGGTAAGACAGAGAAAATAAACTAAGGCATGAGGGGATGGAATGCATACAATGTGGTTTCCAAATCAATTCAGTCTATATAGGCAATTCGGATTAAACCGAATTGCATAGACCGAATTACATAGAAACCACATGAAAACAAATTTATGCTATGCAATTCGGTCTCATGGGCAATTCGGTATAGACCGAATTGCCTAAATCGAATTGCATAGGAATTTTCAAGTTAAGCATTTAACAAATATTTTTCCCATGCAATTCCATTTTCATGAGTAATTCGGCCTAGACCGAATTACCTCAGATCGAATTGCATGTCTTTCTCTCATAAGTGTGGGTTTGGTTTACATTGTGTGGTTTATGATGGATAAGATTTACCAAATCCTTCATTTCACATCAATGTCATTTCACAGCCACACTAATGAGTGTTTTAAGGAGAATAGACCTAGGTTATGTGGCTAACAGGCATTGGCATGAATCAAACCTCAAAACTGCAAACAAGCAATCAAGGATCAAGAACTTAAGCATCTACTGAACAGATAAGAACACATGCTTAAAAAAAAGAGCACCTACATTATCTAAGGCAACACTAAGGTAATAAAAGAGACTAAAACAGCAACTGGAAAGCATGAAAATAAATTCTAACAACCTAAGATTGTCTGAAACCTAAGAGCACTTATTTGAATCTCTAAGGTGTAGAACAAGCCAAAAACCCACTCGCACACATTTATTGAGAATGCAAGTCAACTAGGGCATAATAAATATAACCTAGTTGAAACAAACAAACATTCTACCATTTATTGCTAAAGAAAGCATTAAATAAAATGCCAAACACTTGAAATGAAAACCCATTTCTGGATTCTTTCTTGTATTGACACTTGAAAGCAGTAAATAACCCTAAAACCATTCATTGGCTTGAAGGTAGGGTTCATTCTAACTACAAAGCATTTAAAGTTTATGGAAATGGCTACACTAAGGGTGGTAACCAGCTTCTATGAGACATAAACTAAACTCAAAAGCAATAAAACTACAGTACAAGCATGAAAATAAACTAACTAAACTACACTACCTACCTAACCCTTAAGGGGTGAAGAACCTTCTGCTTCTTTTTGTCTCCCAGCAAACTGTCCAAGAGTGTCTGTGTGTCTTTTGATTTTGTTGAGGAAGGTCAGCTTTTATACTTTTTTTCGAAGCCCTAGGCCCATCATGCATTTCTCACGTGCTCAGCTGCACTTTTGAATGTGATTCGGTCTCCTCATGCAATTCGGTTTAGATCGAATTGATGCAATTCGAATTGCATGATGTCTTCCTTCTTGATCTTGAACTGGAATGTGATATTTATCCATCAATTCGGTCTATGGGTAGACCGAACTGGCCTTGTTGAATTGAAGATGGCTCCTGCTTGGCTTCTTTGCTCTGAGGCAATTCGATCTATGCAATCAATTCGACCTAGACCGAATTGCATAGATCGAACTCCTTCTTTTCTGTTCTGCTCAAAATCTTCTTCTTTCCATGGTGCAATTCGGTCTAGGGGTCAATTCGGTTTAGACCGAATTGCCACAGACCGAATTGGTTGCTCTTCTCTTCTTCAACACTTCTCTTTTTCTTCTTCTCTTCAGCAATTCGGTCTAATGAGCAATTCGGTTTAGGTCGAATTGCATATAGACCGAAATGATCTTCAACACTTAACCAAAATTTCAGATTGTGGGATTTTCATTCTTTTTCTCCCATCTTTTCGATTTTTGTTGGCTATCTTATTCTTTTGCCCATCTTTTCATTCCTTTTTCTTTTCCTTTTTCCTTTTTTTTTTCATGTTTTTGGATTTTTCTAACACAAATGCAATTAAAATTGCATGTTTTTGTGTCTTTCATTACCAGCTTAATATTTTTACAAACTTGCATCAATCTGTCGAATTCAACTGCTTTCTTATTGAAATAAGATGGGATTGCGATCACAATGTCCGTCTTAGACACGGAAATGGATTGGAAATAATGGACAATTTTGGCCATTATCAATAGACCGAATGGCCTCCTATGCCTTAGAAGAAATTCAGTCTCCCAATTCGGTCTGTGCGAATTCGGTCTATACCGAATTGCATCAGCATAGACCGAATTTCCTCTTTGCAGAAGAAGAAGTTCAAAGTCTCCCAATTCGGTCTATACCGAATTGCGTCTATACCGAATTGCATCAGCATAGACCGAATTGCCTACCATGCCTTGAAGAAATTGCAAGGTCGATCAATTCGAACTAGGCAATTCGGTCTAGGCCGAATTGCCTCAACTATACCGAATTACCTGAGGAGTTCGCATCACAGCCAATGCCTTGGAGGAATTTGAAGACAGCAATTCGGTCTACCCCAATTCGGTGTAAACCGAATTGCCTGCCTATTTTCGCATTGTCTATTTTGCTGCTTTATTTTTGCTTTCGCATCAATTCGGTCTTTTCCCTGTAAACCGAATTGATGCTATGGACTGAATCACTATGTGATTTTGCTATTTTTATTTTGTTTAGTTATTTTTTAATCTTGTTTTAGGGTTCGGGTTTTGGCCACCTATAAATA
The DNA here is from genome assembly GCA_030278955.1 of Hygrophila difformis. Taxonomy (NCBI): domain Eukaryota; kingdom Viridiplantae; phylum Streptophyta; class Magnoliopsida; order Lamiales; family Acanthaceae; genus Hygrophila; species Hygrophila difformis. The sequence continues at coordinate 25,877,061 of JAOANR010000015.1, read as the reverse complement.
GTGGCCTCCCCTATTCTTGTAAGCCACTTTGCATATTGAATGAAATTTAATCTTCTTATTCAAAGTCGTTTGAGAGCATTTTTCAAAGTGTTCTCAACCTCATTGTGAGATCTTCCTTTGGAACCTCACACCATTGATTCTTGAAGCTAGTTTCAATGGCACTAATGGATGATGCATCCAAAGGAGACCATTTGCCTTGTTAAACCAAGCCCCTTGGTAAGTTTAGTTCACCTTCATCCATAGGCTTCATTATCCTTGTTTTTGTTCTTCCATTTATTTTCCTTTTGAATCCGGATATTGTCTTTCAACAAGTTCGGTCTACGGCAGCTTGACTGTGTTGTTTTACACAGTTGAATATATGTTTTATTTTGGTCAGGCGTGGTTTTCCGCTGAGCACCTGAAAGTGATGTTTGACAACAACAATGATGTTTTCAGTTATGGTTTTAAATTATATCCTATGAAGTCATCAGTTTAAAAAAAAAGGCATAAGGTTTAGGGTCTTTAATGAGTACTTGCAAGCTATAAAAGATAAAATTATATTGAATTTTATATAAGCAAAAACTTAATGTGCACAACCTTCAAACATTATTTAGTAGGAAAATGTCGAAAGAAATGTGATGTTTTTATCTCCCTTACTGCCAGTGTGTTTTGTTCATAATTATGGTATTTCAGAAACAAATACACAACAAATCAGTAACCACTGTCCAATGTTTATAAGTAAATACCGATCCAAAGTAAGTAATCATTATTCAATGTTTACAAGTAAATACTCATCCAAAGTAAGTAACCATTGTCCAATGTTTACAAGTAAATATCCATCCAAAGTAACCGTAATCCAATGTTTACAATTAATTAGGCTATTGAATCTGTTAGGTGTATGAAAGTATGAGGTTGTTAGCTTCAATATGTGGTAAATCATCCAAAGAGTGGTGTTTTCCTTCCGTAACATGTAGTACACTTTGTTCATAGGATCTAATGAGTACATGCAAGCTATAATAGATAAAATTATATTTAATCTTACATGAGCAAAAACTTAATGTGCACAACCTTCAAACATTACTTCCTCTGTTCTCTTTTAAATGCACAATTCTTGCATTTCACGTCGTCCAAAACACATTTTTAAAGGTTAATAACTCAAAGTGTACATAAATAAAAATTATAAAAACTTGATATTCTAAAACTACGTGATTAGACGAATCTAACAAGATCTCGCTTGACTATGTTTTTTCTTATATAACTATGTTAAAAAAACTAATCAAAGTTACTTAATGAATAGTGATTACTATACAAATGGATCACTTATTTGAGAACGGAGGTAGTATTTAGTAGGAAAAAGTCACTGAAGAAAATGTGATGTGTTTATCTCCCTTACTGCCTGTGTGGTTTGTTAAGAATTATGGTACTTTAGAAATAAAGTGTGGTGTTGGATACACATAAAATCAGTAACTATTGTCCAAAGTTTACAAGTAAATACTCATCCAAAGTAAGTAATCATTATTTAATGTTTACAAGTAAATACACATCCACTTTAAGTAACAATTATCCAATGTTTACAAGTAAATACTTATCAAAAGTAAGTAACCATTGTTCAATATTTACAAGTAAATACCTACTCGAAGTAAGTAACCATTGTCAATGTTTACAAGTAAATATCCATCCGAAGTAACCATTATCAATGTTTACAAGTAATTAGACTATTGCATCTGTTAGGTGTACGAAAATATGAGGTTGTTAGCTTCAATATGTGGCAAACCATTCAAATAGTGGCGTTTTCCTTCTGTAACATGTAGTACACTTTGTTCATATGGTCTCTAATGAGTACATGCAAGCTATAATAGGTAAAATTGTATTTATCTTACATGAGCAAAAACTTAATGTGCACAACCTTCAAACATTATTTAGTAGGAAAATGTAACTGAAGAAAATGTTATGTTTTATCTCCCTTACTGGCGCCAGTGTGTTTTGTTAAGAATTATGGTGCTTTCGAAACAAAGTGTGGTGTTGGATACACGGCAAATCAGTAACTATTGTCCAATATTTACAAGTAAATACTCATCAAAAGTAAGTAATCATTGTCCAATATTTACAAATAAATACACATCTAAAGTAAGTAATCGTTGTCCAACGTTTATAAGTAATTAGGCTATTGAATTTGTTAATTGTATGGAAGTATGAGGTTGTTAGTTTCAATGTGTGGTAAACCATCCAAAGAGTGGTGTTTTCCTTCCGTAACCTGTAGTATACTTTATTCATAGGTGTGTTGTTCCAGATTGCAAGTATGGTACTGATGCTTTTTTTAGTCACTGAAAATATGGATTTCAATGGAACAACATTAAGTTCGTTAACACCAATCCACTAGTAATAAGAACACTGCAATGCGTATCACCAACATCATTGTGCCAACCGAGTATATCAGTAGTTTTACACACACTTGCTCACACCATGCACCATATAATTATCAGATTAATAAAGAACACAATTACCACACAACTGTCCACTTAACCATATATTATTTCAGTGTGACATACAAAAGGTAACATATATTGAAACAATCCAGAACAAGAATCATTTCAAACAATGAAACGATTCAAAAATAATACCACTTTAGTTTGTGGAAAACATCACAATAGCTCTAAAAACATCATTGTGTACAAAAGTGCAGTCTGTGTGCAAAAATATCACTGTGCATGTATTAATCAAGTAGTCGTTTTGAATGCCTCTTTGCAGATGGCTTGGTTATGCCCCCGCGGTCGGTATAGGCCAAACCGAATGTTTTTTGTTTGGACTTAGGATGTATACGTTTTTTCTTCCAAATTTGCAATGAAAGGTGAAGATAGAGACATTGCTTTGAGGATAGAATTCACATGTTGAAAAATCTAGTCATATGCAGCAGCGTAAACCGCAACCTTTAATACCCCTGTCTATTATCATTGCCTTCCTAATAAAAGTTATCGCATTCATCATCATCTTCTGTATCCGTCCTACAATAAATAATTCACCACTCACTGTCACTACACAGACAACAATCTAATACAACACTGTTTCACGAATAACATCGCATTTCTCAATGTATGCACAAATATGCAGTGTGCAACATATATTCCAATATAACATTACCATGCAACAAACAACATCCTTTATCCACGGAAACACGATACAATATGTAAACATGTATAACACGGCACAAATACCTATAAAACACAAATGCACATTACTAAATCACTATTCCATATATTGAACAGTGGAAACACTCATGATCTTTGCATGCAAAAGAAAAATATCCATTTACTTCCAACCGTATTGCAGACATGCTTCAATGTGCATTCCGAAAATAAAACACCAAAAGGATAGTTTTGGGCACCACTGTATATTTCATTTAACACATGTATCTCCTTCTCTTGCTGCCAGCTTCCCTGTTCATCACAGCCATCTTGTTGCACATACGTCTAGCCATTTATCCCTCAATTTTTTATACACATCTATAAGAAGATCCACAGCCTTAAATCGCACCAGATGCACCTCCCATTTGTAATGACAAAAGAAAACATTATCTCTTCTTCACTGTGTTGCTCGTCACTGCAGCTCATCATACTTCTTCTCCTCCTCGGATTCAACAGATTTCTCCTAAAAAAAAAAACCCTAACCCTTCTCCTCCCACTGAAGAATGTCATCAAAATTTTCTCCGAAACCTCTGCCCTTACCCTCGTCTCTTCCCTCTCAAGTTTCTTTCCCACAAAAAAAGATGGCACGAAGAAACCCATCCCCTATTCCTTCTATAATTGACTGGAAATGTGGTAGCAAACCCTAACCATTTTCCATCTCCAATGAAGCCAAGAAACTTCCCAAAGAAGCCAGCAACCAAACATACAATGCATTGAGTGGAGGTTTTTTTTACCCATATTTGGGTCAGGAGAGAGAAGATTGCAATTAGTGTTGTCAAATCAACACACTTTTTGCAGCAAAGTGTAAGGTTAGAAAGGTAATTTCAACAATTATTATTTTATTCATTTTCTTTTATGTAATAGGGATTTAAGTGGTATGTATTTCACAACTAGGTATTGATACATGATAACAAAAGTATGTGGGAATTTAACTAAAATAACTTAAATGGAGGGAGATTTAACTAGGATTTTTCCAAAAATAATACTCTCTCCGATATTATTAGAATCTTAATGGTTAATCGTATTAAAAGTTCTTCGTAACTCCCAATCCACTTTTATTTTTTTACACAAATTCCTTCCATTTCTTTAATTTCTTTTTTTGGATGAGCATTGAAGGCCTGTGAAAGGGGTGGTGGGAGCCCATGCCACACAATTACAAAGGGGAATAAAAGGGAGGGATAGGGGGCCGGTGGGGAATCGAACATCCAACCTTCCATTGGAAGTCAAGGGACTTAATCACTTGGGCTAAGTCCTCATCCCCTGCATTTCTTTAATTTTTCATATTTCAAAATGGGTACAAATAAAAATTATATAAAATTTATATATTCTAAAACTAGACGTCTAGGCGATTCTAACCACACTTGAATATTTTTCTCTAATTAAATCATTACCATATTATTAAGTCAAAGCTAAACAATAATCAAAGTCAAAATTTATTAAAATTTTAGTATAAAATTTTGAACCATTACTATAAAATTTTGAATCATATACCCAAAAAAAATAGCAATTGCTGATGTGCTTTGTTTAATGAAGGAGCACTATATTGAGCTTGTAGTTGAAATATATGAACGAGGTCGAGTATCAAGTAATTCATTTATTAATAACCTTATTAGAAGAGAATTGCAAGAGAGTCCCCCATGTTTCTTTGAAGTCGAATAAATGAGGTGCACACTGTGGAGGTGAGCAAAAGACCGTGGAGAGAAGATTTGTTTGATAGAGGATTGGGTAGTAGCATTTGCAAATATTATAGGTGTGGTCGTCAGAACAATTGAACTGATTGGCCCAACCTATCAAAAAGAAATTGTGTCAAAGCAGTGAGCAAAGAAGTTAGCAGGCAACCAGATATTTTAGCCAAGAGGCAGATAAATGAACTGTTGGTAGTAGCTGGTTTTCTTTCAATTTAGAGTTTACCTAATCAATAATCATCCCTTTACTGAGCAACAAGGGTTGATTTAGACTCTTTAATTTTAATTACTTCTAATGCAGAAGAAACACATGTGAATGCAAAACCTTTCTGTCATCTTCCTCCGCTGGAAGAATATAAAGATGAATTGAAATCTACACTACACAAATAAGAAGTAGATATAGCAAACCCAAATTACCATAGAGACAACAAAAGCATGCTAATACACAAAAGGGAAATTGAGGTAATATTGTTCAAAGTATTTGGTTAGAAACCGTCCTTAGAGTCCTCGGCTAACAGAGTAACTTTTTTTTTTGTATATCGGGTATCCCCAGATCAAATTGGACACTAAACTAATCCATCGAGGATTTGGTGGGCATTGAAGGGTTGCTTTTTCCAAAGCAGGATTCTGCATACACAAACATTCGAGCTTGAGACTTTTGCTTAAGCTGCCAAAGCTTCATACCACTCAGGCCGACTGCATTTGGTTCGGCTAACAGAGTACTTTAATATGGAGAAAGCATTCTACATATTAAAGTTCCCAAATACATATTGCTAAATACATTTATGTACATAATTCTTGAGTAATTGTTAATAGAAATAATTGTGACACAATATTGAAACAATAACAGACAAATATTGTAAGAATAGTGACCTAATACCAAAGGAATAGCGACCTAATATTGCGAGAACAACCTATTATTGATACAAACTCAACGGCCTGGATCTCAGATTCAGCCTCAACGAGGTGGGTGGCGATTTTGTCTAGGACATAGAGGAGCCTAGCAATGGCAAGAAGCTCTTCGGAAGAAACAGGCATGCTTGAAGAAATTATTAAAATCCTTCCATTTCATGACCTGTAGTTTGGTCGCCGGCGATGGTGGCTAGGGGTGGTGGAAACAATTACCGAAAACTCGGTCTACTTAGCTTACCGTATCAAAAGTTACCAAAAATATCAACATTTAGGTATACCGAAATTTAGGTATACCAAAATTTAGGTATGCCGAAAAAATCGGTACGGTAACGCTATGAAGCTTACGGAATTTTCGGCATTCCGGAATACCGTTATGGGAAATACTAATTTTAATATAATTTTAAATTTTTAATATTTTTCATCAGCCCATCTACTAAAGCCCAACTTTTAAAGCCCAAGCCTATGTCTCCACTCTCCAGCAGTCCAACATTCTCAAGTCTCAATTCGTTCGTTCGTTCGACAGTACCCTAATTTGTCTCTTCACACTTCACGCAGTGCGCCCCAGCCCCCCCAAATTTGTTCTTCCTTAGTTTGCCTCTTCCACGATTCTCCATTGTTTCAAATCCGTCGGCCATTGTGCTTGTGCATATTGCATACCAAAGATTCGGCATCTCTGCTCTTCACATTAGCCCTCCCTGCGTTCGTCTCGTCGCTCTCTTGTGGTGGTCGTGCGTCTCCTAGTCTCCCGTTCAACTTTGACAGCAAGGTATTAAGGTTCTAACATTTTACTTTCATAGATTTATATTTTTCATATGGTGAATTTTACAATTCATGAATCTTGCTTCTGTCATAAGGTTAGTATTTAAACATTGTTTCTTTTATGACCGATAATATTTTTAAGTCTTTAATGCATATGCCATGTTGATGATTTTAGTTTTTTATGCGTTATTGCGTTTATGATTTTGATTCTACTTTTTATATATTACCCTCCGATTGTTGGATGATTCTAATGGAATTTGTTGTGTATTATATATGTGGGTGAAATGGTGAATATGTTAGGAAACGAGAAGTGTAAATGTTTGTTCTGTGGATTCTAAGCGGATTTTCTGTTCTTTGGAATTGGATTATTATGCTAATTCCAATATGTTTGTGTCTGTATGTTGTATATATAGTAAAATCATGGTATTGCTTCAATAATTAATTAATTACATAAAAACAAACCTGCCACATACAAATGTTGCAAAGCAACATGAGGAAGTCTAGTTTCTTAGGGAATGACTATAATTGAGAATTTGAGATGGGTGAACAACCAAGCACTATTATTGAGAGTACTCATTGCTGAGCTGGGTTGGACGTGCTCGTTGCTCATTGCTTGATTGTTGTATATTGATTTCATGCTCTTTATTTTATTCCTTGATTTGCTATATTTATTTTTCCCATGTTTATAGTGGAACATGCTCATTGTTGTGCTGGACATACTCAATCCATTCATGTTTCTATTAGTATTCAATGTTAATGCCTGTTGGATTAAGGGCCTGTTTGGATTGGCTTTTGAAAAAAGCCGAAGTCAAAAGCAGAAGCATGTAATTTTTGAAAGCAGCTTTTTTTTTTTTTTAAAAGTTTGTTTGGATGTATAAAAGTGAAAAGTGCTTTTGATGTAAATCACCAAAAAGGATATGCTACTTATATGGGATAGTGTATATTTATAGTGTAATTTAAATAAATTAGTAGGGGCATTTATGACTGTACACACATTACTATGTGCTTTTGGCTTCTGCTTTTTATAGAAGCACCCCTGTCAGCTTCTTCCAGAAGCACATTTGTAGCTTTTCGATGTGGTTTTGCTTTTTCTGAAAAGCCAACCCAAACACCTGTTTTCCCCTAAAATTTCTTTTGGCAAAAGAAAAGCCAAAAGTACTGGTGTAGAAGCCAATCCAAACGGGCTCTAATTTCGTGTTTGACAGTTTTCAAGGCTCAAAGAAGAGGTGGAGATTGAAGATGCAAATTGAAGTTTTATTTTCAATGTTTGTGCTGAATATTAATGTTTATTATTGTGTTAAGACATTTGGAACTTAGACGGGCAAATTTATGTAATTTTTTCGTATACTCACGATATTTCTTTTTTTTTTGGTATGGTTTTGTATGCCAATGTGTAATGGTATGTAACGATTTTCGGTATGTCAAGTTTTCGGTATTTTTCGGTAAAAACTGAAAATTCGATACGGTATAATTTTTGATATGATAACGGTATATAATAAATGATACCAAAATTTTCGGTATACTGAAATATTCAGTATCAATATCGGTATGGTTTTTACTCATATCGAAAATTTTAGTACGGTACAGTATCGGTATCGGTATCTCGGTATACCGTGTTTTGCCACCCCTAATTGTGGCAGTTTCTTGAGATGCGATTGCATGTCTGAAAAGTAGGTGTGCAATTGGAACGACTAGTTATCTTGTCACTTAGTTTTGTATTCCAAGCAGATCCAGAAAAATAAAATAAAAATCAATCGTGTCACTAAAATACTAATAAATAAAGTGTAAATAAAATTGAATTTTATTAAATATAACACTTGAAGATTATAGTTTGAATTAGTAATCAATCCTTCAACTTCAATTGTAGAATTGGGGATTGGATCTCCATCACCCCTTCCAAATTAATAACAACACTCATTTATAACATAGAGGAGTGGATTTTTACTAATCCAAATTGAAAATCATTCAAAAAATCATTAGGAATAATTGGATAGATGCACCATAAAAATTTCAATAAGTTCACTTCAAACTTATCTTAAAACATTAATTTGAATGATATATATTATACTAATGTGGAATGAGTGTGTGACCGGAATCTATATATCCTGAAATGGTGAAATTCCTTGAAAATGTGCTGAAAGAATTATTGATAGTTAGAGGTTAGCATTTAATTTTATGTTGCTGTTTTTATGTTCCCTGAATTTATTTAATTTTGTGGCAGGTTGCCTTTATTAATTTCAGAAAAAGGTGCAATAGAGATGATATGAGAATATTTTGCTAAATAAAGACAAGATTTTGGATATATTTTTATTATGCTAAATGAATCTTTATAATGACATTCTTTATCCATCACAACTCACTATGCGGTAACATAATACTATATCATATACTTTTAGTGCATTAATAGCATGTTACAATCCTTGGACTGAATGATATTTGTACTAAAATGCAATTCTGATCACTCAACATGATATTGTATGCATCAGAATTTGTTGTTCTAAATAAAATCAATGTTGTGACCCGATTATGCTGATGCTGGTTATCCCCATGCAATGATACCCTTAACATGCTACATGCATGTAGCTGATCCTATGTAGAACTAGCTTTGTATGTGACACTATCAATCTAAACTCCTCATGCTGCATGAATAATTTGGCTCTCGTACATGCTGACTCTATGCCACACCCATGCTATGACACACCTTATTGCATGTTGCACGCATGATATGTTATACCTTAGAGAATGCTACACGCCTACACCATTACCTGTTGCATGTATATTCCTTCATGCTATGCATAATCGCATCATATGCAACACTGTCATGCTAAATTCATCACAATAAATACTAGAAACTGCTCTGGAACAAGCTGGTATATACTGCCTATATGCACCAACCATGCTAATTTACATACTCGCCACTCCACATGACCATGCTCACTCTCGCCTTACTTGGTTCAATTTTTATGTTTTTTTTATATATATATTTAATCTTTCTTGCATGTCACCTTTAAGGTGAATGCTATAGCCATAGTATACATGTGATGCATACCAACTAGATGGGTGCTGAGTGCATGATTCCAATTGAATACATATATTTGATCCCAATTTTAACATATTGTAAGTGAAGACATTTACGATGATGACATCACTTTTTTAAGGAGCAGATTGAGCTAGTGCTGTAACAAAGGTATAAGTAGTTTATTCGTTAATGCATATTGCCAAGTGATGAACCAGTTGTCGTTCGCGGTGATCGACATGATCTATCCCGCTTCAGAAGCTGCATGTTTCTCCACATTGCTTTACGTACTAACATGCAGGCCATCACATTTTATGATATGAAAATATCCATGTCCCACAATTCCCCATGTCTCTATGCATTATGTTAAGAGTTAAATATTTTTTTAGGCGACTACAAGGAGTCATTTCCGTTTTTAGGCAATCAATTGTTCATCTATTATGGTTTTTGGCCATCACAGGGCATTTGGGCCGAATTTATGCCCAATTTGACCAAGTCAACGCCCCACGGGCCGCGTGTGTTGCACTCTCTACTCGATGGCCTAAATGTGGAAATGCTCTCCTTCTAATGGCCAATTTTAGTTTTTTTTAGTTTTTTTTTTGCGTAATTGATACTCCATCCCATTATTTATGTATCATTTTCCTTTTTATCCACCATAATATTTTTGTCTCAGTTTCATTATAAGAAATAATTAAATATTAATCACCAAACATACATCATCGCATAACATCAATAAATAATTAAAATTTCAAACCCACTACATTAATAAATTCTAACCAACAGCAGTTGGCTTGAGTGGATTGAGCTCTAGTCGCTTAAGCAAGATCTCGGGTTCGAGCCTTGTGTTTGCAAAAATTGCTTTGGGAGAGGCGACCTTAATTGCCCATGCAGATGCTCGAGGAATTAGTCTTGTGTTCAATGTGGTATGGAGATACCTGGTTATTCACCAAAAGAAATAAATTCTACCTCACAACTATAATATCATACATAAATAAAAAGGAATAATTACATTAATAAATTCTACCCCACAACTATAACATCATACATAAATAATTTCATACATTAATCATCATATTTATGTATGATGTTATAGATGTGGGGTAGAATTTTGTTAATGTAGTGGGTTTGAAATTTTAGTTATTTATTGTGTTATGTGATGGTGTATGTTTGGTGATTAATATTTGATTATTTCTTATAATGAAAATGAGACAAAAATGTTAGGGTGGATAAAAAGGAAAGTGAGCCATAAATAATGGGAAGGAGTATCAATTACGCAAAAATAAAAAAAAAACTAAAATTGGCCATTAAAAGGAGAGCAATTCCACATTTAGGCAATCGCGTGGAGAGTGCAACACACGCGACCCGTTAGGGGCGTTGACTTGGTCATAAATTCGGCCCAAATGCCATGTGATGGTCGAAAACCATAATAGAAACAATTGATAGCATAAACATGGAAATGACTCCTTGTAGTGGCCTAAAAAAATATTTAACTCTTATGTCAATAACGGCTATAATATGCTCATCTAACAAAAAATTATACTCTATTTTTCGATTTCGATATGACTAAGATACGGCACATAAATGCTCACATTGGGTATGAACAATACTTTTTTTTTATTATTATTATCAAACCTAATAAGACTGGCATCACGTGGCATTCGATGCCACATGATGTTCCTTCATGTCCATCATAATCAACCACCATCAAATCGGTGTAGCTATTACCACCGTTCTCTTCATCATCTGCTTCTCCTACAACATATTTGGATTTACCTCGTCTGAATGCACCCTCCAATATTTTCAACATCCTCGTCGCTTGCATCATGGTTGCAGTCTCCTGTAACAGAATGTTACCATATAGTTGTTTAGATCCAGCATGTCATTTGTTGCTAGTCTGCAGTTCTGCTCCATGTAACTGATTTCCCATCACATTTTAGGTAAGACATTAATTATCATTAATCCATCCTATTAATTCTGGAAGTGACGGATCTTGTTTCCAAATCACGTTTCAACGCACAAATGGTAATAATTTATTTCATTGGAGTAGTAACACTTGATGGGCATATTGGAGCATGTTTCGATTTCCTGAATTACTAGGTTCAGGACGATAACTTAATTGGCCTAACAGGCTTCACTTGGATCCGCCCATGCCTGTCTCTGTGTATTTTTTTTTTTTTTTTATCTTTTATCAGATAAAAAGGACTAATTTGGCTGAGATTAATAATAAACATAGATAACTAAATTGGGACAGAATATCAAAAGAACGGATTTGGTCGAACAAATAGATAAAGGAGTATTATGGCCTTTTCCCCTAATAGCAGCGTATTACTTCAGTCTTCCCAGCTTCCCCAACACCATAGCAGCGGATAAGTCAACGATTGGATCCTAAAAGTGAAGTCTTGAAAGTGTATTATGTATGTCTAAAGAATCCATCTGTCTATCTTCCATTTTCATTAAAAAAAAAAGATATGCATAAATTAATTGTGTGTCTTTAATGTGCCTACTGGATGATTTTCTAAATAACCATGTCCCTGTCTTCCATTTTTTCAATTGTGTGTCTTCGATATGTGTATGTTCCAGTTTATTGTGTTTAATATTATGAAATCCATTGAAGTTTTTAAATAGCCACCCCACTCCGTGCTACTGGACAGTTTTTGGTCTACTATATTTGTGTTCAATTTGCAGATAAGTCCACTTTGTTTAGATATTAAAACATCGCTCATAATCTTAAATTTTAATAGTCAAATTGAAGATGTTGAAAGGCAATAGACTATAGACAAAACTTACTTTAATATCAAGTTCTTAGGACTTAGCTAGAGTAGGTACTATTTGAAGTTGACAATTACTGTGCATTGATTGTAAATATTGATATGCAGAAGTTAAAACAATTGTTGTGTAGAGTTTGAGTATTTTTCATTCATATTACAATCATTAACTAGTTCATATTTAATTTGGAGGAAATGTTCTTTTATTTTGAATATTGTTTTAACTTTATATAAAAGTTCATTTTGTTTTTTACTTTTTTTATTTTGCAGATGAAGAGTTGGATAATAAGAGGACTTTATGAGTGAAGGATCCAAGGAGTTACAAAATTTTGAGGATGAGCAAGAAGAAGAGGAAAATGATTTTATAGAAAATATGATTCATTGTTGTTTTTTTTTAAAACACAATTGGGAAATATTTTGGATTTATTCTCACTTATTCCTTGCTATCATGTATTTATGTTTAAGACATTTTTTAAATAGTTTTATGTTTTTTTAAAAAAGTTATTAAGTAATTTAAGAAAACCATGCGCTAGCCTGCCTAGCCCGCAACCCTTTGGTGGGTTGGACTGAGGTTATTCCACCCTGCCCCCGCCGTGGGTCAGTCCGTCTAAACCTGCCGAATGGTGGATTGAAGTGGATTTGACCTGTGTCGCCCCGCCAGCTGTCTTGAGACCTCTACACATACGTGTGCAGGATCGGCCCTGGGCATAGGGCCAATGTGCCATTGCCTAGGGCCCATTTGAATTTTAGGGCCCATAGATATATATGTTATACTATCACGGTAGTTTAGAAATTCTCATTATTCCTTCATTAATTATTAGTCATCTTCTACTCCTTTTTTCTACAGAAATATGGCCTCGTTTATTCTTCTTCCTGAACAAAATTTGCACATTCTTTTAAGAAATTGCTCGTTTTCTTCTTATGGTTTGCCAAAATTATGGTTTTCTTTCCTATTTTTGTCAAAACCAAAAATCTACTCATTTAATTGGGGAACTTTATCAATTTCTAATTGATTGGATGGGAAATAAATTAGGGTTGAAAAGTTAGCCAAGGAATTGAAGGAAGCAGCTATCGATAATCGATTTTGTTAGAAGGTTGTCTACTGGCCTTTGTCTCTAACCGAAGTTTGAATTGCAATTGCGGTAGCTCCCCTTTCCGATGGCATCACTCAAATAGTTTGGTAACTGATTGTGATGCTAGTTTTTTTGAGCGATTTTGGTCTGCTACTCTGTTCAATTGTTCAAATATATAATCATGGTTAATGTCTTTAACATATTGGGCGATTTTAGTTCCGACCAGCTGCTACCCTGTTCAATTGTTCAAATATATTAGTCCGCTACTCTGCATTTTATTATTATTATTATTATTATTATTATTATTATTATTATTATTATTATTATTATTATTATTATTATTATTTTATTCTTTGGGCGATTTTTGATTTGTTATGCTACTGATATTTGATTTTTCTGGTCTGCTTTGTTTAGATATATATAAACACTTGCTTTAATATGATATATATAAAGCATTTACGTACTCTCCAATCTCTTATTCTTTGACAGGGATATCCATAAAAGTATTTGGTTCCAACAAGCTTTTTGGTATTTTTGGCAACATATAACCAATTTTCTATCAGGGGCCAATGTTCTATGCTTTATTTTTTCATTTAATTTATTTTTTATATTGAAAATTTATATTGCCAAAAAATATATGTATGTATGTGAAAAACGAAAAAGGAAAAAGCGTGATGAAGAAATTAAAAAACTCACAAAAATGAGCTCTTTAGCAATTTGTTTTCAGAGTAGCAAATTCTTATGAAAACTTGAGCACATATGGTAATTTGCATAATAATGTGAATAAGAATCAGAGTTTGGTTAATAATGTGAATGAAAATGAAAGCTTAGTTGCTGGAGTAAATGTGAATGTTATTCATAATCTGGTTAATGAGTGCAATAACCATGAAAATATTCATGATGGAGTCAATTAGAAAAAATGAATCTTGATTTTCCATTAGATGAAAACAAAAGACATTTTTTTATTCGTATTTTTCAAGAAAAATGAGTAATAGTGAGATCAGTGATAGAAAATAATTAATATACTCTAAGAGTGTTGACAAAGTATTTTGTTTTTGCTGCAAATTGTTTCAATTAATTAGTAATATAAGTTTATTAGCAAATGAAGGTTTGCATGATTGCAGCATATTAGTGAGAGACTAAAAAATATGAAAATAGTGTAGAGCATATGATTAATGACATGTCCCGTGCTAAGATTTACCTGTAAACTATGCGTTGTGCCAGTAATTCATACACAACCAGTTTCAATAAATAAGGAAAAATGAAAAAGTGCAGAATAAACAAAGAACAAAAGTATTTGTTTACCCAGTTCGGATTCCGATTCTACATCTGGAGGATCCCAATCCAGATATATTTTCACTATCACCCAAAGCTCGCAGAAACACAATCTATTTACAATAGCAACCCCTTCAACCCTTCCACAAAAGGGCTCCTTTCTCCTAGACCAACTCTAGATAAAAAGAGAGTATTGTGCTCTTCCCGCCACAACACCTGCTGGACAACCTCCAATCTTAATGCTAGGCTAAGCAGACTACTACCTTTGGAGCTAGCTACTCTCCAAATAAGCTTAAAAATACTCAAAAACCCAAACACATAACTCTAAGCATTTTCAGAAAGATAAACACTAAAAAATGTGAAAATGTTAACTAAAATCTAATCACAATCTCTACCAAAAAGATAAACAAGCTACCCCTTGAAGAGCATAGCAATTTGATAGAGATTTTCATGAAGAATATGGTGTTCTTCCTCCTTCTCGCAGCCCCTATTTTCTCTCAATGTTTTTCACACAATACACTCTATAGTCTCAGCGCCAAAATGATAGGATACCATAAAAGTATGGAACATTCAAGAATATAGGTCGATGGGCCGGAAAATTGTACAGACAAATGTAGCCTTAACAACTTTTATCTAGTCTGCCGCTGAGGTTTGTTAGTAAACATGGTTGTGTCCACATCCCTCGCACAACAAGCATCCGCACAACATTTTAAGCACAAAAACGAACAATTAATATGAATACTTGGAATGAATTAACAGTAAGATTAAACAAAAATCAAATAATTGATAAAAGTTTGCAAAAGAGATTAAAAAATAGAAAGATCGTTAGAGGCAAGTTTTGGTTAGAATTTTATCCGCTGTAAAATATCTTGCTAAACATAACTTGGCTTTTCGAGAATCTAATGACAAGCTGTATGTAGATAGCAATGGCAATTTTTTTTTTGGATGAATTGAAATGATAGTTGAATTTGACATTATAATGCAAGATCAAGTTAAGCGCATTAAAAATCATGAAATTCGTTATCATTATCTTGGTCATGAAATTCAAAATGAGTTGATTAGTGTTTCGGCTAATAATGTTAAAAGTGTCATCATTAAGATAATAAGAGAGGCCATATATTTTTCAAGACTTCTTGATTGTACCATCGATATTAGTCATCAAGAACAAATGACTCTAATAGTAAAATGTGTGAATATGTCAAATCTTAAAATTAAGGAGTACTTTTTAGAGTTTTTGAATATAGATGACACATCTAGATTTGGACATTTCAATGTGTTACAAAATATTTTAAAGTCACTTGATCTGAATATGGATGATTTGAGGGGTTACGATTATAGCAATGGTTCTAATATGAAAGGAAAAACCAAGAGTGCAAAGTCGAATTCTTGAAATAAATCCAAGAGCACCGTAAATGCCTTGTGCTTGTCATAGCTTGAATCTTACTGTTAGTGATCACATTCTTGTGTAAAAGCTATCTCATTTTTTAGAATTATTCAACGCGTATATTCTTTACTTTCTAGTTCTACAAAAAGATGGTAAGTTTTACTTGATAATATCTCTAATTTAACTTAAAAATCTTTGTGTAATACTCATTGGGAGATCAGGATCAAAAGTGTACAAGCTTTTAGATTTCAAACTCCTAAAATAGGAACTGCTTTGTTGAAATTCTGTTTTATGTGATGATGGAAAATCAAAGAGTGGAGCTAACAGTTTAGCTAATGCAGTTAAAAAAATTGAAATTCTTCATGGTATGGTTATTTGGTATGATATTTTATTTGCTATAAATATGGTGAGTAAGACATTACAATCGAAATATATTTGCATTGACACTTGTATAAATCAAGTAGAAGGTGTGTTGTCTTATTTTGAAAAATACAGGGAAGAAAGATTTGTTAGAAGTTTGGAGAATGCTAAAATTATTGCACTTGCAATGGGTATAGAGCCAAGTCATCCTGCAACACTTCGTATTATTTGAAAATTTTTTTTTGATGAGGATGATGAGGATGATGAAGAAATTCAATCGGCTGATGAGTCATTTAGAATTGATTAGTTTCGGGTTGTTGTGGACATGACATAACTTCTTTAAAAAGCACTAGATTTGAGCAATTAAAAAATTTGAAAATATTTTTGAATTTTTGTTCGATTCAAACGGGTTAAAAGCTTTGGATGATAACAAGTTGATGGAATCATGTGTTAAATTTCACTCTACCTTCCCTCATGGTGATTCATATGATGTTGATTTATATGACTTTTATTCTGAATTAAAAGTGTTACAAATAAGTTTACCAAATGAGTCAATGTCTGCCATTGAAATTCTTAAGTTTGTAAAGTATGCAGATTGTTATCCAAATATTTCGATTTCTTATAGATTTTTTTAACTGTTTTTGTAACTGTGGCATCTGCTGAAAGGAGCTTTTCAAAGCTAAAGTTAATGAAAAACCTACTTGAGATCATTAATGTCACAAGAAAGTTTGAATAGTTTGACAATTTTATCAATTGAAAAGGATTTAATGGAAAAGATACACGTTGATGATATTATTAATGATTTTTTCATCTCAAAATGCTCGTAGAAATTGACTTTTATGATAACTTGATTTTATAGGTAACAAGGGAAGTTGATAAGAGAGGTTATAGAGAAGATGGTACAATTCGACTTTCATCCATCAACTTTGGTAGTCAGAATGCAGTGCAGGCAACACTTCATTGGCATGATAAAGTTGTGTCACTGATGTCATTTTGGATATGCTTCCTCTTTAAATAAGAGAAAACCATTTCTCTTGTTTCATTTTTTTTGAAGAAGCTGAAGACAGGGAAAAAAAGAGGAAAAATCAAAACGAAAAAGGAAAGACAAGCATAGTATCGTAACAAAAAAACTTAGAATCTGGAGAACCATGCACGGGACGCATCCGCTGCTAAATCCCCACGAATAAAGTTAGTGGGAACTCCCACATAGTATAGAACTCTTCCAACAATGCCACATGCTTAGCCAAACGATCAGCCACCCTATTGTCTTCCCGGAGAACATGATGAATCCTACACTTCTCAAAAGAGGAACTAACATCTTTGATGCGTTGAAGAAAATGTGCCATGGGATGAAGTTTATCAAAACATTTGAGAAGACAAAGAGCAGCCATAGAGTTTGAGTAAGCAACAATCTTATTAATCCCAACTATATGCGCATAAGTCAAGCCTTGAAACAAAGCCATTAATTTTGCATGAGTATTATTGGAAACCTCACTGAAGCCAAAACCACCTCCTGTCCATTGGCCATTCTCAGTATGCATCACGAAGCCATAACCTGCTCTTCCGGGAGTTCCAAGAGAGCTCCCATCGACATGCAATATAAAATTATTGGCACTTTAACATGTTCCACTGCACTAATCTACAACTCACTGCCTGTGAAGAGGACCCATTAGCATGGTCCAAGTCTTCACAGAGGTGAAATATTTTCCTAAGCAGCATCGAAACAATAGAGTTCTTCCTATGAAAAACACGAGCGTTTCTTTCAAGCCACACACTCCACAACGTAGCAATAAAAAGGCTCTTATACTGGAAATACATCCCTTGGATAAATTCGCGGATGCAACTTCGTGGAATGGAGTAACAGTCCTATGGGATAGGAATGCAGAAAACAAGCCAAATCTGATAAACCCTAGGACAGTAGAAAAGACAATGATCCAGGGGCGGACACACGTGCAATCTACCGGGGGCACGGGACACCACTTAAATTTGCTCCGTAAGGTAAAAAAATATTTATGCCTCTATTAGTGCACCCACTTAAATTTTTTTGGGACCCCACCCCTATTCTCTTACAGCCCTTTACGCAAAATAGGGTTTCTTTCACAAACCTTTCTGCTTCCTACTCAAACCAACGCATCCCTTTCTGCTTCCTGCTCCCCTTCTCCCCTTCCCTTCCCTTCGTGTTCCTTCCTTTCAGTTTGTGCAATGCCCATTTGAATCTGAAGTGTGCACTTACCCACCGCCCACTTTCCGAATCTGTATTGCAAGTTTCAACACCTTCCGGCTCTCCCGCAGTCCCCCTGCCCCTGCGCATCTCAAATTAAGGTATGAATCTAATTCGAATTTTTTGGGCAACAATTGGGCATTTATCGAATTTTGAAAATAGGAATCTCAAAGCTTGTTCCTTTTGTTAATTTGAATATGTAATTTGGGCATTTGTGGATTTGAAGATGTGATTTGGGCATTTGTTAATAATTGTTTGCTGCTTTGTCTGATTGTCTCTATGTTACTGTGAATGTGTATCTATATATATATTTTAATTTTGATAGCTCAGTTTTGAATCTAAATTATATGTGATGTGGGCATTTGTTTGTTCGTTTCTTTTTTTTATTCTTCAAAATTTTGATTGCTATGTATGTGAATCTAAATTATATTTATGTTATATTGAAGGGAGCATTCATGGAAAGATTCTTGAAGAGAAAGGTACCAACTGATTCTTCAAGTGGAAGTGGAAGTAATAACATTCCATTATCGAATTCTACTCCAACATTGTCTAAAAGAGTAGAATTAAAAGATCTTCCTTGTGATCCTGTTAGAGGTGTCAATGTGGGCCGAGCCCGTCGGGCCGGCCCGCCCCGCAAGGCAAAATATGCGGGGCGAGCTTAAGAATTTAAGGCCCGTTTAGATGCGGGCCTAAACGGGCTTAGCCCGCGGCGGGGCGGGCTTATGTGGGTTGGGCCCGCGGTGGGGCGGGCCGGCCCGCGGGCTTTGCCCAGATTTTTCTTTTTTTTTTACATTTTACTAGCTTTTGAATATTGATTAATTTATTTGGTAAATTATTCAATGTCTAACATTAACTCATTAAGTCATCAAACATAAATCATAATTTTAGTTACACATTAAATTTCAAATTGTTATACAAATAGTCGATATCTTCTAATATTTCTCTGCTTCTTTGTATTATTCATATTAGTTTTTTAAGTATAAATTCCTTTTTATTTTATTTATTAAAAATTATGAATACTTTTAAATTGTTATAGTTTGATTGTTAATTATCTTACTTTTAAAATATAAAATCACTGCTAAAACAGATTAGCCTCCTAAAGACTTCGACCGTCAGACACAATATTTTTATCAACCCAGTCATTAATTATAAATTTTTTGTATTGTCCAATACTATATTTTTAAAATATAATACACCCATTTAATATTACAAATTAGAATAAATACAGTTTTAAAGAATTATTCAACAAACGTACTATTAAAGTAAATAATTATGCCAAAAAATACACACTTTTAACTATTTATAATTTTAATATCATTTATAAATCTTTATATTTTATTTTTATTTTATACAATAAAAAATATTCACAATTTTATGTTTTTTACATTAAAAAATAAGTTTAATAATATTTTCCTAAAAAGCCCGTGGGCCGGCCCGCAAAACCCGTAGCCCGCGTGTGGGGCAGGTCGGGCCTAGGCATTTTAAGCCCGCCTCATTTAGGCCCGCCCCGTTCAAGCCCGCAAAAATGCGGGGGCCCGTGCGGGCCGGCCCGTTTCACCCCGCGGGCCCGTTTCGACACCTCTAGATCCTGTGGATAGACCAAGTATTTTGGATTACGATGCCAATCAAAGAGAAGAGATAAGGCGATTATATTTGCAAAAGGGACATTTTCAACCACGTGGGCATTTGTTTCCTACAAAGAAAATAGGGAATAAGGTAAGACGTTTTGTTCCAAGTTGGTTCGATGAATTTCCATGGTTAGAGTATAGTATAAAAGCGGACAAGGCCTTTTGTTTGTGGTGTTACTTATTTAGAGATGATATTAGAAAAAAAAGGTGGAGGTGATACTTTTGTTATAGAAGGATTTGATAGTTGGAACAAAAAGGATAGACTAAATATCCATGTTGGTGAAGTTTCAAGTTTTCACAACAAAGCACAACAATGTTGTGAGAATTTGATGAAGCAAAATCAATCTATTTCTGTTGCTTTTCAAAAGCAAAGTGAAAAGGCGAAGGAGGAGTACAGAATTAGATTAAATGCTTCAATTGATGCTTGTAGATTTTTGGCAAAGAATGCATTACCGTTTCGTGGTCATGATGAATCGGAGAACTCCATTTCTAGGGGTCTTTTCATTGAAACGTTAACCTTACTTGGAAGTGCTAATGAGAATATTCGTAATGTTACATTACGAAATGCTCCGGGGAATAATCAAATGGTGTCTCCATCCATCCAGAAAGATATTCTTAGTTGTTTTGCAAGTGAGATACTCACATCCATTTTTGAAGAAATTGGCAAAGATGTATTTGCTTTGTTGGTTGATGAGTCAAGTGATGTGTCAAGAAAATAACAAATGGTTGTGGTTTTGAGATATGTTGATGCACGTGGACTTGTTAAGGAGAGGTTTGTTGGTGTTGTTCATGTGAAGGAGACAACTTCTTCAACTCTTAAATCTGCTATTGATGCTTTGTTTACTAAACATGGATTGAGTTTGAAACAGGTACTTTTTTTTTTATCTAATTTGTTTAGTTTTGTATCTTATATTGATAATTGAATATTTATTTAATATTTTCTAAAATTTTTATTGAAATAGATAAGAGGTCAAGGTTATGATGGAGCAAGCAATATGCGTGGAGAGTTTAATGGTTTGAAAGCTTTAATCTTGAAAGAGAACAGTTCAGCATATTATGTTCATTTCTTTGCTCATCAGCTTCAGTTGGTAGTTGTAGCGGTTGCAAAAAACCACAATGGTGTTGGAAACTTTTTTGATATGCTTGCAACAATGATGAATGTGGTTTGTTCTTCATGTAAACGAAAAGATATGATTCGAGAAGGTTACAAAGATAGAGTTCAAGAAGCTATTAGCAAAAGTGAAATTGAAACTGGACGAGGGTTGAACCAAGAACTTTCTCTTATACGTGCTGGAGATACACGTTGGGGTTCTCATCATAAAACAATGCAAAGTTTGACTTCTTTGTTCTCAGAAGTTATTGTAGTGCTCAAATATGTTGAGGAAGATGGTGATAACAGTTTTAGTCGACGTCAAGCACATGGTATTCTCGAGTATTTTAACTCTTTTGATTTTAGTTTTTATCTCCACTTGATGCTACACATTTTAGGACTCACAAGTGTTTTATCACGAGCTCTTCAAAGAAAAGATCAAGATATTGTAGAAGCGGTCTCATTGATTGGAGGAACCAAACAAGCATTGAAGAAGTTCAGAGAACATGGAATTGGTGAGATTTTGAAGAAAACCAATTCTTTTTGTAAAAAGCATGGTCTTGAAATCTTGAACATGGAGGAATACTATGTTACTTCAAGAAACCGAAGAACCAACATTACCAATCGACATCATTTTGAAGTTGATATCTTCAATACAGTTTTGGATATGCAAATTCAAGAGTTTGGTGATCGATTCACTGAGGCAAGTACTGAATTGCTTACTAATATGGCAGCTTTGAGTCCACGTGCTTCATTTTCGATGTTTGATGCTTCAAAGTTAGTGGAGTTGAGCAAGTTTTATCCACATGACTTCAATGATGTGGAGAGGAATTCTCTAGAGCATGAACTTGACATCTATTATGAGACAATGCATCAAGATGAAAGATTTGCCAATGTGGATGAGATCTCTGAACTTTCTAGATTGATGGTGGAAACAAGGAAGCATTTTTCTTATCCATATGTCTACCGATTATTAAAGTTGGCTTTGGTTTTACCGGTTGCAACTGCTACAGTGGAAAGATGTTTTTCTGCGATGAAGCTTGTAAAATCTGATTTGCGAAATCGGATAGGTGATGACTTTTTGAACGATTCTCTAATTTGTGCGATAGAGAAAGAAGCGCTCCTCAATGTTACGAATGAAGCTGTTATTAGACGGTTCCAAAGTATGAAAGACTGTAGAGAATATTTGTAAGATGTATGTTTTGATTGTCATCTTTAATAAATTTAAATTTAAATTAATATATTTAATAAATTTAATTTTATTTTTAATTTTAATTTTTATTTTTGTGCCACCACTTGAATTTTTTACTAGATCCGCCACTGCAATGATCCCAAGTTTCGATCTCACTCCCACACAGACTACAAAGGGGAGTCATAGCTAGCTGACGCCGATGCCGAAGATAATTAACAAGAAGAGTTCCATGTCGAATCAACCATAATAGAAATCCAAAATTTTCAGGGATGGCCAATTTCCAAATCCATTCCAACCTATACCATAATCCACGCCTGAGGTCAAAAAATGATAAGCCGAGATCACAGTAAAATGGCCAGATGACGTTCCTTTCCAGATCCAAATGTCCTGGAGAGAAGAATGCAGATTAGGAGGATTTGTTTATTATAGATCTTGTTGGATATCAAGAAGGATAGGGGTGTACATATTAGATCAATCCCAGCTGTCACCAACCTCCACATCCTGAACCCTCAAATTAAAATCTTGTGTCGATATATAAGGCATGCATTAGCCAAGCTGAGTTCCCTGCCACCATTCCGAAAACCATAGGGATGAATCACTATTACCAAGCCGATAAGCAAAGACATTCCGTAGAAGATGAAGGATTCTCTGAAGAAGAGAAAAAAAGATTAGACTTGCAACGCACCGTCCCATGAAGTTGGAGATCATGGGTAGAAAAAGCATTACCAAGCAACCTTACCCATGGTTTATCATGTGAATGAAGTGAGCTTAAATAAGCTTACCAAGCAAAGCAACGTTCATTATTCTAGACTGGTGCAACTCCAACCCTCCATCAGATTTAGGGGACGCCACTACCTCTCACTTAACTAAGTGAATCTCTTTACCATCTCTAACGATTAATTTTCCTATCGATTGATTTGCAAATAGTTTAAGGGAACCAATGGAGTTGCATGAAATACGTGGAAATGGCCGCTAGTACAGATTTGCAAAGAGTGAGACACCCAGATTTGTTAAGAAGTTTACATGCCCATTCGTTGAGCTTCACATCCATTTTATTCAAAATAAATGAGAAGTCGGCACACCGCTTCCTACCAAGCAACATAGGAAAACCCAAGTAAGATCTAAAGGAGTCCACAACTGGAATAGAGAGGGCTGAGTTAATCCATGCACGTTCAGCCATAGACACTCGCTTAGAAATGAAGACCGAAGACTTGGCGAGGTTAAGATTCATACCAGAGAGTCTGCCAAACGTGTCCAAGGTATTAGAGACCTGGGAAACACTAGTGTGATCTACCAAAGAGCAGAGAATAAGGTCGTCAGCGAAAAGTAAGTGGGAGATGCCAATCCCACCAGCAGAAAGATGAATCGAACGCCAGCTCATGTCCTCAACAAGTCTATGAATCATTATAGACAACTTTTCCATTACCAAGAGGAAGAGATAAGGAGAAAGCTGGTCTCCTTGACGTAATCCCTTCCCAGGCTTAAAAAGCCCAAAAAACCTGAAAACATTCTGGCCAATAGAATTCTAAAACTTTTTGTGGAAAAATCCTGGAAACCCATCAGGTCCAGGTGCAGAAAATGCATTAATATCCTTGACCACCTTTGAAACCTCTTCAATATGACTTAGCGTGAGATGGCATAACATTATCATCATCACACCACTCCCATGATGGAAGAAATAGTCCATGAATTCGGCTAATGTGACGTCTACTCTTGGCACGAGCATGGAAATAGGTCATATTACGATCTCCCAATTTCACCTATTTTTCCCGAGAGCATTGGTACCAAAAAAATTCCTCTTGAGCGAGAATAAGATAAAGTTCGTTCTTAAGCTCAGATTCAAGGATTAGTAGACGGATTGGATCAACTGTTTCTAGAGTACGTGCAATTCCATCCAAAAGTTTCAAAATTTTAATTTTCCGCCACTTGAGATTACCCATCGAGGTTCTACCAAAATCCAAAGACGCAGCCCTAACTGGCTCCAAACGATTGCCAATAGACACAGTAGGAAGGTCCCGAGCCGTCTTCATTACAGATGTATAATCCGGATTAGAAGCCCAAGAAGCCTCCCAACGGAAAGGATGGGGAGCAGTACCGGATGGGGTCTTACCACAGTGAACCAAGATAGGAGACTGATTGGGCCCAATGCGAGGAAGAGTTAATGCAAAAGCAAGTCGAATTAATCCAACCATGCTAAATTAAAAAGACAATGATCCAATCGCTTGTATATGCGATTACCATCTCCCAGAGGACGAGACCATGTATATATTCCTGCCTGAATGCTAATATGCGACAACCCACACTGGTTAATCATGTCTTTAAATTATTATGCCCGAGATAGGTTGAACAAACCACCGCGAACTTCATTAGAGCTAGCAACCTGATTCCAATCGCCAACCAGGGCCCAAGAACCCCCAATTTGATTGGACAAGGATTTGATATGCTCCCATAACAGCTGCCTTTTCATTATATCTGGGAGATGCATACACAGCCGATAAAAACCAAGTAGTAGACCTGTTGGACAAAAGAAGTGTGATCATCCTATTAGTGTCATCAAAAACCGAAGTCTGAAGAGTAAGACCAACTCTCATTAATATCCAAATACCTCCAGAATGTCCCTGAGACTCCTGTATCCAAATGGTAGAGAAACCCTCTCGAAGTAGAAAAATGTGGCAGAGAAACTCTCATTAATTTCTCTTATTCTATTGACATTTCTTTCTATAATGTCCTTTAGACTTTCATATTTATTGAATTCAGATCTTTGAACATTGTTTGGTTCTTTTGTGTTGAGTGTTGATTAACAAAATTTCTTACATGTACTTTTGAATCATATGCTTGAAAGTACGAATATTTTTCTTTGATGTCCAAACTCTAAATAGTTTAAATGTGTTTAAAAATAACTAATCCTTACTAGTATATGTTGGATTTATTTGGGGCCTACTATTTATTTCGTCCGGGCCCGTAAAATCTCATGAACAATCCTGTATGTGTGCATAAAGAAATACAGTACATGCCAATTAACACACAACTTTTTATTTTCTGTTTTTTTTTTTTTTTTTTTAATTTTAAGACAGGAAGCATTAAAAAATGCGCAGAATTAAAGAAGTGTAGATTTGATTATACATGCATCCATAATTATATTGCCTGAAATAGAAAGAATCAACTTGTTGGAAGCTTGATAGATGTAATTGATGATCTGGCCTTCAAATTCAGAAATATAGCCCTGCAATAACCAGTTTAACTTAATCGTTTAGCCAGTTTCATGTACATCATTTATTAAAGCAAGAAAAAAAAAATCAATTTTAACTTTCTTCAATAGTATATATGTACATTTATTTTTCATTATTTTATAACATGTGTAAAATGATTTGGTTATTAATTAGTATTAATATTACTTGTGTGTGAACGAGCTAACCAGCAAGAGGCCACGAGGCTGTGGAACAACCTAAACTGCAAAGGCATGTATTGGTAATTGATCCATCCCCACAATTGGCCAAAACTACAAATTAAATAAAAAAAAATATATTAGCTTCTGGATTAAACATTTTGCAATGATTTTTAAAACTAAACTCGTTTATATACAAATCACAATTCTCCATTCATTTCACTGCAAGAATGTACTACTAATACCATAAAAATTACCCGAAATAATTTTAATTCATCAACGAGACTTTTATTAAATATTTAAACACTTTCTTAAAGAATTAGTATATTGATTTTTCTACAAAAAAACTCTTGTAAAATTATATATGTAAATTTGTCTTTTCCTAAATAAATATGAATTCCAATATCAAGGGTAATAGAATTATAGAGTTTATGGAATATTTTTTAATCTATTGTTTAAATTATATATATAATAAGTTCTTATATATATACACATTGGTCTTGAAAATTATTATGAGGATAGTATGTGAATATTTTAAGTATTTTGATATTCATTATGGAGTAAATTTTTATAAAAATAAAAATATGAGTTTTTATGTGAATATATGAGTATTAACTTTTATATAGAAGAAAATATATTCATAGATTATAATTTTTATTTGATGATGACATGAAGACTTTGTGGTTTGAGTATTGTTGTGAATAAATAAAATCATGCAAGTATATTATTATTATCTTTTTGAAAGCACATTAATATAAATACAATACTTGAAATAAATAAATAAATAAATATTATATTATCATATCCAACTCATTGAGTATAAATGCATGCCACTAAATAATTGTAAGAATAATGATTTTTCTAGACAAGCTAATACTTCAATCATTTTCATGATATACTACTTATACAAATATGAGGTTAAAACCAATTGCAAGAAATTTTCTTCCTAAACAAATAGATGAAAAATCAACATGATTAACAAGTGTCTTGGATGAATGGCTAGCAAACAAAGGTGATCAATTATCTCTTGAACCCACCAAGATTAATAGCCTCCATAATAGGCAAACCATTATGTTAGTAGACAACATGATGGACAAAATTAATAGCCTCCCAAATTAATAGCCTCTTTGTTAGGTTATAAGCACCAAATGAGTGGATACAAATACTCTAACTATTATTGCTCAAGACACACTTAATTGGATGATTGGTGAGGTTGTAATCATTCTCACAATGTGTCATGTTCAATTGTTCATATCTTAGCTTATAAATAAAGGGAGTTTCTAGCCTTCAAACACACCAATCTCATCCATCTCATTAGCTAAATTCACTCCCCATTTATTCTTCCAAGTTCTCCTACATAGTGAGCATATCTTAAGGATTGTGGAGTTTTGTAGGCTTGGCAACCTTCATCATTCTAGAGTTCTAACTCTTCTCAACACTTGGTTAGTAAGATATCCTCCTTCTAAACTTGTATCTTAGAGATCTAAATCTTTTATTTTTATACTATAAATTGATTTTCCTCTATTTGTCGAATTTCAGTGAAACCCGTAACTTGTGGTACGAATCTTGTGTTATAACGGCCATTATCTTTGAATCTCCTTGCTCTTATACATCAATTCAGTAAGTTAACACTCTCTACTTCAAGTTTTGGATATCCCAATCCATGTTTTAAGAGTACAAAATTAGAATTTCCCCATTATATCAAAATCTGTCAATTTTTCGTTTACATAAAGATCCATCTTTTTAAACTATTTTGGTTCATTATCCCTCAAAGGTTCCTTCATAAAACTTGTTCCTTATTGAGTTGAGTATCTTTCTGGAAAAATTTATAATTTCTAGAACTCGTGTGAAAAAGTTATGGGATCCGCTTTATCAAAAGGTCGAAATCTCTTTTTGTTGAAATCTAAGAAATGATAGTGTTTTCTGAAATCCACATTTTTCAAGGTCTTAAGTGTCTCAAAGCCAAATGGTTTCTTTATGAAAAATATTTATCTATGTGTTATCTACCTTGTGGTAAAAGTTTAGAATTTTTGGTCGCGAATTACTATTTTTAAAACCTGTTGAAAATTATAGAGTCACTATTGAATTTCTGGCAGAATACATGTTCTGAAAAGAACTCAATTTTTGAAATGTTTCCATACCTTATTTTGAAAAGTGTAAAATATGAAACTTGTTCAACTATGTGTTGAGTATCTACAGTTTAAATTTCATAGCAATCGCCTTTCATATGAATTTTTAAACTGACTTGGCGTAAACTGCGATGTTGGACTTGATTTTTGGTCCAAATGAGAAATTGTTGGATTTTGAGATTCATGAAATGATATTTTTATATTTATGAGATATTGATATGGGAGTTAAATGTTGAAATGATATTTGGCATTATTGAATGCCCTTGTTATGAGGTTACTCCCTTGAGATTGTTGAAAACTCTTTTAAAGAGGATATTATGTGGAAAATTGTGGAGAACTCTTTTAAATCCATTGTGCACTATTAACTTGAGTAAGATGCCATACTTGATAGAGGGCTAATGCACTAGGGATGTGTCTTGCGGGGCCTCCCCCTCTAAATATGCCAAGACGACATTGTTGATAAATTGTGCCAAAACGGCGTTATTGCATGTATGATTCTATACTCTTAGGTGTATCCATGATGGGTTACTCGAGGCTCCGGAGTGTGTCTGTATATGAGTCCGCTGCATGCTGGTCATGACTTATGATCGATATGATATGATATGATATATGGAAAATGGTGTCCTCTTGTGCATAGTTGCTACAATGGTAAGAATGAAAGTTATTTATTTTGTTAAAGGTAATGTGTGTAATCATTTTAAAAGAAAAAGTGAAAATTATTACTATTATTATTATTTTTGAGTGTCAACCACTATTTTAAAACCCACTTCTTAAAGTGGAGCGGGTTGACTTACTCAGTACCATTGTACTGATAAAAAGTTGTTGCGTTATCTTTTTACAGATATTGGAGCTGACATATGAACTGCATCTCATGACATGAGCATTTGGGGATGGGATTACCTTTCATCAAAAAGATTGTTGCTTTAAGGAACCACGCACTTTTAATTATTAATGTCCTATATATTGCCTTTAGTTTATGCTTCCGCATGAGATGACTCTGGTATTAAGTACTTTAAATTTTCTTATGTCTATATTTTATAAAATTGGCAATTATTTTTAAAGTGTTGAAAAGTCTTATAATCAATCAAAATATTGAAAGTTTTCAAATCCGCCGCCTTGAAGCTGTAGCATACCCCATCTCATAGGCAATTATATTCTGCCTATTTATATGACTACATTGGATGAATGAAAAATATATACTTTTTGCTCAACTTTCTCTATCTTCTTTTACACACATTTTCGTCTGCATATTCTCTCTCTGTCTGCATCCTCCATGATCTTTTTTCAACTTTTCTTTCATTACCTTCTTTTATTCTTCAAGCCTATTTACATATATTTATATATAGTACTACATATGAGTTAATAGACCAATATTATACAACACGTTATCAGCACGAGCCACTGACGGAGCTCTGCCGGAATTTCCTTTGAGGTAATATTTAATCTTTGTATTTCAATAATTTTATTATGGCTAACTTGACAAAGCAGGATTTCAGACCAATGATGGTATCTGGAGATAATTATCTATCTTGGAAAATGGATGTTGAAATCCATTTGGAATCAATGGGTCTTGAAAAAATAATTGAAAAGATAATTAGGCTTTAAGCCAAGACCGTGCGAAGCCTATGATTTTTATCCGCCATCATCTTGATGAGGGATTGAAAACACTGTATTTAACGGTCAAAGACCCAAATGAACTCTGGGAGAATTTAGAAAAAAGATATGATCATTTAAGATCAATAAATCTCCCTCGAGCCTAGTATGACTGGTCACACTTATGATTCCAGGATTTTAAATTAGTAAATGATTACAATTCTGCTCTGTTTAATATCGTATCACAATTAAGACTGTGTGGTGAGACAATTACTGATAAACAAATGCTAAAGAAGACATTCTCTACATTCCACCCCTCCAATTCGGTGTTACAGCAACAATACCGAGCACAGGGTTTCACTGAATATTCTGATCTGATTACATTTTTGTTATTGGCTGAAAAAAATAATGATTTATTATTAAAAAAATCATGAAATGAGATGAATTGGTAGTAGTCCATTGCCAGAGGCACACGTGACTGAATCTTCCAACCGTGGTCGTGGCCGGGGTCAGAGACCTCGTGGTCGTGGGTATAACCGAGGCCGTGGGAAAAATCATTTCCGTAAGAATGTTTACATTAGGCCCACGACAGACACACGTAATCAGAATCAGGGCAACACCAGAGGTGATGTCCAAAAACAAAATTATGAAGAAGCAAAATGCGATAGATGCGGCCTAAAAGAGCACTGGTACAAAAATTGTCGTACTAGAGATCATTGGGTGAAACTTTATCAAGATTCCCAGAGGGATAAAGGAAAAAGGGTGGTTGAAACAAACCATGTTGACAGAATGAATTCTGAGGAGAATATGCCCAATATCCCAAAATTTCAAGTTGATGATTTATATAATGATTTGGTTTAATTGTTATGTTGTATTATTGTTTTCATTACGCTTTGAATTTCTGTATCTGTCTTTACTTTTGTATGTGTGCTATATTATTGTCTCTGTATTGTAATATTTCACTTATGTTAAATCTTGTTTTAATATTAATTATATCTTATTTTAATTACAGCAAAATGGGGAATTATAAAAGTGATAATATATGTCTTATTGATAGTGCTTCAACGCACACGATACTAAAATACATAAGGTATTTTTCCAATTTAAAAATGGGAGATACAAGCATAAACACAATATGTGGTAGTGCAAATATTATACAAGGAACTGGCACAACCAACCTTATTTTCCCAGAGGGAACAAAATTAATTGTGAAAAATGAACTCCTATCTCCCAAGTCTCGAAGAAATTTATTAAGCTTTAAAGATATCCGAGAAAATGGATATCATCTCGAGACATCAACTTCAGAGAATGTCGAATATTTATTAATTACAAATACCACTCATGGTAAGAAATATATATTGGAAAAATTACCAGCTCTGTCTTCTGGATTGTATTTTCAAAGATAAATACAATTGAAAATTATCACTTAGACCACAGGTCGAATATTTCCCAAATAAACCAAAGGTTTATTGATGGCCAGAGGCCCACTAATATATATTATCCCAAAATAGGCCAGAGGTCTATTGGAAGCCATAGGATTACTGATGAATATATGATATGGCATGATCGCCTAGGCCATCCTGGCTCTACAATGATGAGGCGAATTATTACAAATAGTCATGGCCATTCATTAAAGGGACAAAAATTGCTGCAACATAATGATTATATATGTGTTGCTTGCTCCCAAGGAAAATTGATTTCCAAACATTCACCAACAAAAGTGGGAACTGAAAGCCCTAGTTTTCTTGAAAGAATTCAGGGTGATATATGTGGACCTATAGATCCACCATGTGGACCATTTAAATATTTTATGGTGCTAATTGATGCATCAACACGATGGTCCAATGTAACATTGCTATCATCTTGCAACCATGCGTTTGCAAAATTACTTGCTCAAATTATTAAATTACGAGCACAGTTTCCTGATTATACAATAAAAAATATCCGATTGGATAATGCTGGTGAATATTCATCCCAGAGGTTTGATGAATATTGCATGTCAATTGGCATAACAGTTGAGCATCTTGTTGCTCATGTCCATACATAGAATGGACTTGCTAAATCGCTTATAAAGCGTTAACAATTAATTGCCAGACCATTATTAATGAGATCTGGATTGCCATTGACAGCTTGGGGGCATGCAATATTACATGCAGCAAAATTGGTGCGGTTAAGACCGACACATTATCATGAATACTCCCCTATACAATTAACATTTGGGCATGAACCCAATATATCCCATCTCAGAATATTTGGTTGCGTTGTATATGTCCCGATTGCACCACCTCAGCGCACAAAGATGGGTCCCCAACGTAGATTGGGAATATATGTCGGGTATGAATCACAATCGATTATTCGATATCTCGAACCATTAACTGGTGATTTATTTACTGCGAAATTCAAAGATTGTCATTTTGACGAATCTCATTTCCCGACATTAGGGGGAGATAAAAGTCAACCAAAGAAAGAAAAAAGAAATCAACTGGAAAACACCGTTAGATTTCTTTGATCCTCGTACAAATGATTGTGAACTAGAAGTACAAAGAATTGTACATTTGCAGAATATTGCAAATCAATTGCCGAACGCATTATGCGACTCTAAAAGAGTAACAAAATCTCTTATACCGGCAGCAAATGTTCCAATCAAAATTAATGTCCCAGAGGGACCAATTACAAGTGCCAAAGATGAATCTACTGCACGCTTGAAGCGTGGTAGACCACCAGGTTCCAAAGATAAAAATCCTCGAAAGAAAAGAGGATTACAAATCATTGAAGGTGACAAAATTACAGAAAATATTCCAGAGGAAAAAGAAGCTCTTGAAGAGCAAGTAGCTCCAGAGGAGCAGGAACTTACAGCTCCAGAAGAGAAAGAACTTGAAAATAATGAAATATCAATCAATTTTGTCACAAGCAGAAATGTTTGGAATCGAGATGCAATTATCATAGATAATATATTCTCGTACCACATAGCACTTGACATCATAAATGATGACGAGGATCATGAACCAAAATCGGTTGATGAATGTCGGAAAAGAAAAGATTGGCAAAAATGGAAAGATGCAATCCAATCTGAATTGGATTCACTGGCTAGACGAAATGTGTTTGCACCGATTGTCAAAACACCAGAAAATATAAAGCCAGTTGGATACAGATGGGTCTTTGTACAAAAAAGAAATGACAAAAATAAAATTGTCAGATACAAAGCGAGATTAGTCGCCCAAGGGTTCTCACAGAGACCGGGATTTGACTATGATGAAACATATTCCCCGGTAATGGATGGAATAACATTTAGATATCTTATCAGTTTAACAGTCCATCAAAATCTCGAAATGAGATTGATGGATGTTAGTACTGCATATCTATATGGAAATTTAGATACAGATATCTATATGAAGATCCCAGAGGGATTAAAAATGTCAGAGACATATGAATCAAATCCTAAACACATGTATTCCATCAAATTACAAAAATCCTTATATGGATTGAAACAATCCGGGCGAATGTGGTATAACCGACTCAGTGAGTCTTTGGTACAAAAGGGTTATACAAATGACCCAATCTGTCCATGTATTTTCATTAAGAAAAATGGACAAGAGTTTGTAATAATTGCAGTTTATGTTGATGATCTCAACTTAATTGGAACTCCAGATGAGCTCCAAAAGGCTGTTGAATACTTGAAAAAGGAGTTTGAAATCAAAGATTTTGGTAAAACCAAATCATGCCTTGGTCTGCAAATTGAATATTTAAATAATGGAACTTTTATCCATCAAACAACTTATACTCAGAGAATATTAAAGCAATTTTATATGGATAAAGCACATCCCTTGAGTATTCCAATGGTCGTAAGGTCACTTGATATAAAAAAGGATCCGTTTAGACCACAAGATGAAGGTGAACAAATTCTTGGACCAGAGGTCCCATATTTAAGTGCCATAGGTGCTTTAATGTATCTCGCAAACTGCACTAGACCAGATATATCATTTGCAGTAAATTTATTAGTGAGATTTAGTTCATCTCCTACAAGACGACATTGGAATGGAATTAAACACATATTTCGTTATCTCCAAGGAACTATTGATCTTGGGTTATTTTACCCAAATGATTCTCGACATGAAATAATCGGCTTTTCTGATGCTGGATATTTGTCAGATCCGCATAAAGCCAAATCTCAAACTGGCTATATTTTTACATGCGGTGGTACTGCAATTTCATGGAGATCAATGAAGCAGACTTTGACTGCTACTTCCTCAAATCATGCTGAAATTTCTGCAATCCATGAAGCAAGTCGAGAATGTGTGTGGTTGCGATCTTTGATGCACCATATACTGCAAATTGTAGCATAACTACTGAAGGAAAAATACCCGGAACAATTTTATACGAAGATAATGCAGCTTGTATAGCACAATTGAAGGGAGTGTATATTAAAGGAGATAGAACGAAACATATTTCACCAAAAAATTTTTTCACTCATGATCTACAGAAAAATGGTGAAATAGATGTACAACAAATTCGTTCAGCTGATAATCTTGCAGATTTGTTTACCAAGGCACTACCAACAGTAACATTTGAGAAGTTGGTTAAAAATATCGGGATGCGCCAACTAAAGAATCTCAACTGATGTTTTGCTCAGGGGGAGAATCAAATACAAGAATAGTGTACTCTTTTTCCTTCACTTGGATTTTTTCCCACAGGGTTTTTTCCATGTAAGGTTTTAACGAGGCATATTCTTTATATTGAAAACTTTCAAGGGGGAGTGTTGAAAAGTCTTATAATTAATCAAAATATTGAAAGTTTTCAAATCCGCCGCCTTGAAGCTGTAGCATACCCCATCTCATAGGCAATTATATTATGCCTATTTATATGACTACATTGGATGAATGAAAAATATATTCTTTTTTGCTCAACTTTCTCTATCTTCTTTTACACACATTTTCGTCTGCATATTCTCCCTCTGTCTGCATCCTCCATGATCTTTTTTCAACTTTTCTTTCATTACCTTCTTTTATTCTTCAAGCCTATTTACATATATTTATATATAGTACTACATATGAGTTAATAAACCAATATTATACAACATAAAGTCCATACTACAAAAATTTATATGTGAAGATATTTGGCCGTAGCACTTGTCAATTAAGTTAGCCAAAGGGCGAGCCTGACTGACAAGTGTGGCGGTAACATTCTGAAACCTTATGAGGATGAATTTCGGGGTGTTACAGAGAATAATCCAAGCTACCGAATTCGATCGGTGGTTGAATTTTGATAGCTAATAAGTTTCGGTCACTAACGAGCGATCGAGATTTAAAATTTAGCAACTAAAAATTTCATACGCTAAAATAAAAAATTCTATTAGTGGGAGCGGATGTTTCTGGTCACAGAAGCTTCCAGTGACCATTTATCTGGGCCTTTGCGACCGTTTTCTTCAGCCGCGGTTCTTGTAGTATATATATATTGCTTATAAGTGGTTTACCTTCCATGCGGTTAGTTACACTAATGGGTAGTCTTTTCGAACGTTACTCTTCACTTGACCTAACGTTCTTCCTGAATATAAAAAGATGGAGTGGGGTGCTTAATTAACACTTAATGAATGAGATAAAAATAAATACTCCCTCCGTTTCAAAATAGTTGAAACGTTTGGAAATTTGACACTATTCACATACGCACTTTGATTTAAAGTTTTATCATGGTTATACAAGTTAAAATATAGCCAAGTAACATCTTGTTAGATTCATCTCGTCGAATAGTTTTTAAATATCGAACTTTTAGAATTTTTACTTTTACCGAAATTGAGTTATTAATGATTTAAAATGTGCATTGGACTGCGTGCATTGTGGATCCGTTTCAATTTTTTTGAAAATGGAGGGAGTATAACTACTAATTAAATGAATAATTTATTAATAAATACTGATTATAAAAATGCCCACAATGATAATATTCAATGAATATTTATCAGAAAAGCGTTTATAATGAATTAATAATCGCATTCAATATATACTCATTTAGCACCACAACCATAATGGGCAGATTAGCAGGCGCGTGAGGTGTACCTTCCACAGTTAAGGGTATGTTTGGGAAATAATTAGAGTTTAGCGTCTGGAGTTTAGAGATTAGAGTCTGGAGTTTGAAATTAATGGTAATAAATAGTTTTAAATTTGAATAATGGTGTTTGGTAATGCAATTTTAAATTAAAGTTTAGAGTCTGGAGTTTGGAAAGTTAAAAAATGGGGGAGCGGAGCGTTCTGAGTTCAGAGATTAGAGATTAAAATTTGACGGTTACTGTAATTAGTGTTTACTATAAATAGGATTTTAGACTATTTTTAGTATGTATTTTAAAAGCTAAACGCTAATCGTTAGCGTCTTTTCCCAAACGCAGCCTAAACCATAATACATCATGAAGACAAAGTTGTTCCATGGTGCTGTTGTTGATAACTGTTCCAGTGCAACCTACACAATAATAATCAACCCAATAAAATAAATTCCCAACTCCTTTCATAAAACTCCTCGATCATGTCATGACACCAAAAACTGGGTTTGGATAGTCTGCTGAGTTTGAAAAGTTAGGCATGATGATCCGATCGTTGCTTCATTCTGAGTGCTGATGAGGTCTATGCTGGATATTTAATGTTGTCTGGACTGTATAAAAAAAACTTAGCACATACAAAGCATTCATTCAGCAGTAGCTGATTCAGTCGCTTCCAAACCAAATCCAAAAAAAAAGTTATCATTTCATAACTAGGTCCAATTTTGTTTAGTGCATATGGTAGTAATTTATTGAACATAAATAAATTAGATTCTTACATACCTATACCAATTCTACTAAACAAGTTATATGAAATATATTTATAAACAACAATTAATTTGAGTTGTAATGAAATTCTAACTGTTTAAGTAAAATTTCGGTTTCGAATCTTGTAAATAATGAGAACAATTTCGAAAAAGATCAACTCATGGTATTATTGAATTTCTAGAAAGCCCGAAAAATTCCTTGTTCCTTCTTCAATTCCCCGGCCAATTAGCATATTAATCTTCTAAAATTTTGAAGTCATAACTCAAACTTAATTACCTTCTTAGCCACAGTTTTGGTGCCTTTCTTCCCTTTGAAAATGATATCCATCAATTTGTGCAGGAAATGACCAAAAGGTCCCGTGTAAGCAAATCCATATAGCTGCACCAAATAGTACTCTAATTTATCCTTCAATAAAACTCTATATGTAATGTAGGAGTATATAACTATTTTGAAATTTTAAACAGGAAAATATATTAATAATATTACCATAAGAAGTAGAAATCTCCTGAGCTGAATTCTTTTTGCACCAGAAAGCTTTTGTGCTACCAAATCACTGCTTCCCACCAGGCTGTCCCCGACATTTTAGGGGCCCCGAGCGAAAATAAAAAATGGGCTTTATAAAATAAATTATACTGCTAGTATTTTATTACTACGGATTTGTTCTACGTGCACATTTTTTAAAAGCTTTCAGAAGCTTCGAGGAACTTTAAATTTTATATCAAAATAATAGCCTCGTTCTTTACACTAGTTTTTAAAGGTTGTAGGTGCAAGTTCTGCAAACAAAAGCTACCCATAGCAGTTTCTAAAACTACTTGCCAATTTAATTAATTTTTTAACTGTTTTAATTAATTAAAAACTTCAGCCCCTATCAAAATCTACAGCTCCATCTCGCAGTTACAGTTAGGCGTGCAGAACACACTATTGAACTTTGTCAAAAAATTAGGTGAATACCAGAATATTCTCATGCCTCATTGAACCTAAAAATAATCCATCAAAAATCGGGTGTGCACATAGCGCAAAATTAAATGATAATAAAAAATTAATTAGTAGTAAAATTTTAACAAATACATTATATACTTATATTCTCCCTTATAAATATACATTTATAATTTTTTAAATAAATAATTTTAAATTAATTTTTTTTCAATGGGGCCCCACAAAATGTGGGGCCCTGGGGGCTCATGGTGCTCCCCTAAGCACCGGGCCTGCTTCCCACCAAAACCCCTGCAGTGATTGCCTGTTCCAATGCAATACATACAAATCAGATCTGTGTATCATATCTTCAAATTAAAGAATTAAACATAGACAAAAACATGAATAAAAAACAATAGTATATATGAATATAATGAAAAGAAGATGGAATAAAAACCTTGGTTCTGAGAGGGTTCAACTGCAGCTCTTCCAAGTATTTCTCCCAGCTTTCTCTGACTATATCAAACTGGGCTTGTTTGGGAGTCAGCAGATAGTAGATAGTATATTTGACCAGCAGATTTAATCAGCATATATAATGGGTAGATTTGACCAACAGATAGTAATAGCAGATTTGATTAAAAGTGTTTGGTAGACTAGTATATAACAATCAGCAGATAGCTTATTTTTATGTGATCTACCGAATCTACTGCTTGATATGCTTCACATTGGAGCAGATCGATTTTGAGCAGATTTTGCTCAATCCGCTATCAAATCTGTTGTTTGCCAAACAACACAAAATAGCATATACATTGGTCAAACCTATTAATTCTCAATATGCTACTCATTTTACTGTCTCCCAAATGCACCCACTATGTTGTTTTGAATTGTAATATTACTACAAACCCTAGATAGTGTGGCAAATCTCGCTCTTTCCCTCTTGACTGCTAACGAGTTGAAATATGAAGAAAAATGGATCAGATTCAGGACTATTTGTTAGTTCTGATCTCGGCTATTTTAAGTTACAGGAGTACATTAATTTCTCTATGAGCCCCACTTTACCATTTGTAGTAGTATTATTTTATACACTTGTCTTGTTTGACTTCTGCACATAATCCAATGCACTTTTTCAATCGTTAACATCTCAAATATATACAATAAAAAATTATGTAAATTATATATTCAAAAACTACATTATCATTCGATTCTAACAAGATCCAACTCGACTATTTTTCTCCAAATATTAGTACTTGAAAGAAAATTGAGTCAAAGCTAAACAATTAATATTGTCAAAAAGTCAAATCTGACACATTAACTGGGACGGATGGAGTAGTACTTAGTACTATTTCCTTAAATCTTCCTTGAAGATGTGATTTTATATAGTTACTACAATCCGGTTTCTGTAATGGCAAAACAATTGCCAGCAGGTGCAGACAGCGGTAAAAATGATGTGCAACCCTTTGTAAAGTGATGTATAAGCCTTATAAAGTTATGTATAGATGGTGGTTTGTTTTTTTATTAGTTTTTGGTTCATAACCTCCATACATCACTTTTTATACTCGCACATCATTTCATATATACATACCCATCACTTTTGAATGTGCCAGCACCTACAGGCCGCCAGCACCCAAACGATTTCCTAGTTACTACCCCTCCGTCCCATTAAAAGTGGCCCCTTTTGAATTTTTACACTGTTCATTATTTAACTTTGACTCAATTTTATTGTATTGATACAAAAAGAGAAAAATAGTCAAGTGTGGTCTTGTTGTAATCGTCTAATTGTATAGTTTTAAAATATACATTTTATATAATTTTTACTTATATCGATTTTGAGATATAAAGTGCTTAACAATTGCATTGAATTTTGTGCAGAAGAGAAAATGACTAATTTTAATGGGACAGATCGATTATATACTACTAGTATTAATTTTTTTGAAAATCCTAGTAAAGTAATAACGTTGACTGTGTAAGAGTTTGCACACTTTTCCACGTCTCTAACGAAGACCAGACACCTACCCGTTGAGCGTGCTTTCCACGCGCCCTGTTCCAAATACTCTGTCTCTACCATGTTTATTGAGGTTAGCACTTAGCAGTAATCAGTGTAACTTGTAGTAAGTAGTAGCAGTGGCGAATCCAGAATTTTTCTACAGGTAGAGCTGAAATTTGTTTTTTCAATTGTAAGTATACAATTTTTACAATTCCTCTAAGCCCCAACCAATTATTCAATCGACTTTATGTCCTTGAATTAAATTGGTAACAACAATTTTTATGTGGCTTAAGCTCCCATATACCTTGAATATCAATGTTTACCGTTAAAAAAAAAAAAGAAAATAAATAAAACTTGAACAATCCATTAGGAGGAGTTGGGAGAAAATGATTTGCTTTCAACAGTGAGAAAATGAGGCTCATGAGGAATTGTGAGCAAATTAGGTAGGGCTATAGACAGTCGATACTAATAAATTAATAGTACTATATATATTGTAATACCCGAGAATTTTCCAACATAAAATAAAACAATAATTAAATAAATAAACAATAAATAAAATAAATACAATAAATAAATAAAACCAGCAAATAAAGAAATAAATAAAGATAAGGAAATGGGAAATGAGATTTAACTTAAAAAGGGAATTAAAGGAATTTAATTAAATAAAAAGAATTAATTAAAGATAAGTAAATTGTACACCGAAACCCGACACCAATGAACTCGAGGATTCGAGTCCAAACATCCAATTAGACCCGAGTAAAAATTTAGAGAGAAAGTAGAAACCCGAAGATACCCCGGAAATCGGAATACGGGAGCATAGTGGGATAGAAATCCAAAATAGAGGAGGAAAGGCACGACGGATCGCACGACCCGCCCGAACCGAAGTCCAGGCGAGTGTCGCGCGGTGGCCGCGGGGTCCAAGGGAGGAAAGCGCGCCACGACCGCGCCGTCGGACAGATTCGCCCGTGCGAGATTTTCTCGCCCGAATCCTGATTTTCCGACTTCAGTTGAACACCATTCGGCTCAAGACTCTTAGGGGCAGACCTTGGGCGTCCCTAGGTCTTGTTTAGCTATAAATAAGCCCTCTTAAAAGCTCCAAACATTTTTCCAAAACCCTACAACTCTCTATACGTCCGAAAACCCTAATTCCGGAGTCGTCGGAGGCACGAGACCAAGGCGAGACTGATTTGGACGAAAATCAGAGTCTCTTAAACGTCGTGGTAAGTTCCGATCCATTCGTCTATTACGTTTTGATTTGAAAACGAATTCTAACCTTCTTATTTTTCTTTCTACACCCCGAATCGGATCTAGAACGTAGAACCCGACGAACGGAGATGATAGACGGAGGACTGGAAGCCACGCCTTCGAAATAGACGATCCCGGATATCTACAAATCTGTAAGTTAATACTTACATGGTTTTGGGAGAACTAAAACATTCAAACCTAAAAGTTTAAACAAATCTTTAGTAAATCTGTCATTGAATGTTTTCTACCGGCGCAACAGTTTTGATGAATTTTTCCGAACCTTTAAACGACTTCAAACGGAAAAACTTAAAACATAAAAAAACGTTCCTAAGGCTTAGATCTATCTACTGTAAAATTTTCAGAATTTTGAGAGACGATTTGTTATGTGAAAACCAACCGAAACCGAACTGCTTGAAATTAGATCTTGAAATTTTTGACAGAACTTAGGTCCGATCTTGATCACATTTTTTACATTAGTTCTAGACTGATTTAGATCTTTGGCCGAACATGAAAGTTGTAGATAAATGTTTTAAGAAGGTCTCTGTAAAATTTCATTAGTTTTGAAGTTGATTTGCTATGGTAGATCTTGATAATCTTGAACTGCTGTATACGAATTTCGGACAGATTTAGGTTATGACGAAAGTTGATGAATTTGACCTATTTCGGTAACTCGGATTGAAAAAGTTAAAACACAAAAGTTGTTCATCTCGATGTTTCTGAGTTAGTGGTAAAATTTTAGAATTTTTTGAATTAAACTCGATTTTTAATGAATTTTGGAGTAAACTGTGGTTGACCGAGTCAAATCTTGAAATATTGTTGAAACGGTGAAACTAGCCTTTAAGGTTTAAACGAGTAGAAGACCCTTTGAAATAATTATATGAAATCTGAAAATTAGGAAATCCCCTTTACAAACTTGATTTTTAAAATTAGGGGGTGAGTGCTCTGCAGGGTGCCCTCCTAACGATTCACTTTGTGCCTATATGGACGATGGTGACCCCGCGCGAAATATTTGAGATATGTTGCCAAACGGCATGAGATATATGGCCTACACTCTCGTGAATATCCTTATGGGTTTCTCGAGGCTCCGGAGTGGTACTGGGTATGACAGATACGGCTGCGGCCGCCGGTTTCCGGCTAAATTGACGAGATTGCGATGCAATCGTGAAATACTTGACGAGATTGCGATGCAATCGTGAAATACCTGAAATACTAAATCTTGGGAGTAATGGGGATAGTTAAATATTTTAAATTGTTGTTCTTTAAATTATTAAATGCTTTATTTAAATTAATTATGGCTTCTTTTAAATTATTTATGAATATTATCATGCTTTTATGTAAATATTAAATTAATGGCTTTTAAACCCTACGATCATGCATGTGTTAACTTACTCAGCAAGTTATGCTGACCAAACCATTCTATTTTCCTTTTTCCTTACAGAATATGTGGAATGATCATGAGCACATTCATGCATGGGGGAACCGTATTTTTGCAAACTTTATTATTTAAATTCTTGCATTAGATATTAGAATAAACGGGCCTGTTTAGCCTGTGTTTTGACCATGTTGGTCGTATTTACATTTCCGCTGCAATATTATACTTAAATACTATTTCCGCTGCGCTATGATAATATTATTTTCGAGACTATACTGTATGGGCTGTTTGCAAATGTTTTAAATGCTTTTAAATACTGAAATACATAGCCTTGCATCTCTTTAGTAAGCCGGAGAAACCGTGTCTTACTAGGGAGGTGTGGCGGTGACATCCCGACCTGGGTGACCAAAAACCGGGGTGTTACAAGTTGGTATCAGAGCCCGGCTATTTTTAAACTATTATTTTTAAACCCTTATTATCTTTAAGCTACTATTAATATTTTGACTATTATTTTAAATTTCAAAGTATTTTTCCCATGGAGAAATTTTTATTTTAAAACCCATGGAAAAAAATATATATATATATAGTGCATTAAATTATTTTTGGGGGGAAATTATCATTTGCATTTGCATATTGCATCTCTTTTATGTAGAAAACTTAGAATCTTGGCAAATTTCAACTTAGAATCTTGGCGAATTTCAACTTAGAATCTTGGCGAAGTTTAACTTAGAAATCTTGGCGAATATTAACTTAGATCTTTTGCTTGGGCTAGATGGCTAGTCAAGATATGATGCAGTTGATGATCAAAATGATGAACGTTCATCTTGATTCCCAACAAAACATAGAACAAATGAAATACCGTATGACTCAATTGGAGGCCAATTTGCACCACATGGGCGACTTGAGAGAGGCGGATCACCACCGCATAAACCAACTCGAACGCCAAGTCCAAACCCTCACTACACAAAACCTAATACTGAAGGAACACATCGATGCCCATGGGCAAGACTTGAACACTATCTTTGACGATCTACTGCCGCCGAGTTCGGAGGAGGAAGACCCGGAAGAGGATCCCGCTACCCCACCGGAGGACGTCTTGAGACGCTAGGAATTCT
This sequence comes from Hygrophila difformis, assembly GCA_030278955.1. Taxonomy (NCBI): domain Eukaryota; kingdom Viridiplantae; phylum Streptophyta; class Magnoliopsida; order Lamiales; family Acanthaceae; genus Hygrophila; species Hygrophila difformis. The sequence continues at coordinate 25,834,018 of JAOANR010000015.1, read as the reverse complement.
ACTTATAGTAGATACTATTTTGCTAGGAAAATATTTCTACTTTTGTACTAAAATTTCTTTTGAGGAAATAAAATGCCCGATTTATTTATGAAAAAAAAAGAGAAGAAAAAATGGACAGACCTGTCCGTACACAAAAAAAAAAGAAAAAAAAGAATCGAAATAAAATAAAGCAAATTAAAATAAAACCCTGAAGCGTACAGCGCTTCTTAGTTCGATCGAGCACCACGTGCTAAATTACAAAAAACATATACATTTATAGAAATTGCTTAGACTATATGTTAAATTCACCAGTCCTAATCCACCCTATTTGTACCAGAATGGCACCCAGAGGAAGAGTAAGAGGAAGAACTCAACCCGCTCCCCAAACCACCACTGAAACACCTACCGAAATACCTCCAAATGTCACGAAACCGGCCCAACCTGTAGAGGAACAACCCCAAGGTGCGCAGGACCGCCCCGCACCGAACAATGTGGGCAATCGTCTTTGGATGATAGAGGAGGTTTTGATTGCGCTAGGAAACGCGCAAGTCAACCAGGGCCAAGCTGCGGCGGTACCTCCGCCCCAAGCTCGCCCTAACTACCTGGCTATGGTGAATCCCTACCAGCCACCCCACTATGCTGGTGAGGAGGATCCAGCCAAACTGGAGGAATGGATCCGGACCTTCGATAAGCTGCTGGGAGCAGTGAAATGTCCGGAAGGAGAGAGGGTGCATGTCGCTTCGTACTACTTGGGAGGCGAAGCGGACGACTGGTGGCAGGCAACTCAAGCCAAGCTGACTGAAGATGACGAGCCCTACTCGTGGACGGAGATGATGGAACTACTCAGGGATCGATTCTATCCCTTGAGTACTAATGCCGCCATGTACGAAGAATTCCTGTCACTGAAGCAAGGAGGCCAAACCGTACAAGAGTACTACACATAATTCAAGGAGCTGGTGAGGTTCACCCCAAGACTCGTACCCACGGATGCAGAGAAAGCACAGAAGTTCGAGATGGGACTGAACCTGTTTGTTCGCGAGGTGATAGCGGGGGTACACTACCCCGATTTGCAAGCTGTGTATGACCGCGCTGTGGCGGTAGCGCGTGTGCAACAACTGAAGAGAAGGGTGAGTGGGGAGTCCAGCAGGGGTCCCCAAGACAAGAGAAACCGGGACACAAGAAGCGAGAACAACACTGGAAGGAACGAGTAGCGGAGAGGGTCGAATAGGCCTCAACAAGCCAACAATGGGAGAAGGTTTAACCAAGAAGAACCCGTACCACCCTGCCCAAGGTGTGGACGACCCCATCTGACGAGGGGATGCCCTCAACAGGGCGCCTGCTTCCGATGTGATCGAATGGGTCACATGCGTCGGGAGTGCCGAACTAGGCTTGAAAACATAACGAAAAGGGAAGACTTGGTTACGGGGCAGGAACAGCCTCAGAACCAAAATGGGCGGAACGGAAATAACCAGGGGTATAGACCCCCTCAAAACCAATTTAGGCCGCCGAATCAGAACCAGAACCAACGACCTCCACCACCGCAGAATCAAAACCAACAACAAAACCAGCAGCAGAATGCGAATCAGCAGGGCAACCAAGGATGCCCTGTGGGGAGGCTCAATGTGGTTAACCAAGCGGACGTGCCTGCGCAAGGAGAAGTGATGGCAGGTACATTTCACGTTTTGAATACACCCCTTAGAGTTCTATTTGATTCTGGAGCTAGTTGCTCGATCATAGCATCAAGGATAGTGCCTGAGTTAGATCTACCTAAGTGCGAGAGAATTAGCTTAGGAATTCAATTGCCTTCTGGAGAAGTAGTATCTTGCTCTAAACGATATAACGGTATTCCTATAGTGATAAAGAACGTAGAATTCTTCGCGAACTTAGTAGAATTTAACTTAAGGGACTTTGACATCATACTGGGGATGGATTGGTTATCCCAGTATAAAGCAGTGATCGAATGCCTAAAACAAAAGATCACATTGTCAAAAAGTAGGGGAAAGAGAGTTATCTTTTACTCTCAGCCCCCTAAGAAGAGTAATAAAATCGTTAGTGCACTTAAACTAAGTAACTTGATGCGTAAGGGGTATGAACTATATGCGTGCTATGTGCACAACCTTGAGGCGGAAGAGAACAAGGTTGATAGCATACCAGTGGTAAGAGAATACCCGGACGTGTTTCCTGAAGACATCCCGGGAATGCCACCTGAGAGAGATCTTGAGTTCACTATAGATCTCGTTCCGGGCACAGAGCCTGTCTCAAAAGCTCCGTACCGGATGGCACCACTGGAAATGAAGGAGTTAAAAGACCAACTCGAGGAGCTGTTAGGAAAGGGGTATATACGGCCGAGTACTTCCCCCTGGGGAGCACCGGTTTTATTCGTTAAGAAGAAAGACGGAGGATTACGTCTTTGCATAGATTACCGGGGATTAAACCAAGTGACTATCAAGAATAAATACCCTCTGCCGAGAATTGAGGATCTATTTGATCAACTGAAGGGAGCTTCAGTATTCTCGAAGATCGACTTACGATCTGGGTATCACCAGTTGAGAATTGCCGAGAAAGACATCCCGAAGACGGCGTTTCGAACTCGATATGGTCACTACGAGTTCACAGTGTTATCCTTTGGGTTAACAAATGCTCCGGCAATGTTCATGAACCTCATGAACCATGTATTTCGAGAGCTGTTAGATCAGTGCGTAGTGGTGTTCATTGATGACATCCTAATCTACTCGAAAAACGAGGAGGAGCATGCCCAGCACTTGCACCAAGTGTTGGGGACCTTGCGAAAGAATCAGCTATACGGCAAATTGTCCAAATGCGACTTTTGGTTGAAGGGGGTAGCATTTCTTGGACATATAGTATCCGCTGAGGGAGTTTAGTGGATCCGGCAAAGGTCTCTGCCGTAACTGAATGGGCAACTCCAAAGAGCCAAACCGAGATAAGGAGTTTCCTTGGATTAGCCGGGTACTATAGACGGTTCGTGAAGGATTTTTCGGAAATCGCACGACCTTTGACCTAGCTACTTAAGAAGGGAGTAAAATACGTGTGGACAGAGGCTTGTGAGACAGCGTTTCAAGAGCTGAAGAAACGACTCACAACCACACCCGTATTAACACTACCATCAGAGAATGGTGACTTCGAAGTTTACAGCGATGCTTCAAAGGAAGGTTTAGGTTGTGTCTTGATGCAAGACTCGAGAGTCGTAGCGTATGCATCACGCCAACTGAAACCTCACGAGGAGAATTATCCGACACATGACCTGGAGTTGGCAGCGGTCGTTTTCGCTCTAAAGATATGGAGGCATTATCTTTATCGGCGGAAGTGTCGAATGTTCACTGACCACAAGAGCTTGAAATATATATTCACTCAGAAGGAATTGAATTTGAGACAGCAAAGGTGGTTGGAACTTATTAAGGACTATGATTTAGAGATAGTATACCACGAGGTGAAGGCGAATGTGGTAGCCGATGCCCTAAGTCGGAAAACCCAACACGTGACAAACTCGTTGGTAATTCCGCCGGCATTGTACATGGAGTTAGAACTTGTGCATCCTGGCACAGTGAATGAAACGATCAACGCCATGGTCGTAGAAACTCCAATATTGGACGAGATTAAGCTCGCCCAACCGGGCGATGCGAAACCCGAGAAGATAAGGGGGTATATTGCCGAAGGAAAGGCAATAGGATTTGTTGTCCATGAGGATGGAAGCATTCGTTTCAAAGGAAGATGGTGTGTGCCCCTTAAATGTACCGAGTTGAAACAAAGGTTGATGGAGGAAGGGCACAACACCCCATATTCAGTGCATCCCGGAGGCGACAAACTTTACAAAGATCTGAAGAAGATCTATTGGTGGCCGGGAATGAAGAAGGGAGTGGCAGACTTCGTGGCGAAATATCTCACCTGCCAAAAGGTTAAGGCAGTGCGGCATAAACCCTTAGGACTGATGCAACCACTAGAGATTCCAAGTTGGAAGTGGGATAGCATCTCAATGGATTTTGTCTCGGGATTACCCCGATCACCTAAAGGCATGAACAGGATTTGGGTGATTGTGGATAGGCTAACGAAGACAGCCATATTTATCCCGATGAAGGACACGTGGACTATGGACCAATTGGCCCGAGCCTACGTTGATAATGTGGTACGACGACATGGAGTACCACATGACATCATTTCCGATAGAGACAGTAGATTTGTCTCTCACTTTTGGACGGAGTTACAACAAGCTCTCGGTACTCAAATCAAAATGAGCACCGCATTCCACCCAATGACGGATGGACAAACCGAGAGAACAATCCAAACACTAGAAGACATGCTGAGAGCATGCGTGTTGGAATTTAAGGGAAATTGGGAATCTCATTTACCCTTAATCGAATTCTCTTATAATAATAGCTACCATGCTAGCATTGGCATGGCACTTTTCGAGGCGTTGTATGGACGAAAGTGCCGAAGCCCGTTGAGTTAGGAAGAAAATGATAAGTCGGTGGAAGTCGGACCACAACTTATCGAAGACATGACTCAACAAATCAAAGTGATTCAAGGAAAAATGAAAGCCGCTCAAGACCGTCAGAAGAGTTACGCTGACGTGAGACGACGAGACCTAGAATTTCAAGTGGGAGATAGGGTCATGCTAAAGATATCACCCATGAAGGGGGTGATGCGCTTTGGCAAGCGAGGAAAGTTGAGTCCTCGATACATAGGACCTTACGAGATTCTAGAACGAGTCGGAAATCTAGCCTACCGACTGGCCTTACCGCCACAATTAGATCGAGTTCATAATGTCTTCCATGTCTCACAACTAAAGAAGTATGTGCCGGACCCGACACATGTACTTCAACCGGAGATAATTGAGCTCGATGAAGATTTGACTTATGAAGAAGTCCCAGTGCGTATTCTCGACACTAAGGAACGAGTAACGAGGAACAAAACCGTCAAAATGATCAAGGTTCTTTGGTCGAACCACGAAAGTGAGACGGCAACTTGGGAAGTAGAATCCGACATGAGAGAACGCTACCCGACATTGTTCCAAACCGATACCGACACAGTTATGGGGACATAACTGCAATCTTAAGGGGGAGAGGATATCATACCACTTATTTTTCGTGCATTTTGTAAACTTTTGAACTACGTTATGGCTTATCCCTTCACAGGGTACGTAGGCAGCTTAGAAGTTTTAATTCTAAGTTCAGTCACAAAATAATAAAACAAACAAAAGACCTTAGCACGAGAAAAGCCGAAACACAACTTCGAGGACGAAGTTGATTCTTAAGGAGGGTAGACTGTATTACCCTAGAATTTCCCAACATAAAATAAAACAATAATTAAATAAATAAACAATAAATAAAATAAATACAATAAATAAATAAAACCAGCAAATAAAGAAATAAATAAAGATAAGGAAATGAGAAAGGAGATTTAACTTAAAAAGGGAATTAAAGGAATTTAATTAAATAAAAAGAATTAATTAAAGATAAGTAAATTGTACACCGAAACCCGACACCAATGAACTCGAGGATTCGAGTCCAAATATCCAATTAGACCCGAGTAAAAATTTAGAGAGAAAGTAGAAACCCGAAGATACCCCGGAAATCGGAATACGAGAGCATAGATGGATAGAAATCCGAAAGAGAGGAGGAAAGGCACGACGGATCGCACGACCCGCCTAGGGGTGATTAACGAGTAGAGCTACTCGAACTCGACTCGGGACTCGGCTCGGAAAAAACTCGACTCGTACTCTAAAAATTCGAGTCGAGTCGAGTAGTCGAGTATTTAATCGAGTATCGAGCTCGAGCTCGAGTACAAGGTTACGATACTCGTCGAGTATCGAGTACTCGTCGAGTATCGAGTCGAGTACCGAGTCGAGTCGAGTACTTGACTCGTTTTTTTTATTTTTATTTTTTTTATTTTAGATTTTTCATATATTTTATATTTTTAATACTCCTTCTACTTTTCTTTATTGCCCACTTTCATTTTGATCCATTAATAAATTCATGTTTAAATTTAAAAATAAAATATAATAATTCTGCTTTTGGAGATACAACCATTCACTGCCCACCATATCCTCGAGGGATTAGTCTTCGGCTCAATGTGGCTTGAGCATACCCGGTACACGCCAAAAATAAAATATAATTATTTAAATATAAAATAACAGAAAAATAAAATGAATAAATTTAAAATAGATTAATAATATCATTATTGTTATAAAATTATAAAATAACTTTAAAATAACATAAGTTCTTAATATAATAAATTTATTTAGAAATTTAAAAAATAAATTTTAATATTGAAATATCTTATAAAAATAAACTAAATTCCTTAATTAAATAATAGAAAAATTAAAAAATAAATAAAAAAGAAAATTAACTTTACAAACTAATAAAATTATACAATTAAATTAACAAATTAAAATAGAAGAAATTCAATGAACTGAAAAATAAAATTAAAATTAATTAAATAAATAATTCAATAATTAGATAAAAATAAATAATATAAATGATGTTAAAACATGGTAATATAATATAAATTGATATACATTTAAATAACATTGTATCTCATGTTGTGACTTGTGAATTACACAATTCGTTATCGAGTTCACCAAATCCACTCATATTGTACATTTGAGTATCAATAGATCATATTCACCTAAGAATACACACTCTAGATGGATTAGTGATGCTGTGGGATGAGCCTGGAGCAACGATAATCCCACGATAATACCGCACACACTTTAATATTTTAATGTAATTAAATGTCTTACACAAATATTGGAGTTACTTATAAATGTGACACATTTCTACTAACATTTACTATTACATTTGACAAATATATCGAAATCTGCATTATATAATAAAACTAATGCACTGAATATATAATGAATACTTATTGGCATATACTGTAACTGAGGTTAAATGCATCCAACTTCCGAGCCTTATACGTATTTAAGTTTGCGAGATTTCAATTTAACCGGGGTACAATATTAACCGGAAAACATCAAAAAAGCACACAGATGGATAAAATCATTATTCCAATATAAGAGACATGTGGTTACACAAAACCTAGCTCAAATGTTGGTATTGTAAGGTGATAAGTGGTACTCGAATATTATTCATTACCCAATTCACTAACTAATTCAATAAATTCACTTATTTTATACATTTAGGTACTAATAAATCTTATTCGGCTAATACATACCCACTCTAAATGGAGTAGTAATGTTGTGGGATGAACCCGGAGCAACGGCAACCCTAAGACACGCTTTAATACTTGACTGTAATAAAATGCCTTATATAAGTATTGAAGATACTTTTAAATATGATGAACTTGTATTTATATGTACTGTAATATTTAAGAAATGTATCGTATTGAGTGCCAAATGGGAAAAAAATGAAAAATGAAAGATGTTTTGCGACCAAAATTTTGGTCGCTAATTCGATCTCCAGATTAGCGACCAAACCAATTCGATCCTGTTTCGGTCCCTAATTAGCTATTGAATGATTTTGGTCGCAAATTCGGTCGCTAACTAGCTACTAAATGGTTTCGGTCGCAAATTCGGTCGCTAACTAGCTAATGAAGGGTTTTGGTCGCAAATTCCGATTGCTATACTGAAATTTTCTTGTAGTGTAAATTTTACAATAACTAGTCAAATATTTATATATCAAATTGAATCAAGTTTTTATGTCATAGTTCCAAAATTTAAAATCAACAAAAAAAATCAAGCTTGAACTACTCGGGCTCGAACCCGATGGTACTTGAGCTCGAGCTCGTGAAAACGTAAAAAAAAAAAAAAGAGTTCGAGCTACTCGAGCTCGAGCTCGAACTCGATGATACTCGAGTTCGAGCTCGAGTGATGCTACTTGACTCGAGCTCGAGCTCGAGCTCGAGTAGCTCAAAAAGCTGTCAAGTCAAGCTCGAGTATCCCACTACTCGAGCTCGACTCGACTCGATATCACCCCTAGACCCGCCCGGACCGAAGTCCAGGCGAGTGTCGCGCGGTGGCCGCGCGGTCCAAGGGAGGAGAGCGCGCCACGACCGCGCCGTCGGACAGATTCGCCCGTGCGAGATTTTCTCGTCCGAATCCGGATTTTCCGACTTCGGTTGAATACCATTCGGCTCAAGACTCTTAGGGGCAGACCTTGGGCGCCCCTAGGTCTTGTTTAGCTATAAATAAACCCTCTTAAAAGCTCCAAATACTTTTCCAAAACCCTACAACTCTCTATACGTCCGAAAACCCTAATTCCGGAGTCGTCGGAGGCACGAGACCAAGGCGAGACTGATTTGGACGAAACTCAGAGTCTCCTAAACATCGTGGTAAGTTCCGATCCATTCGTCTCTTACGTTTTGATTCGAAAACAAATCCTAACCTTCTTATTTTTCTTTCTACACTGCGAATCGGATCTAGAACGTAGAACCCTACGAACGGAGAGGATAGATGGAGGACTGGAAGCCACGCCTTCGAAATAGACGATCCCGGATATCTACAAATCTGTAAGTTAATACTTACATGGTTTTGGGAGCAACTAAAACATTCAAACCTAAAAGTTTAAACAAATATTTCGTAAATCTGTCATTGAATGTTTTCTACCGGCGCAACAGTTTTGACGAATTTTTCCGAACCTTTAAACGACTTCAAATGGAAAAACTTAAAACATGAAAACCGTTCCTAAGGCTTAGATCTATCTACTTTAAAATTTTCAGAATTTTAAGAGACGATTTGATATGTGAAAACCAATCGAAACTGAACTGCTTGAAATTAGATCTTGAAATTTTTGACAGAACTTAGGTCCGATCTTGATCACGTTTTTGACATTAGTTCTAGACCGATTTAGATCTTTGGCCGAACATGAAAGTTGTAGATAAATGTCTTAAGAAGGTCTCTGTAAAATTTCATTAATTTTGGAGTTGATTTGCTATGGTAGATCTTGATAATCTTGAACTGATGTATACGAATTTCGGACAGATTTAGGTTATGACGAAAGTTGATGAATTTGACCTATTTCGGTAACTGGGATTGAAAAAGTTAAAACATAAAAGTTGTTCATCTCGATGTTTCTGAGTCAGTGGTAAAATATCAGAATTTTTGGAATTAAACTCGATTTTTAATGAATTTTGGAGTAAACTGTGGTTGACCGAGACAAATCTTGAAATATTGTTGAAACGGTGAAACTAGCCTTTAAGGTTTAAACGAGTAGAAAACTCTTTGAAATAATTATATGAAATATGGAAATTAGGAAATCCCCTTTACAAACTTGATCTTTAAAATTAGGGGGTGAGTGCTCTGCAGGGTGCCCTCCTAACGATTCACTTCGTGCCTATATGGACGATGGTGACCCCGCGCGAAATATTTGAGATATGTTTCCAAAACGGCATGAGATATATGGCCTACACTCTCGTGAATATTCTTATGGGTTTCTCGAGGCTCCGGAGTGGTACTGGGTATGGCAGATACGGCTGCGGCCGCCGGTTTCCGGCTAAATTGACGAGATTGCGATGCAATCGTGAAATACTTGACGAGATTGCGATGCAATCGTGAAATGCCTGAAATACTAAATCTTGGGAGTAATGGGGATAGTTAAATATTTTAAATTGTTGTTCTTTAAATTATTAAATGCTTTATTTAAATTAATTATGGCTTCTTTTAAATTATCTATCAGTATTATCATGCTTTTATGTAAATATTAAATTAATGGCTTTTAAACCCTACGATCATGCATGTGTTAACTTACTCAGCAAGTTGTGCTGACCAAACCATTCTATTTTACTTTTTCCTTACAGAATATGTGGAATGATCATGAGCACATTCTGGGGAACCGTATTTTTGCAAACTTTATTATTTAAATTCTTGCATTAGATATTAGAATAAACGGGCCTGTTTAGCCCGTGTTTTGACCATGTTGGTCGTATTTACATTTCCGTTGCAATATTATACTTAAATACTATTTCCGCTGCGCTATGATATTATTATTTTCGAGACTATACTGTATGAGCTGTTTGCAAATGTTTTAAATGCTTTTAAATACTGAAATACCTAGCCTTGCATCTCTTTAGTAAGCCGGAGAAACTGTGTCTTACTAGGGAGGTGTGGCGGTGACATCCCGACCTGGGTGACAAAAAACCGGGGTGTTACATATATAATATGTTTTTTTTTTTTAGGTAGGGCTGGAGCCCCACCCAGCCTAAGGCTGGGTCCGCCAGTGGTAGTAAGTAGTACTTCCTTCGTCCCATTTAAAATGTCTTGTTTCATTTATGCCCATAAATCAAAGCACTTTTTAATCGTTAGTATCTCAAAATATATAGAACTAAAAATTATGTAAAATATATATTCTAAAACTATACGATTAGAATCTAACAAGACTGAACTCGACTATTTTTTCAAATATATACTTATAATAATATTGAGTCAAAGTTGAAAAATGAACAGAATCAAAAAGTCAAACATGCACTTTTACTGGGACGGAGGGAGTAGTAAGTAGTGTAGTTGGTCCAATTCTCTCTGTAAGTACTCGAGCTCTTGACACAATTTTTATGTGTAAGTACTCGAGTTCGACAGAATTTTTTAATTTGAACTCCAGCGTGAGCTATAGATTTTTTTTTTAAAAAAAAATGATAGGAGGTGAAAAATTATATCCAATTGAGTTAGGCCATGAAAATGGCCTTGTAATGGAGTGAAATGGGCTAGACATTTAATTCTATTGGTTGTACTTAATTGGCCCATACATAATACTTCCCCGTTTTTTAATAACTTCTCAATTCCTATAATGCACACAATTTAATGCATATTTTTAACCATTAATATCTCACATTATATAAGTACTTCATCTGTTCTCATATAAATGCACCATTCCTGCATTTCACGCAGTTCAAGACATATTTTTAAATGTTTATAACTCAAATTGTATATAAGTAAAAAATATAAAAATTTGATATTCTAAAACTATGTGATTAGACGAATCTAATAAGATCTCACATGACTATGTTTTTTCTTATATAACTATGTCTAAAAAATTAGTCAAAGTTACCCAATGAATAGTTATCACTATGTTTTATCTTATATAAATGTGCTAAAAATTTGACTCAAAGTTACTTAATAAATAATATCTACTATGCAAATGATAATGATAAAAAGAATGGAGGGAGTATTGTATAAAATAAAATAAAATATAATAAAATTAATTAACAAACAAGCTATTGGGTTAGGGGCTTACCTTAATGGTCAAGTCTCCCATCTCCCAACGATAGGTTGGGGTTTCGATCCCCACCTGTCCCGCTATCCCTCCCCTTTATCCTCTTTATAATTCATGTGGTTTGGTCTACCACACCTTTGCCGACACATGAGTGTTACTGTTTACCCCCAAAAAAAAAAAAAACAAGCTATTCAGCTCGACCGTGTATTCGACCAGTACTTAATGGTTGACAAGTAGTGCCATATTTCTACATTCGAGCTCAAGTCCATTAGTAGATTAACATACTCAAATAATCAGACTCGATTTTTTCAAATACGAGTCGAGGTCTTTCTAAGCTAAACCTCGAGTCAAATTCGAATACCTTGACTTTTTAACCACCAATAGTAGCACTAGTGGTAGGTTGTGATCTGAATGGAATGACAATAGTAATTAAAAAGAGATAACATATGACAATACGCAGTGTTCTTCCAATATTGCCTTATAGCTTGTTCTTTCACAAATTACATTCAATTAAGGTTTAACATGTACACATCTTGCCTTAACTGAATCCATAAAAAAACTCCTACTTGTGATGCAACTACACAAAAAGCAGAAATTCATGCAATCAGTCTCTATCAAATTCACTTTCTGGTTGAAAGTGGTGATCATCAAGAACTCACCCTCACAACTCACAAGCAAGTACAAGCATTCCTTCAACATCTTCAGACTGTATTATTTGAAGTCATTGACACTCCATATTTTTTTTTGGGTAAATTATCGGGTTTCCTAGCTCTTATTGGACCCAACTAATCTCTCGATAATCTGGTAGACATTGAATGATTGTATTCCTAAAGCAAAATTATGCATACATATATAAAGAGTCGAAAATGAAACATTTGCTTAAACTGTTAGAACCCATATTACTCAAGTAAAGTGAATACTCCCTCCGTCCCATTAAAAGTTGCCACTTTCTCTTCTGCACAAAATCCAATGCAATTGTTAAACGCTTTATATCTCAAAATCGGTATACGTAAAAATTATATAAAATGTATATTTTAAAACTATACATTTAGACGATTCTAACAAGACTTCACTTGACATTTTTCTCTTCTTGTATCAATACAATAAAATTGAGTCAAAGTTAAACAATGAACAGTGTCAAAAATAAGAAGGGGCCTATTTGGTATTGACTCCCCATATTTTGTTATCCCAGTTTACTAGCATTCCTCTTTTAGTGTTACCCCAGTTTATTTGGGCTACCATATTATGCTTATAGGCCAAACCAAAATATAGTCAAACCACATTTGGTTAAGGTAAATGGGCTTTTGGGCTGGGCTTCTACATTTTTTAAAATGAATTAAAATTACTTTTTAATTAGGATTATTTTTTAATTATTTTTTTTTGGGTTGAAAGTTCGATTCATCACCCGGCTCCTATTCCTCCCTTATTCCTCCCTTTTATGCCATTTGTAATTTGTGTAATATGAACTTCCACCACCATTTTCTAGCCTATATACGCTGTACATTAAAAAAAAAATCCTTTAAATTAATTTATTCTTAAGTTAGAGGATTGCAAAGTCCTCTTACCAAACTTACAATAATTAACTTCACTCGTTGTGTGGTCACGGGTTGTTTGCTCCCAATAATATTGGGAGCGTATATTATATTGCTTTTTTAAAGCATATTTAATTGGCTTCTATGCTTGTTCGGTAGGTTGCATGTCGGGGAACAAATTTGGATCAATATAGTATTTTCAATATCTTAGATTTTGAAGCATATTAAAGCACATTGGAAAATTTTACATATTAGATATGTAATTTTCTAATTGTTATATGTTATCTACCAAATATTTGTTACTAAATATGATATTAGTACGTGTTAGTTAAATATACCATTAATATTTGTTACTCAGTTGTGGATTATGACTTGACCCAGTATTCAATCCCGTGACTTCCAACCTCTACTACTCAAATCTCCTAACAAATTCATTACTACCTCCATTTTTTAGGTTTGCACCATTGACCACAGACACGCATGATGATGCACATTTTCAAAGATTAATAATTTTTAAATTATATACAATTAAAATTTATAAAATTGATATTCTAAAACTAAAAGTTTAGACGAATCTAACAAGATATCACTTGACTATGTTTTTCTTTTCATAACTGTAATAAAAATTTGAGAAAAAGTTAAACTGTGAATATTATAAAAAACACCAATGTTGTAAACCTATAAAAACGGAGGGAGTATGTGCTATACACTTCCATCCAAACAAGACATAACTATTTAAATAAAGTGTTTCAGCAATTGTTTTAAAGTTGTTAACCGTGAAATTTTAGAAGAAGAAAACCTCCTTTTTTGATTGATGAACGTCCAAGGAATTACAAAAAATTGCGGAAAGGAAATTACAGGAATGTAAAGAAAGCTGTAAAGGAATGAAAATGTGGAATGGAAAAACGACAGAAAGGAAAATGCAGAAAAGAAAGTGCAGAAAGCTAAAAAAAATATAAAGTGCGGCTTCTGTTGAGAAGAGTTGAGGTGTCCCGTGAAGCAGCCTATCTTCAGTATATATAATCGTGATGCCCTAGTAACCGCTATAATCACAATCATTGGCCTCCTTAACTGCTGCCTTTGACTGCGTATTCTCCAAAATCGCTTTAATTCATGCCCCGAGATTCTCTTCTTTGTGTTCAACTGCCTCTGTTAGCCGCCTATTATTCATGGGTTTGGGCCTCTAAAATCTTGGGTCAACAGATGCCCCTTCACGCAATTTGTCTGGTCATGCCTAGGACAAATATGCGTGTTCTAAATAGGCTGGCTCAAAAATTTGCTTTTTTTTTTTTTTTTTTTTTTTTTTTTTTTAATCCTGCCGCCACTTAGGACAGACGCCATTCACACTTGGCCTGCCGTCGTCTGCCACCCAGAGCTTGTTGCCGCCATCCGTGATCTTTTCAGCGTCATCGCGTAGCTTTGAAGTCCCAGTCGTCGTCAGACATCTCCTGGCGGCCATTGCTCGAGTCCCAGCCACCATGCATCACGTCTGGGCCGCCATCAACATTCCTCTTGCCATCCTTGTAGTTTCGGCCACCATTCGCTTGCTCGAGTCTCAGGCTGCCATTGTCTCCACACGTGCACGGACGCCATTCGAGGAACTCTCGCCGCCGCTGCTTCGTGCCAGGCCGCCATCCGCGCCTGCCGCCACTTGTATTGTTCCGGCCGCTGTTCTCGATCCCAGACTGCCACTTGTACGCTGCCGCCATCGAGAATCAGCCGCCATCCTCAGCCAGACGCCATCCTCAGACAGGCTGCCACCCATCATCTCCAGTCGTCGCTTGCTCGGGTGCTACGCCTTGGGACCAAGCCGCCATCTCGATCTGCCCATGCCGCCACTCGCTCGTCTGACTCCGGCCGCCACTTCGCTCGCCTCATGAATCAGATTTGCCCACGCCTGCCTCAGTCGCCCGTGTCTGTCTCAAGCGTCCACGCCTGCCTCATCCGCCGGGCCTGTTTCATGTGCCGCGCCTGCCTCAGGTGCCCGCGCCTGCCTCAGGCACCCGTGCCTCAGAGACCGCCTTCAGAACCCGACCACCCTGAGGGAGTCGTTAGCCGCCATGCCTCGACCACCATCGTCATGCCACCGCGACTCAGCCACCAACTACTAGGCCTTGGAGGCCGCTGTCGATGGCGTTCCAGGGCCACTATCCAGGGTTGTTACCACCCAAGGTTACTGCATTGGCCACCACCCTTGGTTCGTCTTCCTCTTTATCGTGTTTCAATTCATTGAAAGTAATCCCGTATGTAGGTCGATGCTTCTTATCTTGTTCCTCAAGGAACTTTTCCAAGCGGGCTATTTTCTCGGCTAGCTGGGCAAGATCGGCGGAATCCTGCACAATTAAATGCTCTTTCAATTTTGGCAATATATTAGCCTCTATGATATTAGCTATCTCCCTATCAGGGACTGCCATTGTGCATCGGCCCTTAAGCCGTTGTAATCTGTTAATAAAGGTGCTTGCCACCTCATCAGCAAATTGCTTTGAATTAGTAAGGTCTGCAAGACTCATATGTGTCAATGGTGTAAAGAATCTGTCATGGAATGCTCGCTCCAGATCGGCCCAATTTTGAATTGAATTAGGACGCAAGGATGCGTACCACACAAAGGCGGGTCCAGTAAGGGATGAACTGGACAGCCTCAGCTTCAGCCAGTCATTGGCCGCCACTTCACCACATTGTGCACTGAATCTGTCCACATGTTCTACTGTGGACTTGCCATCGTCCCCTGAGAATGTGGTGAAATCGGGCATCCTGAAGCCCCTTGGGTATGGCTTTCTGTATATAGATCGCTCCATCGGCCTCAGTTGAATTCCAAAATGTTGCTACATCGTGTCTACCAGCAACTCGGGTGAGACCGCCGGTGCCTGCTAAGAGGCATGGCGGCTTGATCTGTGGCAAGTTTCGCGGCCATTCCACATGGTTGTGGCCCCTGCCCCCTAGTGTTGGCGGTATCCAACCAGGTACCTGTGTAGGAGGCATGGCGGCTGGTGTGGCAGGTGCCGCCGCCACTCCACAGGGCTTTGGCGTCTGCCCTCCTAGTGTTGGCGGCATCTAACCAGGGTTTGGAATGGGCGCTGCTGGTGACTAATTGGACACATATGGTGTGGTGGGCACATTCGGCATGGGAGGTGCGGCTTGACGAGGTCGCATGCCAACACCATCAGAGGCAGTACATCCATGAGATGCCTCGTGAGTAAAGGCATGAACTCGGCCATCGATTCTGTCATCGATAGCCGCATTTGCTCGGTCAATGTAGGGATATGCATAATCCCCTTTTGTGGTTGAGAAGTGCTCGCCGTCTCAATGGTGTCCTCAGACGGTGTTCGCACGGGTGTCTTCTCCTGCAGAGACATCTCCTCAAATTTCTTTGTCAAATCACTCATAATTTTTCCAGATCTGAGACGCATACACTCTTCAAAGTGGATATGACTTCAAATTGTGTCCCACTGGGCGTGCCAATTTGTTAACCGTGAAATTTCTCAGAGAAAGAAAACCTCATTTCTTGATTGATGAACGTCCAAGGAATTACAAAAAAATGCGGAAAGGAAATTACATGAATGTAAAGAAAGCTGCAAAGGAATGAAAATACGGAAAGTGCAGAAAGCTAAAAAAGTGTAAAGTGCGGCTTCTGTTGAGAAGAGTTGAGGTATGTCGTGAAGCAGCCTATCTTCAGTATATATAATCGTGAAGCCCTAGTAACCGCTATAATCACAATCATTGGCCTCCTTAACTGCTGCCTTTGACTGTGTATTCTCCAAAACCGCTTTAATTCATGCCCCAGGCTTCTCCTCTTTGTGTTCAACTACCTCTCTTAGCCGCCTATTATTCCTAGGTTTGGGCCTCTAAAATCTTGGGTCAACAAAAGTAAAATTTTCTAAACATACCAGTACTTCACAAGTTTATTCTTAGCCTCTAAAAACATAAGAAATTCCTCGTACCCAATGCGCCTTCCATTAATTCAGAAATAATAATTAATACTTCCTCCGTATCACAAAGTTTATTACATTCCCACTTTTCACGCAAATCAATGCACGTTTTTAATAATTAATAACTCAAATTTGGTACAAGTAAAAATTTTAAAAGTTCAATATTTAAAAACTACATGACGAGACGAATTTAACAAGATCTCACTTGGTTATATTTTAACTTATATAACTATGATAAAACATTAAGTGAAAGTCTGTATGTGAATAGTGTCAACTATTCCAATGTCAAAAACATACAATTACGGAGGAAGTATTTTCTCTTCGCTTTCGAGTTTCTATTTACGTACCAATGGATAACACATTCATAGAGACAAAGACACCATAAAAAAAATAAAATAAAAAGTAATACAAACTTTGGGAATATAGGAAGGATTAATTAGGGGTAGAGGCGTAGAGCTAGGGATAGACGCGTACTCTATATAATCAAATTAAAAATTCCCAAACTTATGGCACCAAATTGAAAAATTGGTAAAGTTGCGATATCAAATTGGTATTTTTTCCGATGTGGAAGGCTATGAGGAGTCGGTTCAAGCCTTCCACCAACATAATTATTTTCGGTTTTTTCGACCGAATTTATCACAAATTAAAAGAATTCGGTTATAAAAGGAGCATAGTAATATTATTCTTGTATAGTAATAACGAGATAAAATACCCTTTGGCCAATTTTAGATTGCACTGTGATTGCTGAGTGTTATTTTACTACAAAAATTTTATGTTTTTGTGACTGAATTTTTTTAGTAAAATTTAGTCACTTAAAATGTTAGAGATCGGATTTGCGATCGAAATTTGTTAGCCACCACAATTTTAGTGACTGAATCCATAACTTTTATAGTAGTGGTTGGGCCAAAAGCCCAAAACTGATTGATACGAAGCTCAAGTTTTGGCATATAATGGGTATCCGGCTTGAACCCGAGATTTTTGCTTAAACTGTCAGAGCCTCATACTACTCAGGTCAACTGCGTTTGGTGATTCGAAGCTCAATTACCTCTACGTGTCCAAATTAATAGACTCAGTGGTTTCACCATCACACTTTCTCCTTTCGCCTTTCATTCTTTTTAATTATTTTTATTTTTATTTTTATTATGTTTTGGTATGTTTTAGTGGTTGCACAGTAAGATCATGGTGGCCATCTTTGATTCGAGACTGTTTGATGCCTTTTTTTCTATCCAACTTATTACAGGTTGGCCAGAAAGGGAATTCCAATATGGACTGAACCCCTGAGAAGAATTGTTAAGAAATTATAGAGTATGGTATTGTTCTCGAGTCTTGTGTAAGAATAGTGCATAATCTCTCAAGGGAAAAAAAAAAGCTGAGGACTGAAATCGTGAGGCTATTAGGTTTTGGAGAATTAAGTGCGCTATCTTTTTTGGTTCCACCAATGCGTAAATAAACACACTATTCCAACTAGTTGTGGAGAAATCATCATCTTTTACAAGTGCTAAGCTAGAAAACAAAGGATGTAGTATATGTTTATGCGTATAAAATAATTTATATATATACTATTTTTTATATTGATTCTTTTTCTTTCTAAAATAATGTAGTTATTATTACTATTATTATTATTATTATTATTATTAATAATTAATTAACTGTATATAGATAAAGGAAAAAAAATTGTAGATTGGATTTATGGCAGATAGAACAACTACTTTAAGTAAGAGCAAGAGATAGTAATCCTAGTATATACACTACAAGAATTTTTCATTTTAGTAACCAAAAAATTTAATAGTTAAATCACATAATTCGGTCTCAAAAAAAAGGTTAACCTGAATTCACGATTGCAACTCATTAGCCACCGAAAATTTAGAAATCGAATTAAGAGGGTTTTTGATAAGCTGCAGGAAAATAAATTATTTGATTATTGCATTTTCAAAATGCAAATAATCAGTTTAATCGCTGAAAAATGGAGCTGCAAACCTGATTATTTGCGTTTTAAAAATGCAATAATCAGATAATCTATTTCATATCGCACATCCAAACACCCACTAAGTATCTAAATTGAAATTTTCTTGTACTGATAGTTTTTGTGTGTGGCACAATCTTTTTGTGCTGCATATATATTCTTATTAGATTTAAATAATTATTGTACATTCCTTAATACTAATAATTAAAAAATAATTAATGAGATAGCTAGATGTATAATGGCTAACGTGAGATTTAGTTTGTGAGTTGAATCGGCTCTTGCTGAATTGTTGAATGAGTGCTTTGTATATATTGAAGGAGTGTTTTATATGTGCTGAGTATTATTATTCATCTCAAACACCAGTAAATACCTAACATACACATCATCAACACTCGCAACGATCAGGTCAATACGCCAGCGCATGCTGAACTTTTCCAATTCAACAGACTATCAAACCCGTTAACTTGTATAATGTATGCAATATCTCAAGTTCCATTAAAATATACTTTGAGATAGAAAAGCATTTGTTGCAACAAGTGGCTTTCCGTCACAAAACGTAAATGATAATTGGCCTGTTTGGGAATTAACTGTTAGCTGTTACCTGATTATGTGAGTAATAAATTAGTTAAAATTAGCTGTTTAGCAGTTTCAAGGCCAACTTTTTAGCTAAAATAAGCTAATTCCAAAATGTTGTTATTTGTAGTGATTTCAAACAAGCTGATTAAACACTATTTAAAGTAAACTTATCTTTTTAAATAAGCTAATTTATTTTAAATTGCCTTGAGCTAATTCTATTTAACTGTTTTGCCAGCGCCAATATGTTGTTTGCGAACAAAAATCTGTATCACTTTAAAAAAAAAAAAAAATTATATGCTAGTGTTTTTAAAATCTTAACTGCAATGCCTCCTTTTCTGTAGTTTTTTTTTTTTTTTTTTCCTTTTTTCCTTATTTGCCAACGTTTTTAGCGTCTCTATGGACCAAAAAATCTTAATTGTGGAGGCTGGTCTCCTAAACTGTTATGCTGTACTTCTTTGTGGTCTTTCAGTGGAATAAATTTGTGTTTTCTCCTTAAAAAAAAAATCTTAATTGTAATGCCAATGGAAATTGCAACCCCAACAAATCAAATGCAGTATTAATAAGAAAATATGGCATTATGAATGTCCAATTTATTTATTTATTTTTACTTTAGACCAATAAAATCAATAATTGAAATGGTAAGATTGTGTCTTGAAAACATGAGACAAATATCCGATTTTCGCCCAAATTACAGTATGACGCTTGCACATAAATGGACTAATTAAAAATTGGTCGTCATATTTACCAATACATGTCATCGATTTTAATAATTTATTACTCATTTTTAATGGCCTAAATTTAGAAAGTAGCCGATTATGACCTAATTTAATATATTAATCTACAGAGAAGTTAGGGTGCAATAAAGACTTTTGTCTTGATGTACTGTGGCATTTTACCACTGTTGATTCACTTTGTAAATCGACGGTTGAGATTAACTTGAAGGTTAAAAATGTAAATTTGTCAAATTAATCCAAAATATAGTTAGTACATTTCAGCGACAACTTATATATATTTCAGCGATTTGTTTATATTTCAGCAACAAACGTAATTTTTTCAGCGCGCCTTCTGTGTATTTCAGCGACGTACGAGATTATATTTCAGCGACGTATGATAGTATATTTCAGCGACATTTTATAGTATTTTTCAGCAACTTGATAATGTTCATTTCAGCGATTTCATAGAAGTTCAAACTCTAATTCTTTGGTTTAATATATTTCAGCGACGACCTAGGTGTATTTCAGCGACAGGCTATGTGTATTTCAGCGACATACATAGTATTTTTCAACGACATACATAATATTTCAGCGACATACATAGTAGTATTTTTCAGCGATAACCTTGTTTGTATTTTTCAGCGACTTGATATTATAAATTTTTTTGGACAACTTTACCATTTTACATTTTGAACCGATGGATTGAAATGAACTTGTTGGGAACTAGTTTTGAGCAAATGTGTTCACAACCGATGTCTGGACTACTTTGTTGAACCAACCCCGTCAGTATTCGACAAACTATTTTAAGGAAGAGAAGCTGGCGAATCTGCTCGAGATCATCCTCCAACGACTAGCTGATTCCATGCCTGGACCGTGCTCAAGGAGAAAGGAAACTAAGATCTTCTATTTCGGGCAACTCCATTCTAAGGAAGGAAGAATTATGGCAAGAATATCTTACCTTAGAATGGAGGTTGTTGTCTCTCTTCAAATACGCCGGACAAGGGATATTATACTCACGACTTACATTATTCATTCCACTCCCTTGTGCCATCGAAGCAAGTGTGTAAGAGAGAAACAACTTCCTTCCGTGTTTGTGAATTCATCTTGAAGGAAGATATACGATCAACACTTCCTCGGGTGAATTGATCGAAAGTGTGCCATAGTGTTCTTGATTGGAGTCAACGGATTCAATCAAGACGTTCGAGGAGTCGTCAAACTCAAGAGCTTAAACGAAAATATTCTAGAAGGAGGGTCGCCAACAGGTTTCGACCAAGGGTAACTTGAAGGGGGAGCCTTCAGGGAATTGGAGCAAGGTCGGGGAGATCTTCACCAAAACAAGGGAGTGTTTTGGTTCTACAATTCAACCGCTTGGAGATTGGAGTTGGGCGAGTTAAATCACTATTGTTTAGATCGCGGATCAAGTTGAAACAAATAGTGAACCTCCTGGATTGGTATCCCCCAGATGTAGGCTTGTGCTGAACTGGGTCAACAAACCTTGAGTTCGTTACTTTACTGTTTATTTACTTTCCGCTGCATAATATCTTAAAAATGTTTAACGTGTCCACGAAAGGGGCTTGAACTAGTTTACAGGACTAGTCGATTGGTTATCCACCCAAACGGACCTAACAATTGGTATCAGAGCCACACGCTCTTCAAGCGAGATCAAGTCATAAAGTATGGATAACCATGGCGGTTCAGTAACCAAACCCCCATTGCTCGATGGATCAAACTATGCCTATTGGAAAGATCAAATGGAGGCATTTCTCATTGCACTAGATGAAGGAGCTTGGGATGCAGTAGAGACTCAATACCATCCTCCAGTTGATGAAAAAGATGGTGTGAAAACCCTGAAACCAAGGAGTGAGTGGACTGCAACCGAGAAACTTGCTGTATCAAAGAACTCCAAAGCATTGAATGCCATTCACAATGCTCTTACAAAGGATCAATATAGACTTATTGCTGGATGCAAGATTGCTTATGACGTCTGGACTACTTTAGCCAATACCTACGAGGGTATGGCACCGGTAAAGAAATCAAGAATCATAACACTTGATGCTAAATTTCATAGAATTACTATGGATGATAATGAATCTATTGGCCAATATATTGGTCGCATTCATGATCTAACCAATCAAGCTCTTCAGCTTGGCAAAGTGTATTCTCAACAGGATATTGTAGGTAAAATCATTAGGACGCTTCCAAAAAGGTTCAACGCAAAGGTGACTGCTCTTGAATTATACAAAAACTTCGACAAATTGCAGGTTGATGAACTGATGGGAATCCTACAATCATGGGAAATGGATCACTGCCCGAGGGGTAAAAGCAAACCCGTGGCGTTCAAATCAGTGACCAAGGAGATGGATGACTCTTACATGGACGAGTTTGGTGACTACAGTGATGACGAAGAACTAGCCATGCTGTCCAAAAGATTGAATCAGATCCTAAAATATCGAAAATCCAGATTCAACTCGAAGGATGCCGAGACATCAAGTTCTAAACCCACCTCAAAAACCTCTAAGCCATCAGACAGAAATAGATCTAAACAATCTAGGTCTGACGATGACAAAGAGATCATCTGTTTTGAGTGTGGTGGACGAGGTCATATGAAAAAGGATTGTGCAAATCTTCGACCAAAAGAATCAAACAAATCATATCAAGTGACATTCAGTGAATCTGAGGATGATAAAGAGTCCAGTGAAAATGGTCCAGACTACGGAGTTGCATTCATCGGAACATGGGATTTAGACAGTGATAATGAACAAGATCCAGGTATCTCTACTAACTCAGTCAATATGGTTTCTACTAATTCGATGCACTCTTTTGGCAGGGAACAGGAAGAAAGTATTAGCAAACTCAATGATCTCTATGAAGAAACATTTGAAAAATTGGAAATATCCATAGCTGAGTCAGTAGAACTTCAAGTGGAGAATGGAAATCTGAAAGAGCATATCAAGAACCTTGAAAATAGCAATCAAGAACTTGAAGAAAAACTAAAGGCACTTTCTGAACAGGTTAATGAACTACTGGACAAAAATGCAGAACTTCAGAAAGATGACGATGACCTGGAAATTGAGAAGAATGACTACCGGATCTGGTACGCCAATATGCATGGAAAAATGGATGCTCTTCACACAGAA
The DNA here is from genome assembly GCA_030278955.1 of Hygrophila difformis. Classification (NCBI taxonomy): domain Eukaryota; kingdom Viridiplantae; phylum Streptophyta; class Magnoliopsida; order Lamiales; family Acanthaceae; genus Hygrophila; species Hygrophila difformis. The sequence goes on along the minus strand of JAOANR010000015.1, from coordinate 25,811,012 downwards.
CTAACTGAGGTACAAGAAAAGCTTGCCAAATCCGAAGGCACTCTTGCAGCACTGAACAAAGGAAAAGCTATGTTGGACGATGTCATTGCCATAGGGAGACCGAGCAGAAACAAACAAGGACTGGGTTATCAAGCATCTACCTCAAAAGGAAAAAATAAAAGCAAATTTGTATCCGGAGGAATGCTGAGTGAACACCGGACTACCAAGAAACCTCTTCATCATACAAGAAGGAACAAATGAACGAGAACACCACCTCCTCCCGTACCGCTCAGATGTGATTACTGCAAACTTGAAGGCCACAAAACTAAGAACTGTGGAATCATTGTGAAAGACCTATAAGCAGGAAGACCTATCATCTGGCCAAACGATAAAATCAAGATGAAGCTAATCTCCATCAAATGCGAATGGGTTCCTAAAGTTCAAAACAGATGCCAAGTTGCCTTCTTATCGCACAAGAAGAAAACTAAGGACACAGTATGGTACTTTGATAGTGGGTGCTCCAAACACATGATCGGAGAAAGGAACTTTCTCAAACACTACAAGGAAATCGATGGAGGATTTGTTGTATTTGGAGATGGTAAAAAGGCTGCTCTAGTAGGACAAGGAACCATTGAGAACAATGGCTCACGAGAATTATCTCCAGTGTTCTTTGTTGATGGACTTCAAGAAAACTTGATCAGCATCAGTCAATTGTGTGATGAAGATCTATTAGTGCAGTTCACCAAGAAAGATTGTCAAGTGTTCAACCAAAGTCAAGAATGCATCATGAGAGGTTTGTGCTCTAAAAATAATTGTTATCATCTTGTTCAGACATGCAATTTTGGTTCAGTCACAGGTGAAAACCAGATCATGATGTGGCATGAAAAGCTTGGGCATCTCAACTTCAAAGATTTAATCAGACTGAGCAGAACCGAAGCAGTCAAGGGCCTTCCCCAATTTAAAAATTCTAACATTGAGTTCTGTGATGAATGCGCCAAGAACAAACAACACATGAGTTCACACAAGCTGTCTAAACACATCGGATCAACTAAGTGTCTCGACCTACTGCACATGGATCTTATTGGTCCTACTGAGGTTGAAAGCTTGGGAGGTAAAAAATTATATTTTTGTATGTATTGACGATTATTCTAGATATACTTGGGTAGACTTTCTCAGGGAAAAAGGTGACGTGTTCAAAGCTTTTGAAAAATTGTGCAACCGTCTCATGACTGAGAAAGACACTAAAGTAAAGCGGATTCGGAGTGATCATGGATGAGAATTTGAAAACCAGTCCTTTGAAGAATATTGTACGAATCATGGAATCAAGCATGAATTTTCCGCACCAAAGACCCCCCAACAAAATGGAGTTGTGGAAAGAAGAAATCGCACCCTGCAAGAGATGTCCAGGGTGATGCTGAACTAAAAAAATGTTGCTGAATACTTGTGGGCCGAAGCAATCAATACTGCATGCTACACCATAAATCGCGTCTACTTGAGACCTAACTCCCTCATGACTCCTTATGAGATATGGAACGGTAAAAAGACATCAATCACTTACTTTCATATTTTTGGCAGCAAATTTTTTGTCTTAAATGACAGGGAACATGTGGGGAAATTCAAAAAGAAAAGTCATGAAGAAATATTCGTGGGATACTCAATCACAAGCAGAGCATACAGAATATATATACCAAAGACCACGAAAGTTCTTGAATCCACAAATGTTGCCATAGAAGATGTCTCATGCAAAGATTATGCTCAACTCAATGAAGATGAATTCCATCAACATTACCTAGTAGTCAGAATTCAGGACAGGTCAATGCAGAACGAATCACCACTTGCAACGAGTCCACTGAAGCAGTGCAAACTCCCATTCCGGACGCCTTGTCGCATGACTCGGAGCCAGAGAAAGACCTCAATGGACGTATTCACAAACATCATGATCCTGAAGATATCATAGGTGATGTCAATGAAAAGAGGAAAATCGGGGGAAAGAAGATAAACTTCAAAGAACTGGCTGGCTTGCACTGCTATACATCTAAGATCGAACCAACCAAAGTGGAAGAGGCCCTTCAGGATGAACATTGGATAAATGCCATGTAGGATGAGCTACTTCAGTTCAAAAGAAATGAAGTTTGGACTCTTGTCGAAAGACCCGAAGACAAGAACATAATTGGCACCAAGTGGATCTTTCGCAACAAAGGTGATGAAAAAGGAAACAATATAAGGAACAAGGCGCGTCTAGTTGCTCAAGGTTACACTCAAGTTGAAGGAGTGGACTTCAGTGAGACATTTGCTCCTTTGGCCAGACTTGAAGCAGTTCGACTCCTATTATCCATTGCATGCTCATTAGGGTTCAAACTCTATCAAATGGATGTCAAGAGTGCATTCCTAAATGGATGGCTCGACGAGGAAGTATACGTGGAACAACCAAAAGGATTCGAGGATCCTCATCATCCACAGCACGTCTACAAGCTCAACAAAGCACTATACGGGTTGAAGCAAGCTAATAGGGCTTGGTACGAGAGGCTCTCGAAGTATTTTCTTCAACATGGATTCGAAAGAGGAAGTCTCGACAATACTCTATTCATCAAAAGAGAAAGCAAAGGAATACTAATTGCTCAAGTCTATGTAGATGACATAGTCTTCGGATCAACACATCCTGTGCTCAAGGACAACTTCATCGAAATAATGGGTAAGGAGTTCAAAATGAGTATGGTTGGGGAACTAACTTATTTTCTTGGCCTGCAGGTCTCACAAAAGAAAGATGGCATATTTCTGAGCCAAACCAAGTATGCTCGGAACATAGTAAAAAAGTTTGGCAGGGAGTCCAGCAAACCTGTCCGAACTCCTATTGGGACTAATGACAAAATGAGCAAAGATCCCAGTGGCCAAAGTGTGGATCAAAAACTCTATCGAAGCATCATTGGAAGCTTGCTATATTTAGCTGCAAATCGACCAGACATAAGTTATGCAGTTGGTGTTTGTGCTCGCTATCAGGCCGATCCCAAAGAATCCCACTTGAAAGCAGCTAAAAGAGTGATCAAATATGTTTCAGGAACAAGTGATCTTGGTATATGGTATTCAAAAGAATCTAATCATTCACTACTTGGTTATAGTGATGCAGATTGGGCAGGTGACACTGATGATAGAAAAAGCACAACCGGAGGTTTCTTCTACATTGGAACCAACCTAGTCAGTTGGTATAGCAAGAAACAAAGCTCCATCTCACTTTCAACTGCCGAAGCCGAATATATTGCAGCGGGAAGTTGTTGTGCACAATTGCTGTGGATGAAGCAAATGATGCTAGATTATGGAATCGATCAAGAAGTCCTCACCATTCTAAGTGACAATATGAGTGCAATCAACATCTCAAAGAATCCAGTCCAACATGGGCGAACCAAGCATATTGATCTCCGACACCACTTCATTAGAGATCTTGTTGAAGAAGGAATTGTGTCCATCCAACAATCAGAACTACTGAGTAACATGCGGATATTCTCATTAAGGCACTAGATCGTGAAAGATTTGAAAAATTGAGGAGAGATCTCGGATTGTGCACGATCTCCTAATAATCCCACAATTATTGGAATAAGTTTTATATTTTGTGCAATTTCCATATTGTAACACCCCGAAATTCATCCTCATAAGGTTTCAGAATGTTACCGCCACACTTATCAGTCAGGCTCGCCCCTTGGCTAACTTAATTGACAAGTGCTACGGCTAAATATGATTTTTTGTAGTATGAACTTTAAAAATAATTGCCAATTTTATAAAATATAGACATAAGAAAATTTAAAGTACTTAATACCAGAGTCATTGTTCTTTCTCACGCGGAAGCATAAACTAAAGGCAATATATAGGACATTAATATTTAAAAGTACGTGGTTCCTTAAAGCAACAATCTTTTGATGAAAGGTAATCCCATCCCCAAATACTCATGTCATGAGATGCAGTTCATATGTCAGCTCCAATATCTGTAAAAAGATAACGCAACAACTTTTTATCAATACAATGGTACTGAGTAAGTCAACCCGCTCCACTTTAAGAAGTGGGTTTTAAAATAGTGGTTGACACTCAAAAAATAATAATAATAATAATTTTCACTTTTTCTTTTAAAATGATCACACACATTATCTTTAACAAAATAAATAATTTTCATTCTTACCATTGTAGCAACTATGCACAAGAGGACACGATTTTCCATATATCATATCATATCATATCGATCATAAGTCATGACCAGCATGCAGCGGACTCATATACAGACACACTTCGGAGCCTCGGGTAACCCATCATGGATACACCCAAGAGTATAGACTCATACATGCAATAACGCCGTTTTGGCACAATTTATCAACAATGCCGTCTTGACATATTTAGAGGGGGAGGCCCCGCAAGACACATCCCTAGTGTATTAGCCCTCTATCAAGTATGGCATCTTACTCAAGTGAATAGTGCACAATGGATTTAAAAGAGTTTTCAACAATTTTCCACATAATGTCCTCTTTAAAAGAGTTTTCAACAATATCAAGGGAGTAACCTCATAACAAGGGCATTAAATAATGCCAAATATCATTTCAACATTTAACTCCCATATCAATATCTCATAAATATGAAAATATCATTTCATGGATCACAAAATCCAACAATTTCTCATTTGGACCAAAAATCAAGTCCATCGTTGCAGTTTATACCAAGTCAGTTTAAAAATTCATATGAAAGGCGATTGCTATGAAATTTAAACTTTAGATAGTTAACACATAGTTGAACAAGTTTTATGTTTTATACTTTTCAAAATAAGGTATGGAAACATTTCAAAAATCTAGTTCTTTTTAGAACATATATTCTACCAGAAATTCAATGGTGACTCTATAATTTTCAACAGGTTTTAAAAATAGTAATTTGAAACCAAAAATTCTGAAATTTTACCACAAGATAGATAACATATAGATAAATATTTTTCATGAATAAACCATTTGGGTTTGAAACACTTAAGACCTTAAAAAATGAGGATTTCAGAAACACTATCATTTCTTAGATTTCAACAAAAAGAGATTTCGACCTTTCGATAAAGCGGATCCCATAACTTTTTCATATGAGTTCTAAAAATTATAAAATTTTCCAGAAAGATACTCAACTCAATAAGGAACAAGTTTTATGAAGGAATTTTTGAAGGATAATGAACCAAAATAGTTTAAAAAGATGGATCTTTATGTAAACGAAAAACTGACAGATTTTGGTATAATGGGGAAATTCTAATTTTGTACTCTTAAAACATGGATTGGGATCTCCAAAACTTGAAGTAGAGAGTGTTAACTTACTGAATTGATGTATAAGAGCAAGGAGATTCTAAGATAATGGCCGTTATAACACAAGATTCGCACCACAAATTACGGGTTTCGCTGAAATTCGACAAATAGAGGGAAATCAATTTATAGTATAAAAATAAAAGATTTAGATCTCTAAGATATAAGTTTACAAGGAGGATATCTTACTAACCAAGTGTTGAGAAGATTTAGAACTCTTAGAATGATGAAGGTTGCCAAGCCTACAAGACTCCACATTCCTTAAGATATGCTCACTATGTGGGAGAACTTTAAAGAATAAAATGGGTAGTGAATTTGGCTAGTGAGATGGATGACATTGGTGTGTTTGAAGGCTAGAAACTCCCTCTATTTATAGGCTAAGATTTGAACAATTGAACATGACACATTGTGAGAGTGATTACAACCTCACCAATCATCCAATTAAGTGTGTCTTGAGCAATAATGGTTAGAGTATTTGTATCCACTCATTTGGTCCTTATAGCCTAACAAAGAGGCTATTAATTTTGTCCATCATGTTGTCTATTAACGTAATGGTTTGCCTATTATGGAGGCTATTAATCTTGATGTGTTCAAGAGATAATTGATCACATTTCTTTGCTAGCCATTCATCCAAGATACTTGTTAATCATGTTGATTTTTTATTTTTTTTTATCTATTTGTTTAGGAAGAAAATTTCTTGCAATTGCTTTAACCTCATATTTGTGTTAGTAGTGTATCATGAAAATGATTGAAGTATTAGCTTGTCCAGAAAAATCATTATTCTTACCATTATTTAGTGGCATGCATTTATACTCAATGAGTTGGATATGATAATATAATATTTATTTATTTATTTCAAGTATTGTATTTATATAAATGTGCTTTCAAAATAATAATATACTTGCATGGTTTTATTTTATTTACAATAATACTCAAACCACAAAGTCTTCATGTTATCATTAAATAAAAATTATAATCTATGAATATATTTACTTATATATAAAAGTTAATTCTAATAGATTCACATAAAAATTCATATTTTTATTTTTATAAAAATTTATTCCATAATGAATATTAAAATACTTAAAATATTCACATACTATCCTCATAATAATTTTCAAGACCAATGTGTATATATATAAAAACTTATATATATAATTTAAACAATAGATTTAAAAAAATATTCCATAAACTATATAATTCTATTACCCATGATATTGAAATTCATATTCCTTTTGGAAAAGATAAATTTACATATATAGTTTTTCAAGTGTTGTTTTGTAGAAAAATCAATATACTAATTCTTTAAACAAGTGATTAAATATTTAAAAAAAGTCTCTTTAGTGAATTACAATTATTTCGGGTAATTTATATGGTATTACAATCCACCCTCCTTAAGAATCAACTTCGTCCTCGAAGTTTTAATGAAAACTACTATGGCAATCTAATATGCGGAATACAAGATAAAAGTTAATGGAAAAGAAAAAAAATTTAGGAGATTTTGAACATACCCTATCAAGATTGTGTCGGGTGATTACATCCTCCTCCCCTTAAGCCTACAGTTATGTCCCCATAACTGTTATTTGGTCGTTTAAAAAGAGATTGGGGTAGCGTTGCTTCATATCATCATCTAGTTCCCATGTTGCTTCTTCCGTACTATGATTGGACCAAAGTACTTTAACAATCCGGGTGGTCTTGTTCCTTGTCGTTCTTTCTTTGATGTCGAGTATTTGGATTGGATAGTCTTCATAAGTTAGATCTTCTTTGAGTTCAATTACTTCCTGTTGAAGTACATGGGTTGGATCATGCACATATTTCTTTAACTGTGAAACATGGAACACATTGTGCACTCGAGATAGTTGTGGCGGTAGGGCTAGTCTATATGCCAAGGTTCCGACTCGTTCCAGAATGTCATACGGTCCAATATATCGAGGACTTAACTTTCCTCGCTTTCCAAAACGCATCACTCCTTTCATAGGTGATATTTTCAGCATAACCTTATCTCCAACATGAAATTCTAGGTCTTGTCGCCTAACATCGGCATAACTTTTCTGTCGATCTTGTGTTGCCTTCATTTTCCCTTGGATCATCTTGATCTGTTGGGCCATGTCTTCAATGAGTTGCGGCCCAACCATAATAGAATTCTCACATTTTTCCCAACATAATGGGCTTCGGCACTTGCGTCCATAGAGTGTCTCAAACGGTGTCATGCCTATACTAGCATGATAGCTGTTATTGTAAGAGAACTCTATCAAAGGTAGATGGTTTTCCCAACTTCCTTTAAATTCAAGAACGCATGCTCTCAGCATGTCCTACAGTGTTTGGATTTTCCTTTCTGTTTGTCCATCCGTCATCGGGTGAAAAGTGGTGCTCATTTTAATTTGGGTACCAAGAGCTTCTTGCAGCTTGGTCCAAAAATGAGAGACAAATCTACTGTCTCTATCAGAGATTATATCATGTGGCACTCCATGTCGTCGAACCACGCTATTGATATATGCTCTTGCTAATTGATCCATAGACCATGTATCCTTCATTGATATGAAGATCGCAATCTTTGTCAATCTATCAACAATTATCCAAATTTTATTCATTCCTTTTGGTGATCGTGGTAGTCCTGAAACAAAATCCATTGATATACTATCCCATTTCCAAATTGGGATTTCCAATGGTTTCATGAGTCCTAAGGGCTTCTGACGTACTGCTTTAACCTTTTGACAGGTTAAACATCTAGCCACAAACTCAACAACCTCATTCTTCATCCTTGGCCACCAATAAACCTTCTTTAAATCCTTATAAAGCTTATCACCCCCTGGATGTACTGAATACGGGGTGTTGTGGCCTTCTTCCATTAATCTTCATTTTAGCTCTACGCATTTATGCGGTACGCACCATCTCCCTTTGAAGCGAATGCTTCCATCCTCATGGATTGCAAAACCAATTGCTTTTCCTTCAGCAACCTTCTTCTTGATCCTTTCAAGCTTTATGTCGCCTGGTTGAGCACTGCGTATTTCATCAAATACCGTAGATTCAATGGTCATAGCATTAATGAAATTTTCCACAATTCCATAATGGACTAGCTCCATGTCTACCTTGACCAAGTCCATATACAGTTCCGAAGGTAAGATAAGAGTATTTGCCACGTGTCGAGTCTTGCGGTTCAATGCATCTGCGACCATGTTAGCTTTCCCTTCATGGTAGGCGATGTCCAAATCATAATTCTTGATCAACTCTAACCATCTGCGTTGCCTCATGTTTAACTCCTTCTGAGTAAATATGTACTTAAGGCTCTTGTGGTCGGTGAATATCCGACAAGTTCGTCCGTACAAGTAGTGTCGCCAAATCTTTAATGCGAACACTACCGCTGCTAATTCTAGGTCGTGCGTCGGATAATTCTCCTCATGAGGCTTCAATTGTCGTGATGCATATGCAATGACTTGCTGTTGTTGCATTAAAACACACCCTAGCCCCTCTTTTGAAGCGTCACTATACACTTGAAAATCTCCATTCTCTGTTGGCAATGTTAAAATTGGTGCTGTCGTGAGGCGTTTCTTTAACTCTTGAAATGATGATTCACACTTTTTTGTCCATTCATACTTCAAGCCATTCTTCAAAATTTGAGTCAGAGATCGTGCAACTTTGGAAAAGTCCTTGACGAACCTCCTGTAATATCCAGCCAGTCCAAGAAAACTTCTCACTTCTGTTTGATTAGTAGGCGTAGGCCACTCGGTGATTGCTGATGTTTTTGCTGGGTCAACAGAAACTCCATCAGCTGATACAACGTGGCCTAAAAATGCTACTTTTTCTAACCAAAAGTCACACTTGGACAACTTGGCATAGAGTTGATGTTTTCTTAATGTCTCTAGCACCTGATGCAAGTGTTGCTCATGCTCTTCATTGCTTTTTGAATAGATCAAGATGTCGTCGATGAAAATGACTACACATTGATCTAGAAATTCTCGAAACACATCATTCATGAGATTCATGAATACTGCTGGGGCATTTGTTAGCCCAATGACATCACTGTAAATTCGTAATGTCCACAACGTGTCCTGAACGCAGTTTTTGGAATATCCTTTTCAGTGATTCGTAGTTGATGATAACCGGATCGCAAATCTACCTTGGAGAATACCGTTGCACCTTTAAGTTGATCGAAAAGGTCATCAATCCTAGGTAACGGGTATTTGTTTTTAACCGTTACCTGATTTAAACCTCTGTAATCGATACAAAGACGTAACCCTCCATCTTTCTTCTTGACGAATAAGACTGGTGCTCCCCACGGCGACGTGCTAGGTCGTATATACCCCTTTTGTAATGATTCCTCAAGTTGCTCCTTGAGTTCATTCATTTCTAGGTTTGCCATGCGATAAGGAGCTTTTGATACAGGTTCTGTTCCGGGAAGTAGATCGATTGTAAACTCGACTTCACGTTCTGGAGGCATTCCAGGAATTTATTCTGGGAATACATCTGGATACTCCCTCACTACTGGAATGTCATCAATTTTATTCTCCTTTAACTTGAGGTTATGGATATAGCATGCATAAAGCATATATCCTTTCTGCATAAGACTACAAAATTTTAAGGCATTTACTACCTTAGTCTTACATTTGGGGAGTTGGACATAGTAGTTGACCTTTTTGCCTCTCGTCTTAGACAGTGTAATTTTGTGTTTCTAACACTCAATTACAGCTTTATATTGGGTAAGCCAATCCATTCCCAATATAATATCAAAATCTTTAAGGTCAAATTCTACTAAGTTTGCATAGAACTCAAGGTTCTTAATGACTATAGGAATCCCATCGTATCGTTTGGTGCACGATACAATTTTTCCCGAAGGCAACTGAATTCCTAAGTTAATCATTTTAGGTTTTGGCATCTCTAATTCAGGCAAGATTCTAGAAGAGATAAACGAACAACTTGCTCCAGAATCGAATAAAACCTTAACAGGCACACTTAAAGCCGTAAATATACCTGTTATCACATCCCCTTGAGTTGAAAGATCTGCCTGATTAATAACATTGAGCCGCCCTATAGGTGCTCCATGGTTCCCTTGTTGGTTTCTATTTTGTTGAGGCCTCTGTACTTGATTATTTCCGTTTCGCACATCCTGATTATTTGGCTGAGTGGGGATATTGATAAGGTCATCTCTTTTTGTAATATTTTCAATGCGGGTCTTACACTCCTTCCTCATATGACCTTCTCGGCCATATCTATAACATGTACCCGGCTTGGGGCATCCTCTAGCCAAGTGGGGCTTGTTGCATTTTGGGCATTGTGGTATGTACCCTTCATGGTTTCTAGTACCATTGTTGCCCCCTCCTTTGTTTCCCTGGACGGGTCGATTCTGCCCACCTCGAATATTGCCTTTATTGTTGCTGAGGTGGTTGTTGCTGCTGCTGCTTCCTCGGTTGTCCGAATCCTCTTGTCCTGTCCTTGGAACCCGCGGCTAGACTCCCCGACTTTTCTCTTCATCTGTTGTACACGAGAAACTGCGACAGCTCGATCGTAGATCGCTTGGAGGGTAGGATACTGAACTCCAGCCACCACTTCTCTAATGGAGAGGTTTAATCCCATTTCGAACTTCTGTGCCTTCTCGGCATCAGTGGAGACTAGCTTAGGAGCAAATCTGACTAACTCCTTGAATCTGACATAGTATTCTTGTACAGATTGTGCTCCTTGTCATAACGATAGAAACTCTTCATACATTGCTGCTTTGGTACTCATCGGGTAAAACCTTTCTCTTAGAGCTTCAGTAAAGTTTTCCCATGTATACTCCACATCATCATCTAGCTCTCTCTTTTCTAACTGCCACCAGTCATCTGCATCACCTCCTAAAAAGTACGAGGCTACAGTAATCTTCTGCTCATCTGGGCAACGAGTCACCTCGAGTAGCTTGTTAAAACTTTTTATCCAATCCTCCAATTTAGTAGGGTCCTCCTGCCCATCATAACGAGGTGGTCTGTATTGGTTCACCACTGCTAGGTGATTGAGCTGGGCTTGAGGTGGCGGCACAGCTGCTGTAGCTTGATTAATTTGACCTTGACCCAAGGCAATGAGCATTTGCTCAATGATCCTTAGGCGATCATTGTCAAGCGAGTTTGGTTTGTTTCGATTCTGAGGGGTTTGGTTGTTGGGTGCTCCCTGATTAGGAGGTACCATGTTGTGTCCAACACCCTGATTGTTGGTGATGTCAGGGTGATGTATGTTGTGTGCAGGTGGTACAGCTTGTTGATTGGATACACCCTGTGCTGCTGGCACTTCGTGGTTAGTCATGTTCGGATTTTGGTGTGGCTCCATGTTGTTGAGGGCATTAACACTTCGGAGGGTTTTTCTAGTCCTTGCACGGGGTACCATTCTGCTGAGGATGGTTAAGCAAGAGTGAGTTCAAGTCTAAGGGATGATTATGTCCTAAAACTTGTTAGGTCATAGTATAAGGATGAGTTAACGCAGAAATGTCTAAGTTAGGAGTATGACTTTTAGAGATTAACCAGAAGGAATGAAATAACAAGCTTTATTTCATAAATCTAGAAAATATTACAAGATAGAGAATTTAAAAAGAGCACTTATGATAAGGTCAACTGACTTAGTATATCATAATAATTTTTTTTTTAAATTTTATAGAAAATGATGCATGCTCATGAATGCATATGTCCCCACCCCAAAAATAATTTCTAGGTTTCAAAATTTAACATAGCCCATATGGGCCTTTGAAAAATATTCTGCATATTTTTTTCTCAAAATGGACTTTTTTTTAAATCCATAAACCGGAGTTAAACTGTCGTATCCCTTAGTCAAGCTCGCCTTGTTGTTAACTTAACCAAGAAATGCTAAGATTAGAGGGTACCGCCTTCTAAGTAATTTGCCAACTAGTTAAAATATAGAACTACAAAGTTGATTCCCTGGTAGAGCCACTGGCTGACGGGCAATCTTTAAAAACCAGACTCCTTAGACAGAATCACCTCATGCAGTTCTATATTTAACAGTTTACAAATACTTAGATTTTAAAAATAAGCTCTGATACCACTCTGTAACACCCCGAAATTCATCCTCATAAGGTTTCAGAATGTTACCGCCACACTTGTCAGTCAGGCTCGCCCCTTGGCTAACTTAATTGACAAGTGCTACGGCTAAATATAATTTTTTGTAGTATGAACTTTAAAAATAATTGCCAATTTTATAAAATATAGACATAAGAAAATTTAAAGTACTTAATACCAGAGTCATTGTTCTTTCTCACGCGGAAGCATAAACTAAAGGCAATATATAGGACATTAATATTTAAAAGTACGTGGTTCCTTAAAGCAACAATCTTTTGATGAAAGGTAATCCCATCCCCAAATGCTCATGTCATGAGATGCAGTTCATATGTCAGCTCCAATATCTGTAAAAAGATAACGCAATAACTTTTTATCAGTACAATGGTACCGAGTAAGTCAACCTGCTCCACTTTAAGAAGTGGGTTTTAAAATAGTGGTTGACACTCAAAAAATAATAATAATAATAATTTTCACTTTTTCTTTTAAAATGATCACACACATTACCTTTAACAAAATAAATAACTTTCATTCTTACCATTGTAGCAACTATGCACAAGAGGACACGATTTTCCATATATCATATCATATCATATCGATCATAAGTCATGACCAGCATGCAGCGGACTCATATACAGACACACTCCGGAGCCTCGGGTAACCCATCATGGATACACCCAAGAGTATAGACTCATACATGCAATAACGCCGTTTTGGCACAATTTATCAACAATGCCGTCTTGGCATATTTAGAGGGGGAGGCCCCGCAAGACACATCCCTAGTGCATTAGCCCTCTATCAAGTATGGCATCTTACTCAAGTGAATAGTGCACAATGGATTTAAAAGAGTTTTCAACAATTTTCCACATAATGTCCTCTTTAAAAGAGTTTTCAACAATATCAAGGGAGTAACCTCATAACAAGGGCATTCAATAATGCCAAATATCATTTCAACATTTAACTCCCATATCAATATCTCATAAATATGAAAATATCATTTCATGGATCTCAAAATCCAACAATTTTTCATTTGGACAAAAAATCAAGTCCATCATTGTAGTTTACGCCAAGTCAGTTTAAAAATTCATATGAAAGGCGATTGCTATGAAATTTAAACTTTAGATACTCAACACATAGTTGAACAAGTTTTATGTTTTACACTTTTCAAAATAAGGTATGGAAACATTTCAAAAATCGAGTTCTTTTCAGAACATATATTCTGCCAGAAATTCAATGGCGACTCTATAATTTTCAACAGGTTTTAGAAATAGAATTTGCGACCAAAAATTATGAAATTTTACCACAAGATAGATAACATATAGATAAATATTTTTCATGAATAAACCATTTGGTTTGAAACACTTAAGACCTTCAAAAATGAGGATTTCAGAAACACTATCATTTCATAGATTTCAACAAAAAGAGATTTCGACCTTTCGATAAAGCGGATCCCATAACTTTTTCATATGAGTTCTAAAAATTATAAAATTTTCCAGAAAGATACTCAACTCAATAAGGAACAAGTTTTATGAAGGAACCTTTGAGGGATAATTTACCAAAATAGTTTAAAAATATGGATCTTTATGTAAACGAAAAACTGACAGATTTTGGTATAATGAGGAAATTCTAATTTTGTACTCTTAAAACATGGATTGGAATCTCCAAAACTTGAAGTAGAGAGTGTTAACTTACTGAATTGATGTATAAGAGCAAGGAGATTCTAAGATAATGGCCGTTATAACACAAGATTCGCACCACAAATTACGGGTTTCGCTGAAATTCGACAAATAGAGGGAAATCAATTTATAGTATAAAAATAAAAGATTTAGATCTCTAAGATATAAGTTTACAAGGAGGATATCTTACTAACTAAGTGTTGAGAAGATTTAGAACTCTTAGAATGATGAAGGTTGCCAAGCCTACAAGACTCCACATTCCTTAAGATATGCTCACTATGTGGGAGAACTTTAAAGAATAAAATGGGTAGTGAATTTGGCTAGTGAGATGGATGACATTGGTGTGTTTGAAGGCTAGATACTCCCTCTATTTATAGGCTAAGATTTGAACAATTGAACATGACACATTGTGAGAGTGATTACAACCTCACCAATCATCCAATTAAGTGTGTCTTGAGCAATAATGGTTAGAGTATTTGTATCCACTCATTTGGTCCTTATATCCTAACAAAGAGGCTATTAATTTTATCCATCATGTTGTCTATTAACATAATGATTTGCCTATTATGGAGGCTATTAATCTTGGTGGGTTCAAGAGATAATTGATCACCTTTCTTTGCTAGCCATTCATCCAAGACACTTGTTAATCATGTTGATTTTTTTAATTTTTTTTTTATCTATTTGTTTAGGAAGAAAATTTCTTGCAATTGCTTTAACCTCATATTTGTGTAAGTAGTGTATCATGAAAATGATTGAAGTATTAGCTTGTCTAGAAAAATCATTATTCTTGCCATTATTTAGTGGCATGCATTTATACTCAATGAGTTTTTTTAGGTGAATACCAGGGTATCCTCAGGCCACATTGGACCCAAGACTAATCCCTCGAGGATCGGGTGGGCATTTAAGGGTTGCCTCTCCCAAAGCAGAATTCTGCATACACAAAGGCTCGAACCCGAGACCTTTGCTTAAGCTGCCAGAGCCCCATACCACTCAGACCAACTGCGTTTGGTATATACTCAATGAGTTGGATATGATAATATAATATTTATTTATTTCAAGTATTGTATTTATATTAATGTGCTTTCAAAATAATAATATACTTGCATGATTTTATTTTATTTACAACAATACTCAAACCACAAAGTCTTCATGTCATCATTAAATAAAAATTATAATCTATGAATATATTTACTTATATATAAAAGTTAATTCTCATAGATTCACATAAAAACTCATATTTTTATTTTTATAAAAAATTTATTCCATAATGAATATTAAAATACTTAAAATATTCACATACTATCCTCATAATAATTTTCAAGACCAATGTGTATATATATAAAAACTTATATATATAATTTAAACAATAGATTTATAAAAATATTCCATAAACTATATAATTCTATTACCCATGATATTGAAATTCATATTCCTTTTGGAAAAGACAAATTTACATATATAGTTTTTCAAGTGTTGTTTTGTAGAAAAATCAATATACTAATTCTTTAAGCAAGTGATTAAATATTTAATAAAAGTCTCTTTAGTGAATTACAATTATTTCGGGTAATTTATATGGTATCACACATATTCCTAATTTCCATATATTTTATTACCTTAAATATTTTATGTAATACTAATCATTTTGTTAAGGAAATTTTTGCAGGTTCATCAAACTAGGAACTCTTCCCACACAAGTTCAAAATTCAAATTTGTAATGTGACACTCGGACGTGACAAAGGAAGAGGCGGGAACGGTTATACGCACACCACCATTCAAAAACGTGATCATTACAGTTATGGGAAGTCGTGATCCTCCTTCCAAATTTGAATTTAGGGAAGTTTTCTATAACTACCCCCATATCTCAAACGGATTGTGTTTCTCATTTTCTCCGATCTCTCTTTCCCTCAACATTCTTCTTATACTCTTCATAAAAATTGTATAATCTCACTTGCTCTTGCCCAAAGAATTTTCTTCCAGCAACAATGGTGAGAACCCGAGGCAGTCAAAGCTCCAAATCCGAAGATCCAACTCCAACTTCATCAAAAGGGAGAAAGAAGGTCATCTCTCCGGAGGAGTCCAGCGCGAAAGGTCGAGCCAAAGCAGTTCAACAAGCGATTGTTGAGCAGACAGTCTCGGAGACACCTTCTCTAGTGCTTGTTCCATTTCATTCTTCTTCTCCATCCACTGCCGGAGAAAAGGGCACCACCGTAGCCGCTCACGATCCTCTTGATATTCGAGCCGAAGTAGCCGGAGCCCAAAAGATGAAAGAAAAGGCTGTTTCTACCACCAAACCACGAGAGAAAGCCGTGGCGAGGAAGAACGCTTCCATAAGTGAGCGTGTTGAAGCGGACATTGCAAAGGCGTTGAAACCTATAAAGGCGATTCTGGCCGACCTTCCCTCGTTGGGTGCGAGCAAAGAATCCGAAGTAGTCGTGCCTGCCATAGTTACTAATCCTCCGCCAAAAGATGCACCCAAGGTGTCCACTGGAATGTCCAAGAAGAAAACTCCAGCAAAGAAGGCAGTCGTGCAACCTAGTGCTGCATCCGAACCTGCTCCTGTCATAACCACTGAGGAAAACCCCGCTGAACCTCTGCAAATCGTTGCCCTGCATCTCAAACCAGTCCAACCAAAGTGTCGGAACCGGTCACTGAACAAACTGATGAAGAGGAACTCGATTCGGACTATGTGCAAGAGCCGGATGATGGAAGCTCGGGAGATGAATCTATGATCGACTCCCAGCACAAAAGGATTGCTCCAGCGAGATGGCTAGCCAGTGTGATCTACGATGAAAAGAATGATGCCGCTAATGAGATTACCGAGGAAATTGCCTGGACTGCCAGCCAGAAGAGGAAGCATGAACTGAGGAGAGAAATTGAACCAATTGCCCCAGCCAAAGACCCTGCTCCTTCTGAAGGCGAACAGGAAGAAGAAGAAGAGGTCGAGGAATCATCAAGCTCTGAGGATAGTCACAACAAAGAATCTGAAGGTGACACTGAACACCCTCATGATGATGCTCCTGATCACACTGAGGGGGAGAATCCTGCTGATGACAAGTTTGAGGATTTGGGATCGCAAGATACACAAAGTGAGGAAGAAGGATCCGAGGAAGAAGAATCTAATGAAGAAACTAGAGAAGAAGAAGAAGCTGATCACATGGAAGAGGAGGAACCACAGACTGAAACAAGAGAACCAACTCCTCCAGCAAGAAATTTACCAAGGGAGTCCGAACCAAAGAAGCGGACTCGTTTTGAACCAGAAGGATCTTCCAAAGCCACAGCTTCCAAGAAAAGGAGGATTGTCGAAACCTCATCTGAAGAACATGAACCAGAGATCATCGATGCAGGGAATGCCATATCTACTGACTTCTATTATGAAGTGTCCAAGCAATACTTCACAACAGTCCTGGCAAAGATGAAGGTGCACCCAGAGATTCGGTTTGCTGCTGCAAGATATGAGGAGATGGGGTGACACAAATACTTGGAGGAAAGATCCTTACTCTTCTGGGGAACGGAGATCAAGCAATACAAAGACAGCTAGTTAGGCATTTTTATGCAAATCTGAGCGCTGACGTCCTCAACACCAAGAGCCCCTGGTTTGACATTAGCTATGCTCAGGGAGAGTTGTTCGAGCTGAAAGCAAAGGCCCTGAATCGATTCCTCCAGGTACCCCGAAAATCTCTAAAATCTGTTTACTCTCGTGCTGCCAAGTTTCCTATGAACACCATTGCTGAGACACTCACTGCAGTGGAAGGAAAAAGAATTCATGGCAAAGGATTAAGTGCTGGTGCTTTAACACAAAGGTTTTCACTTCTTTATAAATTTTGTGCACACAATATCATGCCCACTGCTAACCACTCTGTTGTGTCCAAGAATATGTGTAAGTTGTTGTTTGCCATAGATCAAAACTATGAGATCAACTATGGAGCCTTAGTGCTCGAACAAATGCTGGTTTTTGCGGGCAAAATCAAGAGGAAGTACAACACCACCCTTCCATTTCCAGGACTCATCACTGAGTACCTAAGTCATCTTCACATTCTTGGAGACAAGCATGATCGTCCTCAAGACATAGCTAATTTTAAGCTATCTGCTACACTGGTGAAAAAGAAGCCCGACCTGCCTGGACCAGGAGGAAGGATCCCTGCCAAAGATGCCTTCACCTCACTGCGTGATGAACTCACTGATCACATCAACCATCTGAAGGTCCTGGAAGCTCAGGCACATGCACTTGTTCAGGTTGCTGAAAAGCTGCTCAGACAGCTTCCTGACGTGTGGTCGAATGATGAAAGGGAAATGGATACCAATCCAGAGGAGGAGTCCGATGATTCTGATGCAGATTCCTCTGAAGAATCTAAATGATGTGCCCTTTTTGGGCAAAATGTGCGCCAGAGGGGGAGTTCAGTTGATACAACCGTTGATCGGTTCCTCTGGCATGCACAATATCAAGGAATGGAGTCTGGAATCTACGCAACTGCTGAAGGGTAAAAATTTTAGTTCTGTCATTTTGTTTGAACTACTTTTGTGAACTGTTTCTGACGGTTTTTGGATATTGCACTATGGCCTGTAATAATATAACTTTGATTATTGATGCTGCATTCTTATTGCCATGTGCCGTTTTGATGTAAATGCTCCTAGATTTTATTGATAGGATTTCTTGTACGGAGCATTAGAGTAGTTTGTCTTGACATGGGTATTAATGTAATTGGTGGTTGGGTGAAATGGGAAATATTTCTCCTTTTATGTTCTTGTGTAAATGGTTTAGACATCGGTTTGATCAACTCATGTACTGGCCCACATTCTGCCAAAAAGGGGAGATTGTTGGGAACTAGTTTTGAGCAAATGTGTTCACAACCGATGTCTGGACTACTTTGTTGAACCAACCCCGTTAGTATTCGACAAACTATTTAAAGGAAGAGAAGCTGGCGAATCTGCTCGAGATCATCCTCCAACGGCTAGCTGATTCCATGCCCGGACCGTGCTCAAGGAGAAAGGAAACTAAGATCTTCTATTTTGGGCAACTCCATTCTAAGGAAGGAAGAATTATGGTAAGAATATCTTACCTTAGAATGGAGGCTGTTGTCTCTCTTCAAATGCGCCGGCCAAGGGATATTATACTCATGACTTACATTATTCATTCCACTCCCTTGTGCCATCGAAGCAAGTGAGTAAGAGAGAAACAACTTCCTTCCGTGTTCGTGAATTCATTATTTTGAAGGAAGATATACGATCAACACTTCCTCGGTGAATTGATCGAAAGTGTGCCGCAGTGTTCTTGATTGGAGTCAACGGATTCAATCAAGACGTTCGAGGAGTCGTCAAACTCAAGAGCTTAAACGAAAATATTCTAGAAGGAGGGTCGCCAACAGGTTTCGACCAAGGGTAACTTGAAGGGGGAGCCTTCAGGTAATTGGAGCAAGGTCAGGGAGATCTTCACCAAAACAAGGGAGTGTTTTGGTTCTACAATTCAACCGCTTAGAGATTGGAGTTGGGCGAGTTAAATCACTATTGTTTAGATCGCGGATCAAGTTGAAACAAATAGTGAACCTCCTGGATTGGTATCCCCCAGATGTAGGCTTGTGCTGAACTGGGTCAACAAACCTTGAGTTCGTTATTGTACAGTTTATTTACTATCCGCTGCATAATATCTTAAAACTGTTTAACGTGTCCACGAAAGGTGCTTAAACTAGTTTACAGGACTAGTCGATTGGTTATCCACCCAAACGAACCTAACAGAACTATTGGGATTAGTGCCTTGATGTCCTGCAGATTTTATTGATTGCACCGTAACCAATCCCAGTAATCTATTAATAATATGGGAGAAAAGTTTAACCTCGTTTGCAATGGAAAGTTTACGTAACAATAACTAATATGAAGTATAATAAGGGATTTGAATTTTCGCGGATCCTGTTCCTCATTTTTATTGATTTGTAATTTATGTCACAAAAGTTTCCACTACCTACCATATGGATCGTCATTATAAACAATATTTTAAAAGATTGAGAGGATGGGGAAGAAGAAGACAATAGATACTATCGAACAAGTGGATCCGAAATTGTTCAAGGATACACTAAATGCAAAACAAAGAACCTCCGACAAGTGCATGTCCGATTGAGGCCATTCAAGTAGCTTCCACATCTTGAATGAACGAATCTAGCCCAAAGACTAATTCACAAAGGTTGAGAGCAAGATGATTGCTCTCGGGTGACTTGGGAAGGATATTTTCAAACTGCAAAGTTAATTTCAATTCCAAAGTAAGTTGTAAGAGGTGGGAGGTTTTACATATTTATATGTCTCCTCACAATTCACATGCACACTAACTATAAGGCTAAACATAAGAGAGGTGCTGTACATGAAACAAAAGAGGCACCAAACTAACCACCCATGCGCGTCAAAAAGGCAAAGAGGCGCATCAAGGAGAATGGCATGCGTATTAACTGGCTGAGGCGGCGCAACAACTGAACAACGGGAAGTATGGCGCATCAGTTGGAGAGTGTTATAATGTCTCACATCGGTTATACGTTGGGATATCCCCTGTTTATATGGACATGGGCCATTCTACTTATCACCAATTGGTTTTAGGTCGAAGCCCTAGGTCCATCTTATTTCTGACATGGTATCAGAACCATGAGTACCTATTTGGGTCTTCGTTATTTCCGAGATGAATATTATCTCGAGGAGGGGTGTTATAATGTCCCACATCGGTTATATGTTGGGATATTCCCTGTTTATATGGACATGTGCCACTCTACTTTCAAAATGACACATCAAAAGTGAGGCTAGGGTGCAAGGATTGGTGCGCCGCCCTTAGTGGGTTTGGTGTTCACCAACCTACTCCAAAATTGGCTAAATCTTATCTTCCTCCAATTGGATCAATAGCATGCTCTTTATGCGGATTGATCCCTTTTCAGGTCCATTTGTGTTCTTCTCCTCCTGGAGCATTGTGCTATCCAAGTGGTGAATCTTTTAGCTCTTTGCCGCGAACATGGTCCTTCCGGTAGGCTAATGATGTTCCGGCATCCATGCTACTAACTCTTTGGCGCCACACTCGGTATGGTCAATTATTTTGTACTATTGACCATCTATAAAGAAATTTTAAGGCAAAACTCTTCTAGAAACATTACATTTCGTTCTGAAAAGGCGGGAGTTATAAATTACTCCCTCCGTTTTTTTACTTGCTATGGACCCACGTTTCACGCAGTCAAATACATATTTTAATCTATTAATAACTCAAGTTCGGTATAAGTAGACATTCTAAAAGTCTGATATTTAAAAACTACGCGATGAGCTGAATCTAACAAGATCTCACTTGGCTATATTTTAACTTATATAACTATGATAAAACTTTAAGTTAAAGACAGTTTGTGAATATTAGCACAATTGCAAATCTGCAAAAAAAAAAAATAAACAGAGGGAGTACATTTTGTATGACACACTGGCTGCGTTATTTATTTGTAGGATTACATTACTTTACATTACATTTTGTTTTACATTACATTACATTTTTTATTGACCACCTATTTTGTATTTATTTTATAAATTAATTGTTAGGTCCGTTTCGAGGGATAACCTGTGAACTTGTCCTGTAAACTAGTTCAAACACCTTTCGTGGACATGTTATTCAGTTTAAGATAATATGCATCGAAAGATTAAAAACTGAAAAACGTAAAGGGAACAAAACACAGAAATTTGTTGACCCAGTTCGGCCGTAGCCTACGTCTGGGGAATACCAATCCAGGAGTCTCCACTATATGTTCGAACAGGATCCGGGATCCAAACAATAGTGAATTGAAATCTGCCGAACTCCGATCTCCAAGCAGTTGAATTGTCAGACCAAAACTCTCCTAGTTTTGGTGAAGATCTCCCCGACCTTGCTTCAATTCCTTGAAGGCTCCCCCTTCAAGTTTCCCTTGGACGAAACCTGTCCGCAGACCCTCCTCTTCAAGATATGTCTTTTCAAGCGCGGGTTTGACGATGCCTTGAATAATCCCTTTGATTGAGTTCGTCTCCTCCAATCAATGTGCACATGAACACCTTGTCGATCCAAGTTTACTCAAGGCGCGGTTGCATAAAGATGATTACATCACCATATACAAAGTGGATCAATGAATTCTTCACGGATTGATGAATGCAAGAACACGGGTGAAGAATTTCTCTTGACACTCCGAATAATGAGAGGGAGAATTATAATTGTGTCAATTGTCCCACCTCCAAGTGAATGGCCAACCACTTATATAGATCCTCATTTGAAGTGCAAGAATCCGCTAAAAAGGTAAGTAGATTCCTTCCATGCATGCAAATATTCTTTGGTGAGAAGTTTCCATGAATAGAGATTTTCCTCCCATAAAATCTTGATAGAAATCTCTGGAAATTTGCAGACAGCTGCTGGGACGATTCTGGAAGATCTGCAGATATACTTTCCATAAATAGGTTCTTTTGGATAAGATTTGGCCGGAGTCCATCGATGGTGTTCGAACATCTTTTGTGAACACATTCTGCCAAAACAGGTCCTAACAATCTCCCCCTTTTTGGCAGGATGTGGTCCAGTTACAACTTAATCAAACCGATGTCGAACTTCTAAACATCAAGCATGAAGAACACCATCTAACCTCAACCACCAATTACACCTAGTCCTAATAAAACAAACCTATACTAATGCTCCGTACAAAATATGTTCTATCACAATCTAGGAGCATGTACAACGCAAACAGCACTTGGCAATAAAAATAAATAATGATAAGCATCATCACACAAAATATTTTATTACTGGCCAGTGCATAACAGTAGTTCATAAAAACTGTTCCAATAGAAACAAAGAACAGAAAAACCAAAAACATAAAACGATATTACCAATAACTGAGCAGCAGCAGCAACGATCTCCCCCTCAATCATTCATCGGTATGATTAACTTTCTCCCCCTGTGGGTCACATCTTGGCCAAAATAGGCCCTTTTAAAGATTACTTAATCTCCAATACGGGGTATTTCAACATGGGATATCTCCCCCTAAATAATAGCATTCAATCTTGATCATCTCTTTAACCATCTTCTCCTTTTGACACATAATAATATCCAAGTCCCTATTTTTCTTGGAGTTATCATCCTTGCACACCATAAGATTATCATAATAATGAATAAACAATAAGAACAATTTAGATTGTATAAATATAAACACTTATTCCATGAAGACTGCCGATGGTGCAAGGTTCAAGGTCCCTTATTAATGTTCCACATCTGTCACGGTCAGGAACCTTGATCAATAAAGGCGTTCTAGTCCAGAGTTCTGACATGTTTCATGAACATAGTGCCATATTCGACCAATCCTTTAATAAAATGATGTCTTTGAATTCCTATATCAAATTCAGCCTCAACATTTGTTTGTTCCACGGGTGGGGTTCGATCAGGAGTTTGAACCGTTTCCCTGGACTCCTGAGTTTCAGTCTCTTTTGCTTTCACCCGTTCACCTACGATTGTTTGGTGATTCTCCTCATTCTTTTCTTGATTATCACCAGCTTCAACCGGAATGGCCTTAAAAATTTCCCTCTTCGGTGTAACTTTCTCAATAACAGTTGAAGATTTTGCCACCCATACTCTTCTGATAGTTATCCTCTTTTTCATTTCTTCATTAGGCCATGACACGGGTTGACCATCAAGTAGATCTTTGATGATTCTTTGACAATGGTTGGTCTTGTGTCCCTCCAATTTGCAATAGTCACATGTAAGAGGTATTGGAGGAGGTTGTCTTCTGTTCCATCTGTTGCCTTTAGATTGTTGAACAGTCGTTCGAACTTCATTCTTTGAGTAGTTTTCTTTCAACATTCCTCCAGAAATAAATTTGGTCGTGCCTTTATCACTAGATGAAGATCCTGTTGAGAATTGGTATCCAAGGCCTTGTCTATTTCCACTAGGCCTTCCTGCAGCAATTGCATCATCCAACTTGGCTTTGCCTCTGTTCAATCTCGCCAAAGTACCTTCTGCTTTAGAGAGTATTTCTTTGAGCTCCGTCATTTCAACCGTCAATTGATCACATTTAGCTAAAATTTGGTCTTTATCAACTTGTAACTGTCGGGTTCCACCTTCCAGTTCAGACACCTTCTTGGACAGATTCTCAGATTTTTCAACCAATTGATCTTTTTCATCCGAGAGACTGTTTATTTGCTTCATCAGGTTCTGATTGACCACTTTAAGTTCCTCGACCTCAGTCAATGAGATTTCTAGTCTCTTAGAGGTTTCATCATATAGTTTAGATAACATTGCAATACTCTTTTCCTATTCTCTGTAAGACGAAGAACAAATAGGATTAGTGAAACAAGTATTGACTGAGTTGGGATTGTTACCTGGTTCGACCTCTGTGTCTGAACCCGAGTCTGAATCCCAGGTGTCTGCACCTATAAGAGCATATTCCACTTCACTAGAGTTGAATTTATTGTCCGAATCCCTGAAGGTGACATGACAAGTTTTCTCATGCTTTAGATTTGCACATTCATCCCTAATATGGCCAAACACATTCGAAGCATTGGGGTCCTTTGTATTCATCTTTTTTTTTTTTTGATCAAAACTGTCTTCATCCATTGGTTTGGACTTCTTGGATGGACAACTTTTCTTCCAGGCAACGACTTGATTGGGCATCTTGTTTCTCAATAGACGGGTCAACCGCTCTGTGAGCCTAAAGATTTCATTATCATCGCCTTCCTCTACACCATAATCTTCATTGACATCATCAAGTGTTTCGACAGGCTGTTTGGACTCCGCGTTAAAAGCAATGCTTTTGACCTTAAATTTGCAATGATCCATCTCCCAAGATTGTAGGATTCCCATCAACTCGTCAACCTGTAAGGTGTCATAATCTTTGTACAACTCCAAGGCTGCAATTTTTGCATTGAACCTTTCGGGAAGCGTACCAATGATTTTACCTACAATTTCCTGTTGAGAATACACTTTTCCAAGCTGAAGGGTTTGGTTTGTTAGATCACGAATTTTACAAATATATTGACCAACAGTTTCATTCTCATCCATACATAATTTATGAAATTGAGATTCAATAGCGATGAGACGAGACTTTTTTACCGGGGCCATACCCTCGTAGGTATTGGCAAGTGTGGTCCAAGCATCATGTGCAATTTTACAACCTGCAATGAGTCGGTATTGATCTCTTGTGATGGCATTGTGAATGGCATAAATGGCTTTGGAATTTCTCGTTGCATCAGTCCTTTGTTTTGTGTCCACTTAGATCTGGGCTTGGGAATTTTGAGTTCCATCCTCTTGTTCAATCATTGGTGGTTGATACCGTGTCTCAATGGCATCCCAGATTCCATCATCAAGTGACATCATAAAGGATTCCATCTGATCTTTCCAGAATGTATAGTTTGATCCATCCAACAAAGGAGGTCTAGTAATCGATCCACCTTGGTTGTCCATCTCATCTATCCGGATCTCGCTCGAGAGCGTGTGGCTCTGATACCAATTGTTAGGTCCGTTTCGAGGGATAACATGTGAACTTGTCCTATAAACTAGTTCAAACACCTTTCGTGGACACGTTATTCAGTTTAAGATAATATGCAGCGAAAGATTAAAAACTGAAAAACGAAAAGGGAACAAACACAGAAATTTGTTGACCCAGTTCGGCCGTAGCCTACGTCTGGGGGATACCAATCCAGGAGTCTCCACTATATGTTCGAACAGGATCCGGGATCCAAACAATAGTGAATTGAAATCTGCCGAACTCCGATCTCCAAGCAGTTGAATTGTTAGACCAAAACTCTCCTAGTTTTGGTGAAGATCTCCCCGACCTTGCTTCAATTCCTTGAAGGCTCCCCCTTCAAGTTTCCCTTGGACGAAACCTGTCCGCAGACCCTCCTCTTCAAGATATGTCTTTTCAAACGCGAGTTTGACGATGCCTTGAATAATCCCTTTGATTGAGTTCGTCTCCTCCAATCAATGGGCACATGAACACCTTGTCGATCCAAGTTTACTCAAGGTGCGGTTGCATAAAGATGATTACATCACCATATACAAAGTGGATCAATGAATTCTTCACGGATTGATGAATGCAAGAACACGGGTGAAGAATTTCTCTTGACACTCCGAATAATGAGAGGGAGAATTATAATTGTGTTAATTGTCCCACCTCCAAGTGAATGGACAACCACTTATATAGATCCTCCTTTGAAGTGCAAGAATCCGCTAAAAAAGGTAAGTAGATTCCTTCCATGCATGCAAATATTCTTTGGTGAGAAGTTTCCATGAATAGAGATTTTCCTCCCATAAAATCTTGATAGAAATCTCTGGAAATTTGCAGACAGCTGCTGGGACAATTCTGGAAGATCTGCAGATATACTTTCCATAAATAGGTTCTTCTGGATAAGATTTGGCCGGAGTCTATCGATGGTGTTCGAACATCTTTTGTGAACACATTCTGCCAAAACAGGTCCTAACATTAATTAAGCATATACTCCGAATAATATTATACCATTTGGATATAAATTCAATAGGCGTGGTATTGTTTCATTCTCCTCTTCCGCGAATAGCTATTATTCACATTTCTACTCACATTTCTTTTATTCACCCACAAAAATAATTATATTAGAATATTATGTAAAATACTACTCAATCGGGATGAATATTGGCCAAGTAGTCAAATATTCTGTTTTCCAACCGTATGGTTGGGTTCGATTCTCCATCCCTCCTATCCATCCATTTTATTCCTTGGTAGTTACATTGTGTAACATGGGATCCCATCACTCTTTTATCTTGTCAATCACTACTAGAAAAATTGCTGATTTGGTAGTTAGAATTGTAAGCTAACGAATTTTTGTAGCTAAAACTTTGGCACCTAACAAATTTCGGTCGTAAATTCGGTTACTAACATCTTTAATGATCAAATTTTACCAAAAATTTTCAGTCGCTAGAAAATAAAATTTCTCTAGTGAATGGCTTGGCACAAAAGAAAGAAAGAAGTACTACATCCATTCCATTACATTAGTTCTACTTTGACTTTTTTTATTGTTTTTTAATTATAATGTTATTGCAATTATATAATCTAAAAAAATAGTTCAGTAAGATCTTGTTAATTTTAGAATAATACTATTACTCCATCCATTTTTTTAAGTGTAACTTAAGGAAATAACACGTGATTTAATGCAAGCAACAAAAATGTTTTAGTGAAAGTCTTACAACTTTAAAATCATTCTAAATATGATAACGTAATAGTTATTATGAAACTCCCAAAAAAATAAAGTATTACACTTAACAAAAAATGGAGGGAGTATTATTTTTTGAATTTTTATATAAGAAAATATTAATTATTAAAAAAACTCATTGAAATTTGCTTTCATGAAAAGTAGACTAACGTAATGTGGCAGAGTAATTTAGCTACAACACATGCATAACAAAAACCGGGACCATAGTTGTTGGATCTTTAAAATGATTCGGTATAGTAAGTTCATAGTTGGTTATTGTTGTAAGATCGTAGAAGTGTTTGTATCAAACTCGAGAGCTTATGATGTACATCCTTTATGATGGGAAGAGCATCATACCACTCACAGAGCCTCATATCACTCAGTCCAACTGCACTTGGTTATTGTTGTTATTGTGTATTTTTATTTATTTTTATTTTTTTGAGAGTATTTGTGTACACAAATTCTTTAAAATATGAGAAGCTTTAATTTCTTGTATTTCCTCCCACGCAATTCAGTTAAATGGAATAGTAACATAAAAATAGAAGAAATTAAAGCTTCCCAAGTTTTAAATGCATTATTTAAGGTTAAATGCGTAAAGTGCGCGCAGTTGCGTGCGCTTATATATAACAACCCAACCCCCATGCTCCATCCCAATTCCCGCAATCCCACCGCCTCCCCTTTTCCCCCATTAGCCCATCGGCCATACCATACTCCAACATTCCGGCGAGGCGGCGCTGCTGCCGGCCATGGTGAAGTTCTCCAAAGAGCTGGAAGCGCAGCTCATTCCCGAATGGAAACACGCCTTCCTCAATTACTGCCTCCTCAAAAAACACCTCAAGAAACTCAAACTCTCTTCCAATCCCAATCCCAATCCCCATCATCCCAACTGCTCCATTTTCTTCTCCATCCGACCTCTCCTCAACAAAATAACCGCCACTTCCACAAATGCGGGAGATAACAACCACCAAATCAACGATTTGGTACCTTTTCCCAAATTCTGTATTCAAAAACCGAGTGACCGAAAACCCGCGGATCAACGTACTAATTGCAAATATTGATTTGCTTAATTTCAGGCCAAGCGCAGAACGATCGCTGAAGAAGAAGAAGAAGACAAAACCGAGCTTTCTCAGTTATTCTCTGAAGAAAATGAGGTAATCAATCAACTAATGATTCATATAGTCACATTCACGTCTTAATTAGTGGATAATAATATTTTCGTGATATTGAATCAACAGGTGAAAGTGTTCTTCGAGATGCTGGACGACGAGCTGAACAAGGTGAACCAATTTTACTCCAGTAAGGAATCCGAGTTCCTCCAAAGAGGAGAATTGTTAATAAAGCAGCTCCACGTCTTGCTTCACCTCAAGACACGTCGCCGGAAAATGCCAGCCGGCGATGCGTCTTTCCAGCTTCTATCGGATTCATCGTTGCCGTTACGCGAGAAGTCGGAATTTACCGGTGAGTTAATACTGATTAATGGCGCATTTAAATAAATTAATATTAAGTGATTAGTATTTAGTGAATAGTTGAAGTAAGATAAGAGAGTAGAGATATATCCTACACGGTTTTCCACTCAAAGTAGGAACAGGAAACTTTGGCCATCATTATGATTTATGACGTCGAAGATTGTGTCATGGATTCAAACACTTTAACTCTCGCACTATTCTAC
Organism: Hygrophila difformis; assembly: GCA_030278955.1. Taxonomy (NCBI): domain Eukaryota; kingdom Viridiplantae; phylum Streptophyta; class Magnoliopsida; order Lamiales; family Acanthaceae; genus Hygrophila; species Hygrophila difformis. The sequence goes on along the minus strand of JAOANR010000015.1, from coordinate 25,782,181 downwards.
ATGTCCATCTACCCTATTATTAGAAATTTTGCAACAATTTTTTTGCTTTAAAGAATGAACCTAATCCAGTATTGTAAATCTGACACTAACTTCTACTCTCTATAAAAATAGAATACATGATGTTCACCTCTAGAACATGACGGCACATTCTTGATCGTGAGAAGGATGGGTCATTATATTCATCTAGGGGTGCCGAAGTTTCTGATTAGTTCTTTTACCCTTTAGAATAATTTCAACGAATGTTACTAAAACACTCATAGTGTATGCCAAAAAATTTAGCTCTAGATGTCGAATGTCAAATATTACTCGTATTACTTATTTTTAATTTCAATGAATAGTGCAAAACAGTGTTTGGATTAATCAAATATATGCATGTTCAGCACGCTATCTTGATTTGTGGGTAGATTGCAGTGTATGCATGTGTAAGTGGTAATTGTTCATTACCTGTTTTTCATGAGTTTTTTACGTTCGCACTTGGAAATTATCTAGCATACTCAATGCTTTATAACTTGTTTTGCACGAATCATTTTTTATGTTAAAAACTAACTAATCCCTCAAGCAACATGATAATAACTTTTCCCATATTTGAGCAGAGATTAATGGCACATCTCGTCCTATAATCTGACCTCTTTTTCGGTATTGGGTGTTACATTTCACGTCTAAAATATTAAGATTGAATATGTCGGTTCAAATGATAAAAAGATAACTTGGTGAGATTCATGACTGGGATTGAATTAGCTTGGTGAAGTTAGATATTAGGCTGGCTGGCTGGGTGTATGAGAATTCCGATTGGCGTACGCTCTACCGTTTACATGTACCACGATAAATAACTTTTTACCATTACTACTACTATTAAGTTAATCTAATACTAGGAGGTGTTCACTTTTTGAGGATGGGTCTCATTTTTGCATAGTTATCACAGACCCTTAAATAATCAAGTATCCTAATCATTTAAAGTGATGATATGAATTTGATTGAATTAAATAATCATTCCAACATGAACACATGATCATACAAGTAAACATGGCTATAGACTATAATACATTGAAGTAGAACTCAAGTTTCAATAGTACACGATATATACTTTGATTAATCCCGAATTAGTTAGATTGTGTTTATATGTAGTCAAAACAAATTAGATTCTTTTGATGCAGGAAGACAGGAGAAGTCGATATTAGATTCTGATGTCACCGAAGAAGTGAATACACAGGACAGAAATGGAACCTGTGAAGTGAATAACTCTTCAGCAAAGGCGACAGACAATTACGGCCGATCCGATATTCGGACAAGGGCAATTGTGGCCATGAAGACAATGCAGTTTGAGCAATTTGTGAACAACCCTAACAAGAATAACAAAGGGGGAGGAGGAGAATGTTGTAGTAGCAGAAAAAAGATTCAGTGCTCAGAAAAGGTGTTGAGAGGGGCATTTGTGGAGCTCTACAAAGGCCTTGCCTTGCTTAAAACCTACAGGTAAGGTTTCAATTCGATTGGAGAAAATTTTACAAGTTTATGGATTGGATAATCTCTAATACATTATCTTCTTTAAATGTCAGAATGGAATATAGTTGGATATTACTACTGTAACAACTAATAAGAAAAATGGGGTAATATTTGATAGATAAACATGAAGTTAGTTATTTATGGGAAATAATCTATTAACTTCAATACATTTAGGATTTTGTATTTTAGATGTTTGGTCTTGTAAAGTAGTATTAAAATTCGGGTTTAGTCGCTTATCCAAAAAAAATCGGGTTTAGTTAAGGCATATAGTTTCTCTGTTTTTTTAAAGTGAAACGGTTTAACTTTTGATTGGACCAATTTTATATCGATGTTGTATAAGAAAAAACATAATTTTGAATATTGACTTTTTTTTAAATAATTTTTATCCAACTTTATATCAAATTAGAGGTATTATATTGTCTAATTGTATGTAATAGTTTTAGAATATTGACTTTTTTAATAATTTTTGCTTGTACAAAATTTGAATTATAATTCGTTAAAAATGTGCATTAGACTTAATGGAAAACAGGTTTGTAACACTTATGTACAACCATGTTGGATCAAGCTAGTAATATACTCCACTTATGTACAACCATGTTGGAGTATGAAGCTATCATTTGAATTCCACTCTATGTTAAGTTAAAAGTGTAAATCAACAATATTCTTGGCTATGTCACGTGTTCCATCACATCACCAAATTAAAATACAGGCAGCCTCTTCCGCTTGTAAGAAATTGTGCTTCTTTAGATGCTTTTGAGCTTTTCATTACCAATTAAATGAAGAAAGCGTGAGCAATCATGCATATAAATAGACTAACATCTAGATAAACGAGTAGCATGTTTTTCATCCTCATCATATTATGTAGTTTTTTCAAAAGTAATCTCATTCCTTCGTATAAACACTCTAATGTATTGCAGGTATTTTATCTATCCCTCCATCCATCTGTGTCCTTTGGTAATAATAATCTTCACTAACAGTTTCTCAGCTTCATTTTTTGGTATGTAGTTCTCTCAATATGGTTGCTTTCACAAAAATACTAAAGAAATTTGACAAGGTACGTTGGTATGTCATAATTAATGTGCCGATACAATAACTCACTACTGGGAAATCCATAGGCAGGAATGCACCTTTACGCCTCTTCAATCAATTTCCAATGCTTTTTGCTTTTGTGTTTCGTAAGTAGGTTGTGAACCGGCAGGAATCTGCGAATTACCTTAAGGTTGTGAAGAGATCACATTTCATTAGCTCGGATAAGGTAAGATGAAACTTAGAAACATTAAGAATTAAAATGTAAATTGACTGTCCATCTATATATGTTTATGCATTGATGACGGTAATGGTCTAACCATTGCCGCATTTTTAACCCTTAAAAAGTTTAGTAAATTATAGATTTGGTGCAATATTTTTCTTAATTAATATTATCATATATGTAGAATTTATCTTACTGTCTATTATATATGCGTGTATGTCATATGCACAGCATGATGCATATATTCTTGATTAAATAAAAGTTTGTTCTGTGCAAAGGTTGTAAGATTGATGGATGAGGTGGAGTCATTATTCACACAGCATTTTGCCAACAATGACAGGAAAAGGTCCATGAAATTCTTAAGACCCCAACTCCAAAATGATTCCCACATGGTAACCTTTCTTGTTGGTAAGATTCAGAAGAAAGAAATATATATGTTCTCAAGAAATATTCTCTCTCTCACTTTGGAATTCTCAGATTATGCGGTAATAAATGTATATATATATATATGTATATTTATAATTATAGTATTCATTATATTCTTTCTTCAGGTTTGTTTACAGGGAGTTTTGTTACTTTGTTTGGTGTGTATGCAATGTTGGCACATCTCAGTGGTATGTTCTCCTCTGATTACATGGAAATGCTTTACCCGGTGTTCAGGTGAACATACTAAATTACTCTCGTTTGATTATTGAATAACTATTAGAGCCTCTCAAGTTTTTCCTTATATGATGTGAATTGATGGAGTGCAGCATGTTTGCGCTGTTGAGCCTTCACTTGTTCATGTATGGATGCAATCTGCTTGCGTGGGACAACACGAGGATCAACTATAACTTCATATTCGACTTCCATCCAAGCACTGCCCTCAAGTATCGGGATTCTTTCCTCATTTGCACGTGCTTGATGACCGCTGTTGTTGCTTCCATGGTCATCCATCTGATCCTCCTCAATGCTGGCTTTGCCCCTCGCCAGGTTGATTTCATTCCTGGGATTCTCTTGTTGGTAAGAAATTGAAAAGAAAAGAAAAAAAAATAACCATCATTGCAACCTTTGATGAATTTAGACTTAATCAGCCTGTAGTAATTAACGTGCTCATGCCGTGCGTATGTTACTTCCCAGTTTTTTGTCGTGCTCCTTTTATGCCCTCTGAACATCTTCTATCGCCCAACACGGTTCTGCTTTCTTCGCATCATGCGCAATATTATATGCTCTCCACTTTATAAGGTATGCAATATGATATTGTTATACTGTTATATTGGCCATCAAAAGTAGTGATTCTTCAGGTCTAATTTAATAAATTCCAGGTTTTGATGGTAGACTTCTTCATGGCGGATCAACTGACCAGTCAAGTGAGCTTCCAATCATGTCTTACTTTTTATCCGCAAAATGCTTGAATTTCTTATTGCATTCCATTCAAGTAGGTTTGCTTCATATATATAGGTTCCATTGTTGAGGCACATGGAATCAGCCACATGCTATTTTCTTTCTGGATGTTTCCAGACACATCGTTATGAGACTTGCAAGACCGGGAAGCTTTATCGAGAGCTTGCATATGTCATCTCCTTCGCACCCTACTACTGGCGCGCGATGCAGGTATAAACTCTTTCTTCTTGATATTCGGACATGGTTTTATTTCTTGATCTCTTCTACTTTTAACATGTACCTACCATCACCCCAAAGTTCTAGAGGCTATTATGTAATGAAGATGTATAATAACATGTAAAAAATGTAATACGAATGACTGAAATGGTACTGATGATCTGGTGTTGTTCTAACACTACTACATACACAAGACCACTCTTGCCTCTTCTAAACATTTCATCTTGTGACAATCCACCAGTGTATAAGAAGATGGTTCGATGAAAGCAACAGAGACCACCTCGCCAACCTAGGAAAGTATGTCTCAGCTATGGTGGCCGCTGGGGCAAGGCTAACATATGCCAGACATCCATCATCTCAGCTATGGATGGCCGTAGTACTAGTGACTTCACTAGTGGCGACGGTATATCAGTTGTATTGGGATTTCATCAAAGATTGGGGACTTTTGAACTCCAAGTCGACGAACCCTTGGCTAAGAGACGATCTTATACTCAAGAACAAGCGTATATACTATGGATCCATTGTGAGTTTCCCTATAATTATCCATCATATAATTGATCCTTGGAACTGCATTTAATTTTCTGTATTTTTCATACATTTAGGGTTTGAACTTTGTCCTGAGAATTGCTTGGTTGGAGACCGTAATGAGGTTCAACAACATTGGAATGTTCGAGTCACGTGTGATCGAGTTTTTGCTTGCTACATTAGAGGTCATAAGGCGTGGACACTGGAACTACTACAGGTAATTATGTTTATACAGGGAAAAATTGTACATTTGTTCTGTAACTTGATTCTGTGTAACAATTGGTCCCATAAATGATAAATGTACAGATCAAATTACAGAACAAAGTATGCAATTTTCCCAGCTTTAAAACCCAATGTGTAGATGTAGTACAATTCAAGGCATGTCGTCGTCATTACATGTACTAATTATCGAGTAGTAATGTTTTTTTTTTTTTTTTGTCCATTGTTTATATCTTCTCTACAGATTGGAGAATGAACATGTGAACAATGTAGGCAAGTTTAGAGCAGTGAAAACAGTTCCATTGCCATTTCAGGAGCCACACTCAGAGGGATATAACTGAAAAATCACTTCGAAACTAGCTATGCCATCACTATATGGTCTGTATTGCGTGCACTGTGTAGTTTTATACATTACTTAAAAATTGTTGGAAAGGATTGTATTCCATTGTGGCAAGAAGATTGTATGTATTCCAATTTATTTTGAATGTCTTGATCAAATGAAAATTATGCTAAAATTGAAGTTCATCTACAAATATAGACCTAGGGATCTAGCCTCTAGCTCTAGGATCATGTAATGCCGTGAAACTTTCTTGGATTACTCATTTCAATCCGACATGCAATTTATTATCATTAAAAATTAGTTTTATTAGTCCAAATTCATGATAGTATTTAATTTCAAAAGAGACAATGGCCATTGGGCTCTACATTTCTGCCCTTGTCGATTTCTCTCAAAATTGTCAAGCCAATAGAGCAACAAGATAAAGAGTAATTTCTTATTGACATAGAAATAGTGTTTCCTTTCTTATCATATTCTTCTTTTCATGACATAAATCACAAACGTATCTCACACCTTTCTTTCTTCTAGTAATTACTATCATATGATCCATTACGCTTCACTCATTTAGGTCGCACATAAATTTCACACTTTCTTATATATCTCCATATTACTGCATCAAAACAATTGACCTTAAATTTCCCCCTTGTTGAGCCTAGCAGCAATCCCTTGAGACAGGCAATACGAGGTCGCCTCAATGGTGATCATCGGATTGACTCCGACGGCGCCAGGCAGCACGCTGGCGTCGCAGACGAACAGCCCCTCCGCCTCCCAGCTCTCCCCATTCTCGTCCACGGCTCCGTCCTCCTCGGTCGCCCCCATCCTGCAGCTCCCCATCTGGTGCGCCGTGCAGTACGTGCTCCATTTCTCCACCATCGACTTTGGCCCCTCGGCAGCCACCACCGTGTCGAGAAACTCCTCCACTTCCTCCTCACTCACACCCTCGCCGCATTCAAGGCTCTGCCCGTCGCTCTGATGAGTCCCTACCTCAACCGCCCCCGCGGCTATCAGGATCCTCAATGCGCGGCGCAGCCCGACTTTCATGTTCTCCTTATCCGATTTACTAAGCGTGTAGTGTATCCTCCCTTCCGACACAACCGCCCCGCTTCCTGTGTCGCGGATCATCGAGAATAGGCTGGCCGTTCGGGAGTATTTCACCACACGGTTCTTTAGCTTCGATCCCGACTCCCACGGGCATAATGCTGCGAAGGAACCCGGCCCGAGTACAGCCGACTCCACTATGGCTCGCGGTTTTGATGACCCGTCGTCGTCCACTTTGTGCACCGATGTGATGATCCCTCCTTTGTATGACTTCCCCGGAATGTCTGATTCAGAGCTCCTCTCTGGGAAGTGCCCCCACGCCATCAACACCGGGTGCATTCGAAGATTCCGGCCAATGTTCTTGTTCCTCAAGCCACTTTTACGCAACAAAGGCGGTGTCAACAGCGAACCGCAGGCGGATATTGTGGCTTTCGCCTCTATTTGGATCTTCTTCTTTATGTCCAAGCAACTACTCCTTGCTATAACTCCCCTGCACCTCTGTTTCTTAAGGCATCCGGTCCTGTTTTCTTTTATTACGAGGCTCTCGGCCTTGCACCCGGACAAAATAACTGCGCCGTGGTTCACAGCATCGACCAACCAAGTCGTGTCCGTCCCTTTCTTATCGCCCCTTATGCAGCCGTAGCAGCACGAGCCACAGTAGTGCCCTTCGGATGAGTTCCGCGGCACAGGATCAGCCACGAGGCCGAGGGCCTTGCAGCCTTTACGAAGAACCTGATTCTGGAACCCCTCGCATTCGCATTCTTCGGTCACTCCAATCCTCTCGCAAACTTTGTCCATCGCTTTAACATACTCGTGGCTTGTAAACATGGGAAGCTTTTGATCGCGGCTCCATTCGTTGAGCACGAATTGGGGCGTCTTTATACACGCGGACCAGTTGATGGCCGAGCCGCCCCCCACGGTTGATCCGGCAAGGATCATCATTTTCCCATCGAGGGTGGACAGAATCCCGCCAGCCTCGTAGAGTTCGTGCATTGATGGACCTTCGAGGGCCGAATAGTCCTTGGTCGTGTAGTAGTTCCCTTTCTCGAGCACGACGACTTTTAGGCCGGCACGGGCTAGAACAGCCGCCGCTACGCCTCCGCCACAGCCGGAGCCAACAATGACCGCATCACATTTGATACGGTAGGATTCGATGGTTTCTGTGACGTCTAGGCCTTTCTTGGTAAGAGATTTAGGCAGCGTCAGCTCGTTTTCGTGTCGGGTTTCAACTATGCCTTTTTCAAGAGGCCTTTCTTTGTTTGAGTTTTGTTCATTATCAGCTGTGTCTACTTCATAGTCCATGGCTTCCCATGCTGGATTTTTCGAATCTTCTCCCACCTGAGTATAAAGAAATAAGAATCTTTAGAAAAATCAATTAAAAAAAAAGAATTATAATAACTATTGATATAAAAGAAAATTGGCCAGGGTGCTATATTATATTTTCCATGATTGGAATTAGGTTTGTAGACATATTACTCCTCCGTGTAATTTGAGATATCACATTTCTTTATGTTAAAGTGAAGTAAATGGTTGATGTGATATTTGCTTGAAGGAGTAAAACTTTTTTAAATAAAGAAATGTGACAATTGGAACAAAAATAGAAAATTGGACATTTCAATTAAGGACTACTATTATATGGCTCAAAGCTATTAATAAAATGAAATATGTTTCACGAATTGAATACATTAATAGTATTTGCTCCAAAATATCTTATCTCCTAATACTTCATTAACTAATAACCACTCAATAATGAATAATAAAGTTGTTTCAGTTTTATTTGAAAACAACGAAATTAAATTATAGCAATAAATTATAGAGCTTGGCATACTTCAACAATGTTATACTAGGAGCAATATAGTGTGTCAATGTGTCGTGATCATATATAAACCTAGATTCTAATTAAAGTTTTAAATACCCTATTTCTTTTTAATTTCTTTTAATTGAAAATTAAAAAGTTTTGTCATATCTTCCATACATTAATCATAAATGTGGCAATTGCTATGCCCCACAAATTTATTCAAAAAAAAAAAGGAAAAAGAAAAGAAACATCCACACGCCCAAAATTCTGTCATATTCTGTAGTACCTAACCATTTTTAAAAACCACTGAATTTAATATAAGTAACATTACTCACAAATAATTACAGTACTTTCTCTAATGGCAAATAATTAAAGATATTACATTTCGGGTTTCCATACAGTACAAAGTTAATGGCGCGATTATTTTCAGTAATAATTAAACTATTTACAAATTTGGGAATGAATTGGCTTATTCCGTTAGTGAGTGGGTGAGGTTTTTATGAATATAGAAGTATACGGTAAACTCTGAGTTTTTACTCTCTTTTTTTTTTTTTTAAATATATATATATATATATTTACCGTGACAGCGTGAGAGTTGTCTTCAAATTAATGGGGCTATAAATTATAATTATCCACCCATAGGTCATGAAGTAATGCTTGATTTATTTTATGTTAATTAGTAGGTATCACTCACTAGCAATTGATTTAGTCAAATTAATACTTCCACAATAATCGAGTATAAATAACCTTTTTCACATTTTCAAAAGACTTAAAATCCCACTGTTGCCAACGTACAATGCATACAAATACTTAATTAATGCTCCTCTTTCAACGTATGAATATTTTAGTAATTCACTAATTAACTTTTGATTCAATATTAAATTGCTACTAAAATAGTTGAATAAATTTAAATTGTAACCAAAATTTACCCCTATTAGATAACACAAGAAAACAGGAAATTAAAAAGATCTTTACTTTATTATGCATAGTAAAGAAATTAAATATATTTCTTTAATCAGGAAATTAAAATATCTCAATTAAATTGACATTAGCACTAACTTCTCCCTCTGTCTTCGTTAAAAAAATTTAACAAACTCCTCAAACCTAGATTATTTTGTTCTTCCTTATAATCAAATTTTTGTTCAATTTACTGATTTTTCTACTCAATATATGCATGGTCCTTCAAAATCACATTATTTAATATCCTCACCACTCAAAATCTTTTAATTTTGGTTAATGACAACTAATAGTGTAAACAAATCAATACAGAAATGACAATAAAGCAAAGAAAGGTAAAAAGGATAATCACAGTGGAGTAATTAATTAATTAATTAATTAATTACCTGGGTGAAGAAGACAAAGAGGACCAGGAATTTGAGGAAGACAAAGGCGAGCCTGACAGGCGTCAGCAGCCAATTCGTGAGCCATTTCTGGACAACCTTTTCCCTATCCTCCAACCTCATCTCGCAGAACTTGTTCAGGTACGGCCAATTCCTACAAAGGCTCGCCCTCCCACATATCACCAGCGTCCCCACCCTCGTCGATAGAAGCCACAGCAGTACCCTAACCAGGAATCTCGCTTCCACAAAACCCTTGGTCGCCACTGTCTCCGCCACCTGCAATATCCATTAGTAGTAGTATTACACATTCAAGATCAAGAACCCATTCTTTTTTTTTTTTAAATTGATCAAGACTACTTAATTGGACAAAAAGAAGAAAGAATGACCTCATCGGGGACAGGGTATTGGGAGGCAGATGCCGATCTGTAGAAACCCTGAATGGCATCATCATCATCATCGTCATTATTGGGGAGTGGAGGCAAGAAGACCTGACAGATACTGGTGAGGGTTTGGAGGTGTGATGGGGAGAAACTGTGGCTGTATTTGGTCTGTCTTCTTCCACCTTTGAGGGATGGATGACAGTCCACCTCAGTTGGGTTCTTGTTGTTATTTTGTGATGAAGAAGAAGATGATGATCTTATGGTGGTTGAGGAACCCATGGGTTAATTGTGATTTGGGGTTTATTTTAATTTGATTTGATGTTTGTGTTGAAGTGAAAAGAGTGAAGAGAGAATGGGTCACTCATTTATAGAGAGTGGTTGCAACTTGTGCAAATGAAGGGGTCAATATTTGGATAATGATGTGATCTATTTGGCATTTTCTGATTTTTCTTTCACCCTATTGGATATTTGGATCTGCATTTAAAAATAAAAAATAAAAAATAAAAAAAATAATAATAATAATAATAATAATAATAATAATTATAATAAAATGAGAAAGATAGTTGAGAAATGGAAATACTACTATAGTATGATAGGAAAAAAATAGAGTTGTTTGATCGTAAGCATAGAGCATAGTATAATAGTAGATTTGACCGGGTTCTCTGCTTGTTTTGTAAGTAGCATATTGGAGAACATATTTATATCAATACGTTAATTTTTAATATGCTAGATTTTTGAAACATATAGCAAATTGTAAAATTGTACAATCTATCAAACATATTTTATTAAATCTGCCATTGATATCTGATGGTCAAATCATATGTTATCTACTACTCCTTCTGTTCCAATAAAGATGTATTGTTTGACCCGGACACGCAATCCAATGTATTTTTTACTGGTTAATATATCAAAATATGTACAAGTAAAAATTATACAAAATATATCTTCTAAAATTATATAATTAGATTAATCTAATAATACCGGACTTGATTATTCTTCTCAAACCTATATTTATAATAAAATTGAGTCAAAGTTGAACAATGAACAGTATCAAAAAGTCATATAGCACAACTATAATGAGATCGGGGGAGTATTTGATACTAGTATGTAGTAAACATTAATTTCAATAACCACTATTTTAACATGAACCTCTTCTTCTCAGCTTTAAATTTTATACTCCAAATATCTAAACTCTAACGGTGTGTTTGGCTTAGGGGATCTGAGATTCACACGGAGAATCTTGGGTAGGGAATGAAACATGCCCATGTTTGGTTCATGGTATGTTTCATGTGGGAATGTTGAGTGTTTTATGTGAGAATCACATTCTCACCTGGAGGGCAGGTAATTTTAGAATACCACATCCACTTTACATACTTTTACACTAATTTGACTTTTATACCCTCACTTTTTATACTGATTTTATTTTATAAATTAGATATTTGTATTTTAAAAAATCAATTGAAAAATTTTAAATTATTTAAACATATTTTTTAATACATATTCTCATATTTTAATATATATTTTCATATTTCCTTCAAATTTACTTTTCTTCCATATATAAAACAAAAATAATAAGGATTTAGAGACATTAAATAAGTAATTATTATACAATAAATTACATATAAATAATTTTCAATATTTAAAAAATAAATCGGCTCAAATATTTCTATTGTGTAGCAAAATGTCATATTTGTAACATTCGTTCAATTGATATTCAAGGATATTATGGTAAATTAATTAGAATTGGAAATCTGACACTACAAGAAAATAGGGATTTACCGACCGCAATTACCGACCGCACAAGGCGGTCGGCAATAAATAGCCATTATGAGGTAGGAGCTTCTTAAACGACCCGATTGCCGACCGAAGTCATGCCGGTCGGTAATACCGACCATATTACCGACCGCATATGTGGTCGGTAACCTAGGTCATATTAATTTAGCCTCAATTGCTGTAACTCGTCATTTCCCTCCCTTCCCACCATTTTTACTTCCTCCTTTCACCGCACCTGCGCCGACCCTCCAATCCCGACCACCGCCGGCGCCGACCAGCCGACCCTCCTCGAGCGCCGACGTTCCCTCGATTGGAGTCGGGTCTGCTCGCGAGACTCGTGGCTGACGCGTCCGAGGTTGCAGTGCCCCTCGCTTGGATTCGCGCCACTCGCCGATTCCCTCCCCTCCCCATCGCGTGTCGCCGCCGCCTCACTTCGAAGAGCGCCACCCTTGCCGGAAAAAAGCCCCTGCCTCCCGGCGCCGGAAACCCCTGCCTTCCGTCCCGTCCCTGCCCAGCAGTCCCACCACCACAATCGGCCTCTTCCATTCGAGTACTCCACTGAGGTATTCGATTACCATATTCTTGCTCTTAAATTCCATTCGATTGTTGGATAAGTTTTTTTGATTGTGCCACTGTTTTTGCAATTTTTTCCTATCGATGGTATTTGATTTTTGGATTGTGGCACTGTGTTTCTTCGCCGATTCTATTCTTTTTTATCTATGAAGGAAATTTATTTGATTACGTTGATATATTCAACTCTATTGTGTTCTATACTTAGGAAAATCGTTAAAAGGAAAAAAAAAATTTGATCCTTAAAGTTGGGGCAGCAATAAATTTTGGCATAGTACGTTGATAATATTTGGATTCTAGCAATTACGGACTCATATATAGAATCCCCTCGTTGAGTAGATGCTTATTCATATATGATATGCTCAATTTCAAGTTCGTATAAGAAAGTTATGGCATATCCAAGTGTTTGTGTTGGTATCGTTCATCGTTTTGAAAATGTCACGTGTGCGAACGATTGTTTATTTCCTTTTGTTTTGGGTATTGTTGTTGCTATATTGTTGGTTTGAGTTTTTGATTGTCTGTTATTGTAGTTCTGCAATGCTTGATTACTACACGGCTAAGTTGGTATTATAGTTGATCTATGTGCATTAAATCTACTATGACGAGTTTTAAATATTTACTAAGTCACATGGTTTGGTTGAGGTTAAAACCACTTTTTTTTATTAATTTTGTTTATATAATATTCAATTTGTGGGATTTGATTTTTTTTAAGTCTATTTCTGACAGTGGTTTCTGATTTCGTTTAACGGATGTAATTGTAGATGCAATTCGTAAAAGATTATAAAAATTTATTATAAAACTTATAAAAGGTTTATTTATAATTATAATTATAATAATTATAATATTTTTCAAATATATACGAGTATCAATTGAAAATAAATCATATTAAAAGATGTTTTATAATGTGTTTCAATTAGAAAACGAGTATCAATTGACTATACACCCTATAGATGATAATTTAGTTGTTTGGATTTAATGAAAGCATTCGAGTGATCAATAATATCCAAGTTGTAAACAAAATTTTCATAGGTATGGACCGAAGTTGGATGTACCGCTCCCGACGTAGTATTGGAGAACTCACATCTGAATTTAAGAATGGTGTCAAATTATTTATACAGATGTCTCATCAAAACCCAAACGTGGCTAGAGCACAGGGAAGACTTAGGTGTCCGTGTAGTAGATGTAGGAATAAATGTTATCTATCTGATGCTGACATCACATATCATCTATATCGTGATGGCTTTGTTCCTAACTACGAAAGATGGACGTGTCACGAGGAGCCACACCAATTTCGTCGCTATTACAATACCGATACGGCGCCCGCATCAGTGTCGGCACGTGATGATGACTACATACAAATGATGTGCGATGGAATGGGAATTGGTGGTCCCGACACAATACCAACTGAAGATAGTGATGAACCTAGGCCACTTGTGGAGCCTAATCTACAAGAGAAGTTGTTCTTTCGAATGTTGGAGGCGGCAGACAATGATTTGTAGCCTGGATGAAAGAAAATAACCCTTCTGTCCACTATTGCTAGGTTATTGAATATTAAGGCCGAACACAACTTATCGGAGAGGTGCTTCGATACTTTGTGTCAACTAATTCTTGATGCACTCCCCGAGGATAACGCTATGGTTAAGAATTTTTACGAGGCGAAAAAACTACTTGAGAATTAGGGCTGCCTGTTCAGAAAATTGATTGTTGTGAAAAAGGGCGTATGTTGTTCTGGCGCGATGATTTGGCCTTAGATAAATGTAAGTTCTGTGACGAGCCTCGCTACAGAGAATCAAATTCGAATTCAAGGATTGGACGGAAATACATGTTCTATTTCCCACTTAAAAACAGATTGAAGAGATTGTATTCGTCGGAGGCGACGGCAAAGCATATGACGTGGCATGTAGGACATCATCATGGGTCAACCAGGGAGATGTGCCACCCTTGTGACTCAAAGGCATGGAAGCACTTTGATAAATACAGCAAGAATTTAGTACGGATGGTCGGAATGTGAGATTGGGCTTATGCACGGATGGTTTTCAACCGTTTGGTCAATCGGGATCTGAATACTCATGTTGGCCAGTCATATTAACTCCTTACAACCTCCCTCCTGATATGTGTATGAAGAATGAATACATGTTCCTAACATGCATAATACCGGGGAAATCAAGCTCAAAGCAGAGGATTGATGTTTATTTACAGCCCTTAATCGACGAGCTCTTAGAGTTGTGGGACGTTGGGATCACTACATACAACACATCCTCTAAACAGAACTTTCAAATGAAGGCAGTCTTGATGTGGACAATTGGGGATTTTCCGGCGTATGCTATGTTGTCGGGTTGGAGCACCTATGGGAAAACTGTATGCCCAATATGTATGGAAGAAACAGAATCTATACGGCTTAAAGAAGGTGGGAAACAGTCGTGGTTTGATGCGCACAGGAGGTTCCTCCTCTCCAATCATCCTTTCAGAGTTGATAAGTCCAAATTCGTGAAGGATCGGGAGGAGCATAGATCGCCACCTAGTTGTAAGAGTGGTGAAGAAGTCTTAGTGGATATAGAAAGGCATGACCTTCGACGTGTATACGAATTAGGAGGCGAGGAAGCGAATAGAATACTAATCAAGACATGTGGATGAAAAAAGAAGAGTATATTATGGGATCTACCCTATTGGAAGACGAATTTGGTTCGACACAACTTGGATGTCATGCACATTGAGAAGAATGTGTTTGAAAATGTGTTCAATACTGTTATGGATGTCCAGGGGAAGAGTAAGGACAATGCGAAAGCACGTGAGGACATTGTGACATTATGCAACAGGCCCGAATTGCATAGGTACCCTCGCACAGGGAAATATCCATGGGCAGTGTATACAATGGACAAGGACAAGAGAGATGTGTTTCTGAAATGGGTTGCAGGTTTAAAATTTCCTGATGGTTGTGTATCCAGTCTTGGTAGATGCGTAGACATGAATAAACATTGAATGTTTGGCTTGAAAAGTCATGACTGCCATATTTTCTTGCAACGTCTACTACCAATTGGATGGCGGGAGCTACTTCCTAAGAGTGTGTGGGAACCAATGACAGAGTTGAGCAATGTGTTTCGGGCCCTAATTGCGAAGACGTTAAAAGAGGCAGATATAGATAGACTGGCCATAGATATTCCAGTAGTCCTGTGTAAGTTGGAGACGATCTTCCCCCCATCATTCTTCGATTGTATGGAACATCTACCTGTCCACCTCCCTTATGAAGCTAGCCTTGCCGGTCCCGTTCAATTCAGATGGATGTACCCTTATGAAAGGTATAATTTAAATTTGCTAGTACTTTAAATAATTCAAGTCTTGTGTAAATACAGTCGTTCAACGTAAAAAAATTATTTCATATTCTGTAGATATCTCAATCGACTCAAGCGAACTGTGCGCAACAAGGCACATGTTGAAGGTAGCATCTGCAATGCGTACATGGTTCGTGAAGCCTCAATTTTCTGCTCTCATTACTTTGAGAAGCATGTGTTCACACGCGAGAGGAATGTGCCAAGGAACGATGATGGAAGCTCAATACACTACGACGATCATCTTCCAAGTGTATTCAAATACCCGGGTCGTGCCCAAGGTCATCCCAAGAAGAGGCGATTGTCTGAACAAGAGTTGAAAGCCATTCACAATTACCTCATCTTAAATTGCAAAGAGATAGAACCTTATCTCACGTAAGTACTTAATGTGTTTTGTAAATTCTTTCATCATTATACGATTCTAGTAACTTTCATGCTATCTGATAACCATGCCCATAATGGTAATAATAGGACATTTGAAGAGCAGTTGCATAAGGAACGACCGATGATAAGTGAGGCAGATATTCAATGTGCTATGTCGGACGACTTTCTGAGATGGTTGGAGACATATATGACACAAAATCAATCCGAAAATCCATGTTTGAGTCACATAGCACAAGGGCCCCTTCCTATTGGTATTTCATATTCAATGTACTTTATAAATGGTATGAAATTTCACACAGAATCGCACGGCAAGCATAGATCGACCTACAACAGTGGTGTTTGCATTTCGAGCCCGTTCGGAGACTACTACGGCATAATCGAAGAGATTATTGTCATAGAGTACCCGGCGCTGCCTATGAAGCAAACTACATTCTTCAAATGTAGATGGTTTGATCCGCGTGAAGGAACTGGAACACGGATCCATGAGAAGTACAAGCTTGTCGAGATTAACCACTCAAAGTCGCTGCCTATATACGATCCTTTTATATTTGCATACCAGGCAGAACAGGTGTGTTATGCTTCGTTCCCAACGATGAGGCCAGCTGCGGGTAGGAATGAATGGTTGGCCGTATGTAAAGTGAAACCGAGGGGTGTAATAACTGTTCGACCTGGGTAAGAACCTAAAGCATTTCAGGTCGATGCTCCAGAACATAATGGTATCGAAACCGCGACTTTCACGTCTGCAAGGGAGCGGCTAACAGATACTGTGGTCCAATATGTAGATCTTCAGCGGGATGACGATGCTGTTCACTCTAATTCCTCCAGTGACACTGATTCTACTTTAGGCGACACAGATCCGGATGATCCGTCACAGGAGACTTCGGATGAGGATTTCGAAATTTGAAATGTGATAAACTTCCTATATACCATACCAACTATTACGCATTGTATGTTTTAATGAAGATCTAACGCTTATATCGACATACAATTGTCCCTTATACAGATGTCTGAACGAGGGGGAGGCTCATCTTTGAACACGCCACAACGGACACTTACATCTGTCGAGGAAGCGGCAAGGATACGGCGGGCGAGGGAGGCATATCGGCGGCGTATGGCAGGTATTTGTAAAATACGTTTAATATCTTGTGAAAACATTCCATGTTTGATAATAATTAACTTTGTAAATTTGAAATCTGTATACTATTGAATTGCAGTTGCAGCTGCCAGTCCGGAAGAGCATCCTATAGTACCTGTTGCAGACACGGCTGTTCCAGAGACACCACCCCCACGCACTCCAGGTACTAACAACTTTTTAAATACTGTTGCTCCAGTTCCTTTATGATAAACTTGATCTGAATTTGTTGTTTAGGATCGGTGGGGTCTTCACAAGCGGTTCTACCCGTTCCTCCTCCCGTAGCTGAGCATGGTCCTGACAGGGTGCTCATTGCGCCGAAGGCCACAGATGGGATGTAAGTATTCCACGTTATATTACGTTATTAAAATTATAATTAATTTTTTCTTTATACAACATGAGTCTTCATCTTAATTACATCGTTTAACGAGCGAGCATTGTCTTGAAGTATCGACTTCCCGAACTCTGTCGTGAGGAAGATTACAGACATATATCCCAGACGTGCGGATATAAATGGGATTATCTGGGGTAAGGTGTCAAAGGAGACAAGGAGTTCTATTGGGGAGAATTCTAGGTATTATGCGTACCTTACATTAATCATTGTATTGTTCAAACTAGTAATTCAAATGCTCTCTTTAATTATCTGCTAAAAGTTGCTCGTTGGGCTCCCGAGCATGCCCTTGCTGTGAGGAAGGAATGGGAGAAGAAAAGCATTGCACGGTGAATTGTAAATTACATCTATAGTATTTTATCGTAATATGGGAAAATTTGATGACCTTAATTGCATATAACAGATACAAGGATTACACGTTGGACATCCGTAGTAAGAAAAAACCGATGCCGGGGGATGCGCTTGTGGCAGAGAATTGGAGGTGAATATGGGATTCCCAAGCGTTCAAGGATAAGAGCAAGAGGGGCAAGCTGAACAGACGTCGCGGTCAAGAGGATGCACCTACCCTCCCCACACACACTGCAGGATCCAAGACATTTCGAGCCACTCTTGATGATCTGGTATGCTTTTCAAATCCATTAGACAAAATTCTATGGTATTTAATGACACACATTGTGATCACTACTGTTTTGTAAAATTTTATAGTCGGCTGAGAATGAAGGGCCCGTTAACTTGCATGAGCTCCATGAGCACACATATACAAGAAAACACCAAAAGGACAATTGGGTACGTGACAAATCGCAGAACCTTCAGGTACAGAATCTAAATGCCTTGTTCAATTTGTTGTTTACTTCAATGCCAAGTTGTTTGACCCTTTTTTTAAACTTATAAAACAGGCCGAGTTTAATGCCGTTGTTGAGACCTTAAGCCAGGATCCAGAGATTGGTAATAGCTTGGATCCTGATCGCGTCTTCCTAGATGCAGCTGGTGGCCCGGACAGGCGCAAGGCGATATATGGCATAGGCTTCGTAGCCAGGTCGATCAGGCCTGGGGATGCTGTGGATTCCACCCCTCTACCGCATACTTCTCAATTTGTGACGCATGCCCAGTTTGATGCATACACGACGACTATCGAGCGTCTTTCCCGGTCACAGATGACCCTGGCAGACCAGATGGAGAGATTGTTGGGACGTCGGGGCCCTCGATCCCCACCCCGCGGGGACGGGGATGATGATGTTGGAGGCTGCTCGGGAGGAGGTGACCTTGGTGTTCATTGAATTTCTTGCTTTAGTTATTGGTCTTTGTGAGACTAGCATTGTCATTGATTACACTTGTGAATTGTTCGACCGTTTGAACATTATCTTGTGACATGTTGGACTAGAATTGTAGTAGTTATTCCTTTAAGTCGAACCATTATCGAATGTTTCTTGTTGTGTGAAGGTTTCGACACAATTTGAATGATCTATATTTGAAATATACAATATGTGAATATTGGATGTTTTGTATTGATGTGTTGATTGGTTTTGGATGTTTTGTTTTGGCAGCAGGTATGGACTGTGGCAAAATCCATTCTGCTGCAGCAAGATCAGTTTTTACCGACCGCAAAGTCGGACGGTAACACGGTCGGCGATTTTGCCGACCGACTCAGCGACCGCAATGCGGTCGGTGGTCCCGTGGTCCATTGAGGTCAGATTCCCGACCGACTCTTTGGTCGGTAAGTCGGTCGGGAAGAATACCGACCACCTCGCGGTCAGGAAGTAGGTCGGCAAATTCACCGACGACAAGCCCCATGGTCGGCCCAAAATTTCGGACCAAGATATTACCGACCGGCATTTGCGATCGGTAGCGGTCAAAACGACCCGTCCCATGGAGTTCCCGACCGGCTTTTTCGGTCGGTATTTCCTTTTTTTCTTGTAGTGTGAGATTCCCAATCTAACCAAACACAATAATATTAAAACATCAAAAAATAAGATTCCCAGAAATCTCATATTTCCAATAATCTTACATTGCCAGCAATCATTTTAGATATGAAAGAAAACTATATATATGAAAGAAAACTATATATATTTAATTTTTTACCTATAAAAATAATTTATTTTATATTATTTCCACCTGGGTTTAAATTTCATTCATTCATCTTATTATCTCCTTTATTTTCCCTTTAATTTTTTGTTACATGCATTTCAACCACTATTTAAGCAAAAGACTTTGAATCTCATGTAATCCAAAAAACACTATATTGTTGTGTAAATATTAACCCATTAGCTATAGATATATACAAAAGATTGAATACATATTGGGAATAATGAAAGTAATGAGAAGTAGATGTGAGATAATGGAGCCAGAAAAATTATCTGATTTCATTTCCATAGAAACATATTTATACATGGGTTTGTATAATCCATTCACCTTTTCTTAATGACATGTGTATTACACTTGTTATCAAATAGATTATGGAATGGACATGCATATCATTTCACATTGCCACGTAACACTCCCCCTTGCATATCCATTACACGAAGAATATGCCTCGTTAAAACCTTACTAGGAAAAAACCCTGTGGGAAAAAATCCTAGTGAAGGAAAAAGAGTACAATATTCTTGTGTTCAATTTCTCCCCTTGATTTGGATTTCATTTGAGATATTTTAGTGTTTCTCCCCCTGATTTAAGTTCTATTTGAGATCTTGTAGCCGCTGCATTTATATTATCTTTACCAAATTTTCAATATTGAAGTCGGCAATGCCTTGGTGAATAAATCCGCTAAGATATTGTCCATTTTGGAAAAAAATATTTATCCATTTTCACATATTGGTGTAAAAGGATCATTTATATGTTCAAGAGCTCGGCCGAGCATTAAAACATTTAGCGGATAAGCCTTTTCGAAATTTATTTAAGACATTTCGGAGTAGTTGGTTCACCCAATTTGTACACCAAGGCATAATTTGGTTTTACCAAATCTTTGATCTCAAATTCATTTATTTTATGTATCCCCTTTTAATTGTGCTATATAAATCACATTATCATCATATAAGATAATTTGGGGAATTCATCTTCCGGTCGATACTGTAGTTTATTCTTCTATCATACCAAGAATTGTATGAATATAATAAACCCAAGTCTATCGTCATTTGAAAATAGTAAATTATATCTTTCGATCTCAATGCCATTTATGTAGCCTTTTTTTGTTAGGCTTTCACTGAGGCTTGAAATAACCTGCATTCATATTGCACAGAGTCAAGATTTTATTTTGCCGACATTCATCAACCGATTTAGGTTTGCAATATAATTTTATCTGAGTTCCAAATATTTTTCCTTGTGACAATTGGTTGAGATCTCATTATTTTTAAGGTAAGGGCCCTGCTCTTTTAGAGCTATTTGCTCTTTTCTAGAGCTTGTTTCAACAATTCGTCACTTTATAAAATTTGTAAACCTCGAGGATTTTTATTTTGGAACAGGATGATTTACTGCACTTCAGTTGTGCAAGATATTCATTTTCACATTTGTAATTGGTCCATTTATGATACAATCGGCACCAAGTGATTATCTTGTGCCACAATTATTTTACTAGGGCAACAAGTTTTCCTTGGGTAATGCCAATATGAGTTTTTGTTAACTCTTGTAGAGTCTGAAATTTGCAACTTATGCAAATATGCATTTCTTTGCAATCCAATAGTAATTTTCGGTTGATTCATATCTCCCCCTAATGTCGGAAAATAATAATCTGCAAACCATATATAAAATCACCAAACTTTGGTACCAAATATAATTTATTAATGGTGATTTATATCCGACATATGTATACCCAATCGTCATTGGGAGCCCAATTAGGGTGGCCTAATGGGGGACTTATATCGCACACCCAAATATACTTTAATTTACTAAACATTGGGCTTATGTCAATGTTAGGGAGAGAGAATTAATGACAATCGGTCGGCTTTATTTTCATAAGCGTTGCTACATAGCATGTCCCCAAAATGATGTAGGTAACTTTGACCTTATCAATCCTGCGTGCAATTTAATTATTACTTATTTTGGCATATATTTTGGTCAGGCCTGGCTTGCACGCGATTAAAATTCAGTGGCACTATCCAATTTTTTTTTTCTTTATTGGATGTCATGGTGATCACAATTTAATTATTTGTGCAAGCAACGCATACAGATACATTTGAATTTGAATTTCTAATAATTCACCTCAGCATGATATTTTTAGGAGGATGTCCAAGCTGATCGTGCCAATTAAGAAAATTACGAGTAGACTTTTGATCTTTCTTATGATATATTTTAGCGGTACTCGGCTTTAATTTGTATAGTATACGCCAGAGGATATTGATGCAATTTTCTTTAACAAATTTCTTTGCATCATGATATAAGTAATCGAGAGATAACGTTATTGCCTCATTCAATATTTTAAGTTGATATCCATTTTCTGAATATCACTGAAGCTTAGTAAGCTCTTTCGAGATTTTCTCGAGAATAGTGCATATTCAAGCACAATTTTTCTTTTTCTTCAGGAGATATACAATGACTCTTCCAAAGTCTTTTTGAACTTCCACTTATTTTATTAGCAGTGGGTTTTTCCCATCATCAGTTGGGAAAATAGCATTTGCTTTCCAGTACAGCGTGCGTAAAAGCACTGTTGATGAGGCAAATATCATCCTCGGCTTCATTTTATTTTGGCATCCATTTACCTTTCCAAGAAGGCAGAGCAAGTGTATAATTTATATACACAAAAGAAATATTCAAATTACAAGGGGGATTATAACGAGAAGTAAATTCATAAATTTTCCTTTCATTTGGCACCAATATATTGTGCTCAATGAATTTAAGTTCACGTGTGATATCATATATCACTTTATTATCAAATCAACAATCCTGATCAATACGATTTATTTCAACCTTATGACCTTTCACTTTCCATTCCTTTTATAAGATAACAAGATCTAGCCAAATGACATTAAATGTCTAATGGCTTTTGATATCACAATTTTATTTTCTAGCATCAAACCTCCTTTGGGTTTATAAGGTCTCGGTCATCATAGGGACAATTTATTTAAAATTCCGGGGAATTCATATTTTCATTTTCCCAATAACTCAACCCGGTTCAATTTTCGGATCACGATTTCAATAATATTTTGCCTCTTGGCTTAACATAATCACACCCTTTTCATATATAGGCGTAATAGACTTTTTATATCACTTTGGAGATTTCATAATTCCTCCGGTTTTACGGTTTTCCGGGCACATATATATCCTCTTTTGGGGTTTACCCTCATTTTGGGTTTGCAGCATTTCGTCTTTATTCGACGATTTGATTCGTGCCATAATTCATTTGATTCCGCCAGTATTGGACAATAATTCGAATCTCTTTCTCAATCCCGGTGAGATGTTATTTTCCTTGGCATATTGAGGCCAATTCCATTTTTGCTCGATTGACCCAAATTATGTGTATAGGGATAAAACCTCAATTCTGTAAGGTTAGAAGCAGAAATAAAATTGAAATTGTAAATAAATTAATATTACCTCCAACGATAATCTTTATAGATTTAAAACTTCCTCCGGCAGTACCTCCGTAGAACTACTCGTGTTGATAACGTGTTGTGTAAATATTAACCCATTAGCTATAGATATATACAAAAGATTGAATACATATTGGGAATAATGAAAGTAATGAGAAGTAGATGTGAGATAATGGAGCCAGAAAAATTATCTGATTCCATTTCCATAGAAACATATTTATACATGGGTTTGTATAATCCATTCACCTTTTCTTAATGAAATGTGTATTACACTTGTTATCAAATAGATTATGGAATGGACATGCATATCATTTCACATTGCCACGTAACATATATTCTTATTTTATATCGTCATATTAGTTCAACACCCGTGTGTAGCGGGCAAAAAAATCTAGTAAAACGATAAAAGTCAAGACCATGTGGAGATATGGGATAAGGAGTTACTAGGAAAGAACATAATTCAGCGAACCTGGTCTTTAAACTCAAATGGTGTCCATTAGAGGTGTCGAAACGGGCCCGCGGGACGAATGGGCCGGCTTGTGTGGGCCTCCGCATTTTTGTGGGCTTGAACGGGGCGGGCTCAAAATGCCTAGGCCCAACCCGCCCCACACGCGGGCTAAGGGTTGTGCGGGTCGGCCTGTGGGCTTTTTAGAGAAATATTATTAAATTAAATTTTTAGTGTAAAAAATATAAAATTGTGAATATTTTTTATTGTGTAAACTAAATAAGATATAAAGACTTATAAATGATATGTAAAATTATAAGTAGTTAAAGTGTGTATTTTTTGGCATAATTATTTACTTTAATAATGTGTCTGTTTTCTTCGCGAAGCCGAAGTCAGGAAAAAAACAAACTAAAAACAAAATAAACAGAAAAGGTCCCAAGCAAAACAAACAGAAAAATTAAGCTATTTTAGCATTAATTTTATATTTTAAAAGTAAGGTCATTGACAATAAAATCTTGAAATTTACAAGCATTCATAATTTTTAATAAATAAAATAAAAAAGAAATTTTATAGTTAAATAAACTAATACTAATAATACAGAAAAGCAGAGAGAAATATTAAAAGATATCGACTATTTGTATAATAATTTACAATTTAATGTGTAACCAAAATAATGATTTTTATTTAATGATTTTATGCTAGGCATTGAATTAATTAAATAATATTAATTAATAATCAAAATCTAGTGTAATGAGTAAAAAAAAGAGTTGATTTTATTTAGGGCCGGCTAAGAGCCCGTGCAAGCCGTGCTCTTGCACAGGGCCCCGGATTTTTTGGGAGCCCCATTTTAAAATCTATTTAATTTTATTTTTAATTTTTTTATATTTTTATTTATTCTTTTGACATTTTTTTACTGTGCAGTATCTGTCCTTTTATGCAAAGAGTTTCATTTAATTTTTTGAGTTAATAGTTAATTTAGGCCATAACAAGTAGTCATTTTCACTTTTAAGCCACAACAAGTTTGAGTTATGATTTTAGGCCATTACAAACCACTTTTGTTCAATTTTAGGCCATACAGACTTTTTAAAATAATAATTGAGCCCACCTACTCTTCTTTATTATATTTTGACCCCATCAGTTTACTTATCAACTTTTGCCCTTTTACACTTTGACCCCAAACTTTAGATTTTTTATTAAATTTAATCTAATAACCGCCCATCATGCTTCCGATAATTAAATTAAGCACTAAACTTCATACCTTGGCTTTGACCGCCTTGCTGCCGGGTTTCCTAAGCTCCGGGATTTTACAGACTTCCTCCAACCACGCAGCCGCGACCGATGGTTCACCGATTCTTGGCTCCTTCAGCAACAAACAGCATAGTCCTATTTCGTTTCCTACCTTAGGACGTATCAAGATATGAATAAAAAGTTTTTAATAATATTATCGGGGTATTTGGGATATTTGGAAGCCTGGATTTTACTGAAGAAATATTAAAAATATTATTCAAACATAATTTCTCCTAATGGATAAGACAGACACTTAGTTCCTCATGGAGGATACAAGACTCTTGGGGAAATACCCCATGCTTTTACAGACTCGAAAGGAAATATGCTGAAAGGAAAATATTACAAATATTTTGAAGAGTTGGGAGGATTTTTCGATGCCTTCCATCTGCTTCAAACTTCTTCATTTATAGGCGTCCGCGGACTTCAATCACGGATCCCAAACACTCTTTAATTTATTGTGACGTCACTGCGTTCGTCACTTGCTTTGGATTCCAGTTGGTTACATTATTATCCTGCTGTATTATTGTCCTCGGGTGGCATCTTTTTTGTCAACTTTCCACCTTCTCTTGTCGGCCATTTACTGCCAACGACTCTAAACTTTCTTTGTCGGCTTCCAATTATAAAGTATTGCCGACACCTCTTTTTCTCTTACATCCAGCTGTTCTTACTTTGGCTTGTGAAAGTTTTTTGGACGTTTCTTCCCTTTGTCCTGTTCGGATCCGGATTTCTTCTGGGTTACCCGGATCTTTGTACCGAATAGGGGTTTTTCCTGTTCTGCACATTATGGGCATATATGGTTATCCCATTGGCCAACATGCATCATGTTGCATGCCTTCTTTCTGGTAGACTCGGTTGCTGGCAACTTGTTTTCCCATATGAGTAACCTCTTCTTTTCGAAAGAGGTTTTCGCAAACTCTGTGCTTTTCCCTGTTAAAGAATTAACCAGTGACGATCCATTTAAATTGTTTGAGAATATTTTAAACGGATATTTAACCTTTTCCATCTCGGTGAGACAGACCCAGAATCCCCATGCTCGTCGGGTGGAGATTTCATCTTCGCTGATTGAAGATACTAATGGTGCCTTTCTCATCCATAGATTTAACTCTGTTGAAGGCAATCATATTAGGTCTCTGTAATTTAATAAATTGAAAGACCGGATAAGAACCTTTCCCGACTATTTCTGGTGCCGCTGAGATGAACTTAAGTTCCAGAATATCTCCTCTTTGCAGGTGCGGGTTGTTCTGCCACGATTCGTGCACCGCACTACTTATCCATCCCGGAAGTTTTTCGATTTCCGGAAACCCTGGTGATGTAGTATGAACAGATGCTAATGCTCCAAAGTCATACCACTTTCGAACCTCTTCTGGTTTCGATCCCTCGAGCATCCATACCCTGTTGTATCTCCCGGATGTCTCGATTACTATTTTGCTGGGGTTAATTCCCTTTTTGGAAACAAGTTGTTCCCATTTTCCTTGGTAGTCCAGCCAGGCAGTAGATAGGACCTTCTCGTCTGAATTAACCTTAGAGGTGCCTGTCATTGGCCTAAGGTTAATTTCTTCCTCTTTTACCCCAGAGGCAGTGGGTTGACTTGAACTTTCGGAAATGTGACTTTCCTCTTGCTCAACATTTTTGTCGGTATCCGACAATGGTTCCTTTGAAGCAGTGCTTGAATCTGCTTCTTCATATGTGACCACTTTAGCTTTTTGGGCACATTTCTCTTTGTTTACCAGGGAAGCTGACGCTTTCCTGATTAGCTCTAATATTGTTTCCCATAGTGCTGTCATTGCTATGTGGGAGGCTCGTATATTGTTGCGGACCATGTCCATATCGCTCTGTTGTATTTGGCCAGCTGCTCGTGCATTGATCTCGAGCTGTCCAAAATGCTTTGATAGCTCCTCTAGGTTTTCTCTGAGGTGCCTGAATCTCGTAATGATGGAATCAGCTTCAAATGCTTCCATCTCTCGTCAAGAAATCTGCAAGATTATTTTCATGAGATTTTATACATCAATATCATATGTATAATATTGACATTCAGCTTGCCATTTGATAATACGAGCTTTTTCAATTTTTGATTCAAGTTTATTCTTTAAAAAAGCCCTAACATTAGTATTATCAACTTTTAATACAAATTTCTTTGCAAGTAAGAATAAAGGCCATTTTTTGAATGTTTTCCATACTGCAAAGAATTCCTTCTCGTTAATATGCCAAAGTTTGGCTTGTTGTTCAGTGAACAACCCTCCTGTGTATCTACAAGGTTCATGACCCGTAGTTGTTTTTCTCATGAACACTCCTGCCCATCGAAAATCATTGGCGTCTGTGTAGACTACCAGCTCATCCTCATCTTGAGGTATCGTGAGTTTTGGCAAGCTATTACAGACTTGCTTTAGTTCGCGAATTCTGTTTGTATAGATTTCTTCCCATTTCCATCTAGAGCTTTCAGTCTCTTTCAGAAGTGGTCTAAAATCCTTTCTATATTTTGCAAGGTCTTTTATAAACATACCTGCAAAATTTACAACTCCCAAGAAACTCTGAAGTTGTTTCTTGTCCTTTAATATGTCAGGAAAATTGCGGATTTTCTCCACAATGTGTTCATGTAACTCTATTCCTGCTTCATCAATTTGAACTCCTAAGAATTCAATTTTATTAGCAGCGATTGTAGCCTTTTTCTCAGAGAGAACTAGGCCTTCTCTGTGACATGCATCAGAAAATATTTCAAGATGTTTAATATGCTCTTTAATATTTCGAGATGCAATCAGAATGTCATCTATGTAGACGAACATAAATTCTAGATAATCCTTAAATAGATTATCCATCTTTCTTTGAAATATCTGAGGGGCATTAGAAAGCCCTATTGGCATAACATTCCAAATATATTGCCCTTGTTAGGTGGAGAATGCTGTGAATTTCTTCGACTCATTCTCTATCTTAATCTGATAGAAACCATATTTGCAATCAAATTTAGAAAACACTTTAGCACATTTGATGCAATCAATTAAGTGTTCTCTACTCGGTATGTAATAACCATCAAATTGTATTATTTTATTAATACCTTGATAATTTATTACCAACCTGGGTTTACCTCTTTTTATTTCACCATGATTTCTACCAAGAATTCAGGGCTACTGTAGGCTGAGACTCCAGGCTCTATGAGTTTAAGATCGATATGCTCATTGATAATTTGTTGCATATCTTTCTTATCCTGCATATTCATTAAGATGGGTTTGTATCGAACATACTCATATTTATATTGTTCTTTTACCTGTAGAGTAGCTTCGATCTTATTTTTATCCCACCATGCCAGAGGATCCTCATTAAAGTTTCTCTGGATAAGTCTTTTGACATTTTCGAGGGACAATTTAGTTTCCCCATCAATGTCTAATGAAGCTATATTCAATAATTTCATTTCCTGCATTGCTTCTTTGAGGTTTATAATTTCCTCAATAGAAGCTTTATCGAATCCTTGCTGTCTAAAAGACAACAAAGCCTTACCAAACTTTCTTTTATCCTGCATTTTTGGATGGGTTAGTTTGGCATCATTATCATCACGTTTGCTGCGAAATAATATAGGCATTAATCTGTTGAATGCCTTTTCTCTGCGCAACACCTGTATCTCATTTCCACAACTTGTGGTAAATATTAATAAATTTCTTTTGTTATCTTGAACATATTTTGTAAAGGATTGTATAAAATTATTACCTAACAAAATATCCGCTCATGTATCATGAAAGTAAATAGGATGCGTTTTTACCTTATACCAAGGTGTACAAAATGCTCCTCCAATCATGATATTGGCCTGTCGAATACCCTTATTTAGTACTAAGATTTTTTGGGAAAAATCTCTTCCTGCAATAATGGGTAATGATTCCATAGCTTTGCTAGGGAAAACTCCTGGTTTTGCCGTGCAAATACCTGATCCTGAATCAATATAAGCTGCAAAATATTCCGACTTATATTGTTCATATATTATCCCTACTGAGATATAAATGGAAAATGGGCTTGTCATTTAATTCTGATGGTGTGACCCTTCAGATTAAATTCTATACCATTATCCTTTCTTACCCATGGTTTATGATTTTCGAGAAAACTTAATCCCAAAATCATAACCCCATTATCTTTTCCGGCGGTACCTAAGACTCTGATCTCGTGTCCTGCAATTTCAATTGTTCCTTCATAGGTTCCAATCGATGGCTGTTGCAAGTAGTATAAATCATCACATGGAAAACGGTTAATCTTTTCAGTGATGTCAAATATTACTCGTATTTCTTTCCATCCTTCAGGGCATTTAATTTTTATATTATCTACCCCAATGGATTGAGGAGTTAAATCTTTGATGAACTCATTTCCTTTATATGCCATAATTCTATCTTCCGAAAAAGACATACGGCTTGCATACTCAATTCTAGCACTCGTTGATCTGTCTAGAATTGGATGATCTCTTATCTGTATGTCTACTCCTCCTAACCTTGGAATCTGGGTAGGATTTGGAGTCATGACTTTAGCAAATTCCTTGAAAATTCTAGGAATTTATATATATTCTTTCCTGAGAAATAAGTCAGAATGATGACTATTGGAAAGCGCATAAGAGATTCTATAAGTTATAGAATATAGCCTGTTCCCTTCTTTCATCAGATCTTTTCTTTTAAAATCCTGATGAAGGGTTAGAACCCTACTAAAATCTTGGTCAGCTAAGTTATAGGAAATTCTGGGATGTATGTCAAACATTAACTTCCCAGCATATAAATTTCCTACCATAGTTCCAAGAAGACCATCTCTAAGGTTATTGATTCTTCTATCAGTGACTGATAGATGTAATTCAGAATCAATGCCTTCTTTGAAGGTTACCTTAATTACTACTTCAATGGCTCCTATGTGGATCCATTTCATAGTAATGGCGATTTCCTCCTTCATTCTGCTTAATTCCTCAAGAATTTCTTCTTTAGGAATTAATTGCATATCCATCACATTACAAGTAAGTTCCATAGGAATTGCAAACTCACCTGCACTTACCTTGTAGATGATGTTATGTCTTCTTTCGTTGAGTCCCATCTGGTTAAGAACTCGTCCAATCCCGCCAATTCTGAATCCGTCATATGGGCTGAGGTTGGAATCTTGTCGCATTATTCTTTCCATGGTTCGATTCGAGATCGTCATCCTTGATAAGAATCCGGACAGGTTTCCAGTTGTCTGAATCCTGTCCTCTTCAGTCAGACTCGGTTGAAGATCCATCTGAATATGAGTCCGAGTCACTTTTTAATTCTTCCTCATAGATGCTTTCATCAGAGGGGATGTCTTCAAACTGATAGACTGGTACCAGCTTTCCATGGTAGACCGCTTCCACGATATCCTCTGTGGCTTCGTACATTTGTACCTCATGATTCTGAGGGCAATCGGGTGAGATATGACCTCTAGCTCCACACTTCCAACAGTTGCAGTCCTTTAAACTTTCGTTGGCTCGGGTATGGGCTCGTCTGAGTGTTCTCTTGGACGTCGTTCTCCCCGTGCTCCTTGCTGCTGAGCTAGTTGAACCTTGGGATGAACTCTTCGTCGTTCCCATTCTTTGTCCAGTTTTGTATGATCTGGCCTTGCCCTTGGACCACCATGCTCTTCTTCTTCGGAATGGAGGTCTTCTGAAACTCCTACTGTATGAGCCTCGACTCTTCTTCTTTCTCCTCTTTTCTTCTGATTCTCATATAATTGTTGGAAAATTGTTATTTTCACAGCAAAGAGGAGTTCTTTTTATTTTACCTCTTAGTCTCTTGATGTTCTTTTGGGCTGCTGCCTGTTGACACCATTCTCTGAGCTTATCCTTTAAGAAAGACATTCTTCGGGCTATTGAGTCCACTGTTCCAGGGGGTACTGTGTACGATTGGATCAACATTTCTCTCCATGGGCTGCAGATCTTTACAAAGAACATGGGACATGCTACTTCAGCTGTCATCTCACTCCGAAAATAGTATTTACGAAACCAGTAGATATATTCGTCTACTTCGCAAATACTTCTTAACTCCATACCCAACAGTGCTTGGGTATAGACTTTGATTTTTTCTGTTCTCTGTTCTTCAAAATAACCATCTCCTACAAAATGGGTTTTGAATAAGAGGCCAAACCTTTCGCAGATTGTGCTTTTGGATTCTCCTTCGAGTATTTGCTCTTTTAAAGCAGCCGTGGAGTTTTTCCAGCCCAGCTTCGCCGATCCTTCAAGACTTGGTTCTATTAATCGGACAAATTTTTTCTTATCGAGATCCAGGGTGGTTGCTGCAATTTTCATTGGAGCTACCCATTCATCGATCAGGTCTTCGATGTTTCGGAAGTCGATAACGTCGAGGTTTAGTGTTATGCCATATGGATTTAATGGTTGTAACATCGTCTTGGCCCACGGTGTGGATTCTGGTGCTCTACTTGGGTTCCGTCCTGGGTTTCGTCTTGCATTGAGATGCACCTCAGGATACCTGTTTATGTGGAAGTCTGTACTTTCTCTCATTAGGACATCAGGCGGTCCGTCGTGGGTCACGTTGGATCCTGATTCTTCCGCATAACCCAGATGAAGAACTTCATTGGGTTTTACATTAACTAGATCCATAATCCCAAGTTGGGAAAATGATTCTGCTAATTCTTGTAGATCTGATAGATCTGCCCTGTAAACACTCATTCGACTGTTTTCAGGAGATCGATCATAAGCTCTTATTGTGATTTCTGCTTTGGAACCATGGTTGCTTTACCTTTTTGGTGTAAAGCTTGTACTGGTCCAAATGCATCTCTAATGTTTGCTTGGTTATTCTTGAAAGATCGAGGAATATCCTTCTGCCTTTTCTTGATATCCGAAATGTCAAAATTTCAGATTCAAAATCTCTTTCTTTAGATCTTGAAATAATTTCAAGATCTCCTCTGTTGACTGATTCAAGTTATCTATTTTTTCAGGTATAATTAATACCCGGTTACCATAATCTTGAATCGTCTTTTGGATTTCTCTTAAGTCTTGTGATAACTTAGAGCTATCCGGATCAATTTCTTTCCAGCCAGTTCCTCTCACAAGTTCAAGAATTTCCTCTGGAAATTTCTATTTTTTATTTCCAAATTTTGGAAATAACTCGTAGGTTTCAAATTAAATGAATCCATTAACTAATTAAATCTTCACCATTAAGAGATAAAATATTATAAATAATATAATTAATATTTTCTTCAATAAAACCTAGGCTCTGATACCAATTTTCAAGCGCATTAGGAGTCATTTGCATAATGAAAAATTAAGTATATTGAGAAAGGACTAAAGTAAATAAAGTCAAACTTTCTTGGGGTATGAATGAAATAAAGAAAAAGTTGTTGAGTTCCTTTATTAATTTCAAATTGGTCCTATGGCCTAAATTTTACAAAGCTGTGTTTGTTATGGCCTGTTTTCATAATTGTAACTTGTTATGACCTAAAAGCAGAATAGCCTCCTTGTTATGGCCCTTTTTAACATTTAACCCTAATTTTTTATATGAATTTTACTCCTTCTTAAAGAATTACGTATAGGTCGTTTTTTCTGGATGAGCCATTGAAGGCCTGGTAAAGGGGTGGTGGGAGCCCATGCCACACAATTACAAAGGGGAATAAAGAGGAGGGATAGGGGGCCGGTGGGAATCGAACCTCCAACCTTTCATTGGAAGTCAAGGGACTTAACCACTTGAGCTAAATCCTCATCCCATTACATATAGGTCGTTGATCCCTTTTGATTATATAGATATGCTTTTTTGTGTTTTAAATATTTTATCACGGTCTTGTATTTTATTAATAAATTGAAAAATATAAATATCTTTTAAATATTATAAGTCGGCCTAATTTTTTATTATAGAACAGGGCCACCAAAAATGATTAACAGCCGGATTACCATAATCATCATCCATGAATATCACTAGGAGAAGCTATACATAGAAGACAATGAATTAGTTTGCTTCAACAAGAAAACATTGTAATATCTCGTCCTAAGTAGCTACCTCATTGACCAAAAATAGCATGGGTAAGTCCTTTTTACTTCTAATTTAAAGGTTTCTAGTTCGATGGCCTAGTTTTTTTTTTTTTTTTTTTTTTTTTTAAGCTTTAGCTCCTATTTGATTCTACCAAAATAAAAACTCTGTTGTATAGATCTTGAAGCTTATTTTTAAACCTATAAAAAAAAATCGAGGATGATGACTTCGGCAATTGGTGAATTCCCATTACTTCCAACCTTCAGGTTGGGAGTTTATTCCTCATCGCCCCCTAACTCGTACATTTATTCATTTGTCATTTGTGTGACATTAGAACTGTCAATGTGGATAAAGACTGTCGGGCAAGCCCGCCCTGCAAGGTAAAATAATACGGATTGGACTTAAATTTTAGACGTCCATTTACATGCGGGTGTAAACAGGCCGACCTGGGGCATGCTTTGCAGGGGTAGGCCGCTCGTGTGGGCTTTGTCCTTTTTCTTTATATATATATATATATATATATATATATATCTAGTATATATATGTGTGAGACCTTATGAACAGTACCTTTAAATGTGAAATTCCTCAATCGCCCTTCTCTTCCTTTTCTTTGCTCCTTCCCTTTCTTCCATAATTTTGCTCCTTCCAAGACAGTAGTACAGTGCCTAACTTCAGTTTCTCTTCACCGCTTTCTTTTCAATTTTGTCGTGTTCTCTATACCTAATATTCCTCACCAGTCACCCACTTTCTCTCTCATTTACGTACACTCCTAATCCTTAACCCTATTTCCATTTTCCCAAATTGTGAATTCGTTCGTGGTCTCTGATTGGCCTTTCGTCTTCTTCTTCGACGCTCCGTTCCTCATCCTTCCCTCGAAAGCACAGAGCAGTTTCCACCATGCCTCCGTCTCCGCGCCTTCCCGGCGCGTCGCAGTCCTAAATACCAAGTGCCCCTGCCTCAGCGGACCCAAGCCCGTCCCATCCCCACTGAACGCCCGTCGCTCACAGCCCGACCTGTGAGTCAAATCCAGCCTCCTTCGTCATCTCTCAGCCACTCGCCTAGCGTGAGAGACGGTGGCGGCAGTCGGCGAATGCAGGGTTTCGCTCGATGGCATTGGAAGGGGTTTTCGCTTCTTAGAGCCGATTGTGAGAAATTGTGGAAGAAAAGGCCTTGCAAGCAGGGCGTCCGCCCTCCTCATCCCCTGCCCGACCTGGGGCATGCTTTGCAGGGGTAGGCCGCTCGTGTGGGCTTTGTCCTTTTTCTTTATATATATATATAATATAGTATACTATCGATTGAATATTAATTAATATTATTTGATAAATTCAATTCCTAACAAAAAAAAAAAAAAGTTATAGAACATTTACAGAGTACATCATTATTTTGGTTCCATATTGAACTGTAAATCATGGTACAAATAGCCGGTCCCTTCTAACATTTCCCTATTTATTTATATTTTCATGTTTTATTGTTAATCATTTTAGTTTCAAATTATAAAATTAATGAATTATGCTAAACCAACCTAACTTGTTAGAGACTCAGATCATCGGACCCAAGATTTCTATCAATCCAATTATTAATTATAAAACTTTTGTCTTCCACAATACTACTTTCTCCATTTTTTTTGGCACCATTTACGATTTTACTACTATTTACACACAATTGGCTTAAAGTTTTATAATAGTTATACAAGTTAAAACATAGTTAAGTGGGATCTTGTTAGATTCGTCTCGGCATATAGTTTTTAAATATCAAACTTTTAGAATTTTTACTTGTACCAAACTTGAGTTATTAATGGTTTAAAATATGCATTGAACGGCGTGCTGGGTGAGTCTTTAGCCAATGAAAAAAACAGAGGAAGTATATAATACACTCCTTTAGTATTACAAATATAATAAATTTTGAATTGTTTTAATATTATTCAACAAATCCATTATTAAAGTAAAGAATTATGCCAGAAAATACACCTTTAACTATTTATAATCTTAAGTATCTGTTATTAACACATAACCCGCATAACCTGCAGCACACATGTGGGGCAGGTTGAGTATAGGTATTTTAAGCCAGTCCATTTAGACTCGTCCAACTAGAGCCTACAAAAATATAGGGGCCCCCAAACCGGTATATTTTGCCCCGCAGGCGTGTTTTAATAGCTCTATGTATGTGTTCTTACCACTCATTTTCTAATCTGTATAGGTTGTTCTTAAAAAAAACTAAAAAAATCTAGTAAAAATTGAAGGAAGTATCTTGTATCTAGGGGTGAAAGCGGTACGGTAAATATCCGAACGATCCGATGCCGTATCCGATGATATTCGAATCCGAATCCGTTTTCGACTATCCGGGCGGATATTTCAATATCCGTATCCGAATCCGAATCCGTATTTTAATATCCGCATTCGTATTCATATTCGAAAATATCTGACCGTATCCGAGAATATCCGACCGTATCCGAAAATTGATAGGATATTATCCGGATTTTAAATATGGATATCCGAATATATTAATATATTACTATTATTTAATAATTAAAAATGATTAATAATTATAAAAAAATATCAAATTTTCAAAAAAATTATAAAAAAATTATCCGATAATCTGTATCCGATTGAATCCGTATCCGTCATATATTCATCCTGTATCCGTACCGTATCCGTAATCCGAAATATCCGAAACCGTATTCGTATCCGGCCCATCCGTATTCGATACCGAATTCGACAAAAAAAAATATGGATAATATCCGTATCCGACAATATCCGACCGTATCCGTACCGTTTTCATCCCTACTTGTATCCCAAAAGAATATAGTACTTCATATCAAATATTGTAGTTAAGGGAACAACATATCAACATAATATGTCAATACACATTTTAAACTATTAATAACTTAAATTTGATACAAGCAAAAATTCTAAAAATTTGAAGTTTAAAAACTTCAAGATGAAACGAGTCCAATAAGATCATACTTGGTTATATTTTTTCTTCTATAAATATGATAAAAATAGAAGTTAAAGTGCTACAATAAACAATAAAAAAAATCAAAATATTACGCTTAAAAAACGAGTGAAATAGGAGTACATTAGAACATAAGATAATACAATAAAATGATGGGCCTGATCTCATTCAGCAAAACGGGTCCATCCGTCAACAAGAAGGCCGACCTATCATTAAAATATTCATTATATTGTTAAAATAAATAAATAAATAAACAAATAAAAGCCTGTTCAATAAACAATACTAATTTTTAGTCTCGGCACGCGATTCAAAAAAAAAAAAAAAAAAGAAAGGATCCAACTGCCTTTTTTTCTAACTTATTTCCAACTTGTATTTGTTATACTCATCATTGAAACAACAAGAACACATAGTTTCATTTGGCTGATCATTCATCACTGTACGGCCAGGCCGACTAGTTTGAATCGGATGAATTATGTCCTCAAAATGGTTTAATTATTTTTTAGTTATGAAAGATTAAATTTTAGTTCTCTCTAACGAGTCCAACGTCAATCACCACTATCAACCAGATTGATAACTAAATAAGTTTAATTTCCTTATTTGTCTCTGTTAAAGTCCCACATCGGTTATATGTTGGGTAATCCCCCTGTTTATATGGACATGGGCCACTCTACCTACTACCAATTGGTTTTAGGTTGAACCCTAGGTCCATCTTATTTCCAACATGGTATCAGAGCCATGGGTACTCGTTTGGGTATTACATTATTTCCGAGATGGATATTATCTCGATGTGGTTTCCGAGAGGGGTGTTAAAGTCCCACATCGGTTATATGTTGGGTAATCCCCTGTTTATATGAACATGGGCCACTACCTACTACCAATTGGTTTTAGGTTGAACCTATGTCCATCTTATTTCTAACAGTCTCAATCCTTCTTTAATTATCTTGTCTTCAGATTAACTTTTAAATTATAATACTTACCCAAAATTTATTTAATTATATGATAATGTGATTTTTTCTAGGATTAAAATATAAGGGAACGATTCTTATTAGATCCGGTGCATTATATGATAATGCGAAGGTGAACTGCTAAAGTTGCTGAATATTAAAAGAATTCTTCGGTATTTCTCATTAGCCACAGGATCGAATATTAACTACAGAAAGAGTTGTCTATTTGAATTAACTGTGATGAAGCGTTGGTGGGGATGCGGCAGGTGTGATGGGTTGTAAGGTGGGTTCGTGGCCAATGAATTATCTGGGAATACCGATTAACGGGACTGAAATTTGGAAGTCGGTGATTGAGAGAGTGGAGAGGAAATTGGCGGGGTGGAAAGGGCGCCTTTTATTACAGGCAGGGCGATTGTGCTTACTTAAGGCAGTAATTAGCAATATACCCCTGTATTTTCTTTCCATATTCAAGGTCCCAAGGAGTGTGGCTGATCGGTTAGAAAGGATTAAGAGGTGTTTCTTCTGGAATGAGTAGGATGGGAGGAGAAGATTACATACTATTAGATGAGAGTCAATATGCTCTCCTATGGTGGATGTGGGCCTGGGAATTAGACTCATCCAAGATTTTAACAATGCTTTATTACTCAAGTGGAGGTGGTGTTTTGGGGTTGAAAAATTGTTATGGAAAGAAATTATTGATGTGAAATATTATGACAAGGCTATTCCACTTGTGCCGCAGGTTAAAAGAGCAAGAACTGTGTAGGGTTCCATTTGTAAAGCTTGGGAGAATATGGGAGTGATAGGAGACAAGAGCAATTTTTTAATTCAAGTTGGGAACGGGGAACGAACTCGTTTTTGGCTAGATTGTTGGGTGGAGGGTGGCCGGCCGCTTAAAGAGGTATTTCCTCGACTCTTTACTCTGGATTGTAACAAAAATGGGATGATCAGGGAGTTTGGCGTTTGGGTTGGCATGGAGTGGGAATGAAAAATTGAGTTAAGGAGGAGACTATTTGATTGGGAGATTGACGTGTGGAATAACCTGATGGTGTTGCTTGGGAGACAACAAATGAATAGATTTTTGGAAGATCGTGTGAGATGGAGTAGAGAAGGAAATGGATGCTTTACACAAAATCGTGTTGGGATAGGGGTGCAGCGGGGGAGGCTGGAGAATGGCAGAAATTTTGGAAAAAGCTATGGAAAGTTAAATGTCCAGGGAAAGTTAAACTTTTGTTGTGGAGAATGGTTAAGGATGCTCTACCTGTACGTGCGGTTCTAGCAACAAGGGAGTGTCTGGACATTGCAAATGCTCACTGCCCTTTATGTGATAAAGAAGTGGAGACTATTGATCATATTTTTTGCCGGTGCACAGTAGTCGCTACACTTTGGTATTCTGTTGTGGAGTGGTTTGGGATGAAATGGGTGTTGCCAGGGGTGGTGAAACAGTGGCAGCATGGTGGTTTGATTGCTACCCAAGAAAAGGAGCCGAGGAACCGTGGAAGATGACCGGTCTAGCTATAATGTGGTCAATTTGGAAGCACATAAATGGAGTCGTTTTTCAGGGGCTGCAATTTGATATTAAAGCGATTGAAGCTGAAGTTGGGTGGAGATTATGTGTATGGTGGAAAACAGCCATTGGAAATAATGTGGTTTTTCTTGCTAATGCTGATATGAACTTACCTAGTGGTTTGGGGATGCCAAGTAGTAGCAGACCACAGGTATTGAGGACGGGGCTTGTTTGAGAAAGACCGGATAAGGATTGGTGGAAGGTGAACACGGACGGGTCATCGTTTGGAAATCCCGGTCCAGCTAGAACTGGTGGCATTATTAGAGATGATGAGGGTGTAGTGATATTTTTCCTATCGAATTCCATCGGGTGGAAAGACTCAACCAAAGCTGAAATCACAGCGTTGAGCAGGACATGTGCAACCATAATACGGGACCAAGGTTTTCCATTGCCTAAATTGATGGTCGAATGTGACTCGAAAAATGTTATTCGGTGGATGGAGGAACCGGGAAAAATTCCATGGAGATTTACCAGTTTGCTTGCTCCGATTATGGCTGTGGTGAATTGCGGAGGGGAGGTAAGATTTAAACACATTGTAAGGGAGCGTAATACGCTTGCGGATGAATGGGCCAAAACCGGGGCTGCTGGGGGTGATTCCATTGAGGAGTGGATCTAGATATTCACGTCTGATTTAAAGGGGAACAGAAAGAGGTGGTATTGTTGTCAAGTGTATGAGCAGAAGCATTAGCGGGGGGGGGGGGGGGGGGGGGGGGGGTCTGTGTAATGGTTGTATTGAGGAGTTTCACAGTGGTGGTGGGAATCTGTGAGTTTGCTGTATCAACTTTGTTTTTGTAATAAAAGCAATTTGTGCTTTTCAAAAAAAATATATAAGGGAACGGTTATGATGCTTCCAAATATTTGGAAGTATGGTCAAAACAACAATCTCATTCATTGAACTGAATTTAATGACTATAAATTAAAAATGGTAAAATTGTCAAGAAAATATATATAATGGTTTCTTCATTTACCAAAATCGCTTAGATTATTTCCTAATCTATGGTGATTGTATCATTAATTTAAAATAATTTCTTGTAATAATAAAAACTTTCATGTTTAATAATTTTTTTTTTGTGAATTGATGTCGTTGAATAACAAGAATAAACCGACTGTCTTACATCCTTGTTTCACCAAGTGGAGGCATAATCAGGAGACGCACAATGTCTCCAAAATACAATGCTGAAAACTACTATATCATGTCGCTGAATATACTATATTATGTCGTTGAGATATGCATAACATGTCGCTGAAATATACTATAGCATGTCGTTGAGAAATACTAT
The DNA here is from genome assembly GCA_030278955.1 of Hygrophila difformis. Lineage (NCBI taxonomy): Eukaryota > Viridiplantae > Streptophyta > Magnoliopsida > Lamiales > Acanthaceae > Hygrophila > Hygrophila difformis. The sequence goes on along the minus strand of JAOANR010000015.1, from coordinate 25,742,689 downwards.
ATCAAGTCGCTGAAATACACATTGCAGGTCACTGAAAATTACTAAAATTTTATAGGATATTTTGATTCCTTGCATTGAGTGGATAGATTTTCATATAAAAAGCGTCTAAATTCGAGTTCATTTGGGAAAGTTACGGCCACTCGAAGTTTATTGCGTAGGCTTTGTTGTATAAATTATGTCGATGAATTGTATAGGCTTTGTCGCTAAATTGCATATGCTATGTAACTGAATTGTGTAGGCTCCATCGTTGAGATGCATTTAAAATCACAAAGAACTTCAAACGGCTCTAACTTTCACAAATGAACTCGGATTTGGACGTACTTTATCGAAAATTCACCTACTCGATGCAAGGAATGATAATATCTTATCAAATTTGAGAAATTTCAAATAAATAAATAGCAGATTTCTCATATAATGACATCGCTGAAATACAAAGAACTATGTCGCTGAAATGTATACAATTGTGTAACTGAAATTAATACAATAATATCATTGAATTGTATAGGCCATGCCGGTTAATTATATTGACTCCATCACTGAATTATATATGACATGTCGGTGAATTGTATAGCCTATGTTGCTCACAATCACAATGATCTTCAAATGGCTCTAACTTTCTCAAATGAACTCAAATTTTGACATTTTTTATATTTGTGTGTTTGGAATTCATGAAATCTAATACTACCTCCATCTCAATATTTTTTTGCTATGGATCCACTTGACACGCATGGCGATACATATTTTTAACGTTTAGTAAATTAAATTGTGTACAATAAAAATTTATAAAAATTTGATATTCTAAAACTACAAAATTAGATGAATCTAACAAGATCTTACTTGACTATATTTTTCCTTGCATAACTATGATAAAAATTTGAGTCAAAGTTGAACAGTGAATAGTGTCAAAAAGTCAAACGTGACAACTGTAACGAGATGGAGGAAGTAGTACATTTAGATTACTTGCATCGAGTATATATATTTTCCTATAAAGAACGTTAAAATCCGAGTTTATTTGAGAAAGTTTGAGCCATTTGAAGTTTATTGTATAGGTTTTGTTGTACCATGTCGCTGAATTATGGGGATGTTTGGGAGTTAGCGAATAGCGGATGTGGAGAGAGAACTGTGAGACAATCCGCTCTTCCAATCTGCTATCTGCTAGCGGATCTGCTCACTCCCAAACATCCTCTATGTATGATACTTCTTTAAATTGTGCATGCCAAGTCACTGAGCTGTATAGCTTGTGTTGCTCATAATCCCAATGATATTTAAATGGCTCTAACTTTCTTATATGAACTCGGATTTTGACGTTCTTTATATGAAAGTCTACCTACTCGATATAAGGAATATAAACATTTTATCATATTTTAGAAATACCATAAAAAATGGCAGATTTGTGGATTATGAAACGAAAAACACATTCCCCTACATAATAAGTATCAAAATTAGCAAAATTACAGAACTAACCACATAACTAATCCAAACCATTGGAGTTTGTGATTATCAATGGATGGAGTTGATCCTTAGTACAATACAGACTTAATAATTTTGTAGCACAACACAAGCCAAAATATAAATCATATTTACATTAATTATTTGTTAAGCTAGGATATAATTAAAAAAACTAATTGTAACACGTAGAATCCTCTTTCCTCATGTGCATGTGTTTGCCCTATTTACATGGCAATTGGCCCTTTTTAATAAGGAAGATGCTAGTGGTAATCGAAGGTGCTAGGGCAATATTATTGAATAAAGAAGATTTTATTTAATTTATGAGAGTGTTTGGGAAAAGAAAATTCAAAAGAAATTTAAACTTCGAACTATGTACTAATAGCCAAACCTTTTTCGAATTATTATATAATATTTCTATTAATATGAAAATTACTACATTTTCAATAATAATGTACTACCTCCATTTTTTTAATTTGCTAGGAACACAACCAACACGCAGTCCAATGCACATTTTAAACCATTAATAACTGAAGTTCGGTACAAGTAAAAATTTTAAAAGTTCAATATTAAAAACTATATGACTAGACAAATCTAACAAGATCTCGCTTTACTATATTTTAACTTGTATAACTATGATAAAATTTTAATTCAAAGTGTTTGTGTGAATAGTAGTCAAATCACAAATTATGCAAATAATAAAAACGAAGGGAGTATTTTTTTATTTTTTTTTTTTTTGAGGAAAAGCAGAGTTGGTTTGGGATACACCGGCCAAACTCTTATGCCACACACATAGTAGCATAAAAGAAACCACAACTACATCATTACACAAAACCGAACATATAGCAGACAGCAAACTACACTAAACCCAGCCCTTGCACCATTCTACAAAACCGAACATATGAAATGACATAAAAGCACAAATATTTATGTAGACTATTGGGTAGTGGGTTGGTTATTGGGTTAAAATTATGGGTCTGTTCTGCACGCAGCTTTTGGAGCTTTTGGTAGCTTTTTAGCTTTTATTTTTAAAACACTTTATTATCTACATGACTCATTGGGCTCAAGAAAATACATAGACTATTTATTATTTTTATTTTTTGAGAAAATGCATAGACTGTTTTTTTTTTTTGAGAAGCCATTGAAAGCCTGGAAAGGGTGGTGGGAGCCCATACCACACAATTACAAAGGGGAATTAAAGGGAGGGATAGGGGGCCGGTGGGAATCAAACCTCCAACCTTCCGTTGGAAGTCAGGGGACTTAACCGCTTGGGCTAGGTCCTCATCCCCAAATGCATAGACGGTTGAAGTGCCGATAAACTTTTTAAACTTTCTATTATCTTTATTAAATGCCTCTAAATTTTTGGAGATTTTTTAAAATCTTTATATAAATATTTTTTAAATTTTAATTTTAACTTTTAATGTATAATTTTCATTTTTCTTTAAATTTTATTTACTTGCATATTTAAATAATTTTTTGTAGATAATAATGATAATAATGTTTTGAAAATTAAATTAATAATCATTCTACAATAAATTATATTGAAATAATTTTTATTTTATAAATAATCATGTTTACATACTACCTCCGTCTCAACATTTTTGTTACGGATGGTTTTTTTGCACTATTCACTGTTTAGCTTTGATTCAAATTTTTAGTATAGCTATATAAGAAAAAACATAGTCAAGTGAGATCTTGTTAGATTCGTCTAATCTTGTAGTTTTAGACAATCAACTTTTTATAATTTTTCGTTGTACACAATTTAAGTTATTAACTGTTGAAAATGTATCTCGACATACGTGTCGAAGGCCAATGTAACAAAAAGAATGAGACGGAGGAAGTATTGTTTATTGTGTAGTATATAAACATATTTAAAAATTTAGTTAATTAAATTTTAAGGACATTATTGTAAATTAGTTTGACTTGGAAATATAAGATTTCCTACTCATCGTCTAAACACAAAAATTTTAAAATACCAAAAAATAATATTTCTGGCATTCTTATATTCCGAGCAATATTAAATTTCTGGTAATAATATTCCCACTGGCAATGTGAGATTCTTCATATCAAAACGATACAATAGAGAGTCACCAAAAAAACAAAGTTATCTTCTCCTTTATAGAACGTTAACGCAATGCACTTGGTCATTCATTTGCTTAGCATTCATCTCTTTCGTTCGCTTTTTGTATCGCATCCTCTGTTTTCTATCACGGCGGATGTAGAAAATTTTCACACGTGTGTCACAAATATAATGGAAATCAGGTTAGAATTAGGAATAATAATGACAACCCAAATAATATAGAGAGAAGCTGAATTGATGATAGATATGTCACCATAAAAAGTGAGTGGTTGCAACAAAGGAAATCAAGCTTAATTTTTTTTTAAAAAAAAATAAGCTAAAAATAGCAATTTCATTAATTTAAGTGGTGTCATATGCCACCATTTCCACCTATATGCATCTGCCCTGAATGCCTGCCAATCCAAACAACTTGCTGTTAGTAAAATGAAGGACCTATTGGGAATAGTTATATGTTTGGGATAAGGAACAATATTGAGGTTTGTTATCACGTAGGAAGTAAAAATAAAGCAAGTCATCTATATCGAAAGTTTAAAGCACTTGAGGTCGGTGGCGGATCCAGAATTTTTTTTGAATGGTGTTGAAAAACAGTAACGTTCAGTTCTTGTAGTTTCTGCGTCGTACCAACTAGTGTCGGCAATAGCATGGGATATTGACAATATTTTTAATCTGCACAAAAAGCTTTACAGTGGCTTGATAATCGATCTTTATTTCTTCATACAACTCAGCAAATTGCATGTAATCCACATCTAAATCAATAGATAAATAATCAGTAGTAAAACATAGAGAATTTAAATTATCTGTGGATGACAATGGGCTTGCATCTTTTACAATGAAAGCAACAACATCTTCACTTTCGCTCAGTTGTTCATTTGTTGTTTCAGCCATAGTTGTTAAGATCTCGATCCTGATCTTAGGATCTTACGATTTTACGATCACACTTCTCTAAAACGATCCCGATCCTTGTAGGATCTTAAAATTAGTAAGATCCCGATCCTGATAGTAGAATGTTACGATCTTATGGTCATACTCCCTCAAACGTTTCTACGATCTTGCCCTCTTAAATACATAAAATTTTTGTAGTATTTTATGATTTGGGATCAAAGTAACTTGTTTCTTTTAATTTTAAAGTTAAGAGCTTGTATTCCTTATGTATGATGTATAGAAAAAACATAATATATGTATGTGGAAATATTTTATGTTTGATTGTGATGTTTTTGTACTGTATTATATTTCCTCTGTTTCCGTGATATCGCAACATTTCCATATTTGTTACTATTCATTATTTAACTTTCACTCAAATTTTTATTATAGTTATACAAGTTAACATATAGCCAAGTGAGACCTTGTTAGATTCGTCTAGTCATGTAGTTTTTAAATATCAAACTTTTAGAATTTTTACTTGTACCGAACTTAAGTTATTAATGGTTTAAAATGTGTATTGGATTGTGTCCACCGTGTGAATATTGCACTTTCATAGAAACAGAGGAAGTATTAATTAACTTGCAAGATTCATAAACACACAAAATAATGCTTTTAGTTTTTAGTATGCATAACTGAGTTTATCCATTATTGCAATTTCATAAGATTTTAGGATCCCGATTCGATCCTACGATCCCGATCTTCCAAAGAGAAAAACAATCCCATATAGGATCCCGATCTTAACAACCTTGGTTTCAGGCTTTCAGCATCATTGTCATCACTTCTTTTCTTTCGGCGGTTGGCATTCCGATCTAATATGGCCAATTCCTCTATGTTCATAACATCTGAGTTATGTGAATTTTCCTATATTTTCAGCATATATGTTCTTTCATTTAAAACGATCGTTCTTGCTACTGCCTATTCCCTTTGAGTTCTTACCTGGTTGTTTGTCCGTCGTTGGCACTTCGTTGGAAATACAGTTTCGGAATTTCTCTTTGTTGAATCGCCAAGTTCTCTTTTCTTGAAGAATTCTTGCCAATTTTTGGTGCGTACAGAGGATTCTTCATCCATATCATCTTCATATATTTTCTCAACATTAAAAGCAATGTTTCTCGGAAAATCATCTTCTTCAAAAGCCATTCGATGGGTTCTCATCCTTGTCTTTGACGCGCCTCCTCTACTCATAACCAAGATTCTTGATCTCCTCACCTGTGTTAGAGTGTAGCTCTTATACAAATTTTAGCTCCCCTTTTTTTATGAATCTTGAATTCTGCATGTAGTAGGCTTGATGTTGTAACAACATGAAACAAAAAAATTAAAGAACACATCGTTTATTAACACATTTCGATTTCACGACCTACGTATGGGGATACCAATCCAAACTATCTCATACTATAACAAATCCAAATTACGCAAAAATCAATCGACTTTGCATCCACACCAAACTCCCATACACTAAATACTCTCTAGCGGAGAATCACATGGCCAATTCGATGTAAACAAACTAGATCTGATTTCTTACTCAATCTGGCAATCTGTCACGAACATTCATGGATTCTCATTCATCAACCATGAATCAAACTTCCAAGCAATCTTCAAGTCGATCAATCAAGTGTTTCTTCGACAAATAATTATATAAGCCATGTAGAACATGAAACCTCAATTATAGAAAGATATAAACGGTGTAATTGAGATCAATCAAGGTTTCTTAAAATTTGTAAAATACAGTATATATCTTGAAATCCCTTACACAAAACTCTCAGTGTAATCTACAATATTAAATTTTTAATTAATTAATCTCTCAGTCTATCAATCTAAACTCATCAAGGACTAGGCCCTGTTCTCTTCGCCTGAAATAAGGTGCTCTGATCTGAATTTTATAAGATCTGGTCTGGTCTGATCTGATATGATCTAGTCTGGTCTGATCTGATTCGATCTGTTCTGATCTGTTATGGTATGGTTTGGTCTGGTCTGATCAGATATTTTTATACTTAAAATTATTGTTATTATAAAATAATAATAATATAAAAATAATAATAATTATTATTATTAATTATTAATAACAAAATAATTATTATTATTATTAAATTAATTGTAACAATTAATTTTTATTTATTAATTTTTATAATTAATTAATGTACTAGGATTTTTTGCCCGCTACGCACGGGCAGTTTGTTCATAACTTTTTTTAGGTAAACAAAACCAAGAATTTTTGTGGCATTGTTATAGTTAAAAGTGTTTAGGTGCACCGTTTATAACATATCAGAGTTCAAACATCTTAACTTATTTATTAGATCTAAAAAACAACATATATAAGATAAGGCTAGAGGAAGTCAAGACGGATTGGACGAAATAAAATGCATTCACATGTATGGATGGGAGCTCTTTTCAAATACCAAAATATAATTATACATTTCATCACAATTCAATATAGCTCCAAGATAAAAAGCCACAGGGGGAAATCAATAATCATTGCACATCAAATAATGAAAGCGATTGCCTTTAAAGTTAAAAATATGTATTCCTCTTAATTTCATTTTCTCATGGTCAATAAAATTATGAATGGAACAACTATAGAGCTCTGAAAGATCTCTTCAATATCTCAAATCAAATATGCAACAACATTACATATGAAATTTCAGTTCAGATGGTTGAAATATATAAGAATAAGTGTATGATGTATTGTGCAATCAGACAAAAGATATCATTTTATCTTTTATTAAGATGAAAAAAACCCTTAGGCATGTTGTTGCTTGTTGGGGAGACATTCTATCTTTTATTAAGATCGAAAATATTTAGGCATGTTGTTGTTTGTTGTGAAGACATTCTATCTTTTATTAAGATCGAAAACATTTAGTCATATTGCTGCTTGTTGTGAATGTATTTGATCATCCCTCCCTAGTGCATAATGTGTAGTCCTTAGTTTTTAAGTGAGATCTTTTTCTTTATAGATACAATTTGTGAGCAAAAATATAATTAGGTTAAAGTGAACAGTATAGATATATTGCGCGCGTTGTCTGCTACCAACATTGATTTCCATAAGACAGTATCTACAATTTATAGTTCAACTATTAATTATTTATTTTACAGTGTGAATCTAAATGGTCTTGGTAGGATCCTCATTTGTCTACTTTTTAATTGTGTTTGTTGAGTGACATTAACATTGGAACATAATATATTCCACAACCAGTGAACAATGGACTTTCTTCAATATATGATATGTATAAGAGAGAACACATATACACAAACACTTATAGTGGGTGGGGTTCACCTAACAATGGGGAAGGATGGTAGGCATATTAAAACGTGGACTATAATTCACACTACCCTCTTGTAAATTACTTCATCCGTTCTCTTTTAAGTGATCCATTTGCATAGTATCAACTATTCATTAAGTCATTTTAATCAAAAGTTTAACATAGTTATATAAGAGAAAATATAGTCAAGTGAGATGTTAGATTTATCTAATTACGTAGTTTTATAACATTAATTTTTTACACTTTTTACTTATACAAAATCACTATTATGTTCATAAGTATTTGTATTTGAGAAATAAGAGAAATGAAGACAGTATATATATATATATATATATGTTAATAGTACTATTATTATGTTCATATGAAAGATGGAAGAAATTATCTAAAACAATTGTTATCAAAATTTTAAAAGCCAAACTAAATTAAAAATTAGCCATCTGTGAATACAATTCACCTAATTTAACTGTCAATCCTTGAGCATGGGGAATATGTTAATTGTTAAAATTAAAATTATAAATATATTTATATCTATAATTTAAAAAAATCAATAATTATTTTTATTTATATTATGTATTTTATTAAAACTATTTATATGTTAAAAAATATATTTAAAAATTAAACTTGATACCAAAAACTAAAATTAAAATATGATTATATTTTATAACGGATTTTAATTTCTTATTAATTATATATAGTTTGATAAATTAACTGAATTATGGTTATTAGTAATTAATTTTTTACTAATTTATTATATTTTAGGTGAATACCAGGGTATCCTCAGGTCATATTGGACCATTATATTGATGGAGGTTAATATTTTAAGTTCTAATTTTTATATAATTAATATAATATATTTGAAAATATAACATATTCGATTAAATAATATATGTCAAGCAAAAATTAAAGAATATATATTGGTTTAACTAAATCTATCATAATATCAAATATATTATAATTTATTTCTAATTTATATCTTCTCAAATATATGAAAAGATTTTTTCAAGATTTTCTTATGCTAATAATAGATTTATTACCTAAATATAAGATTTAAAAGATTGATTGACTTGGCATGTAGAATGATTCAGCGCTGACGTGTAATTAATTTGGATGACTGTACGTTTCTGGCTGATTAATCAGCGCTTACGTGGAAACCCAAAGCATAATTACAATATAACCCTTAAAATTTAAAAAAGATGGAATATATTTAATAAGGGCAGTACTGCATATGCCAAAAAGTATTTAAGATTTATTATATAGATTATTATTGTATTATATTGGTTATTAATTATAAGAAAATTGTTAATGTATTACTATTAATTACTATTTCATTTCATTTCTTCTTTTAAAGTATATCTCAATTAATGTTCTTCGTTATTAAATTTAATTCACACGTATTAATCATCACAAATGGGAAGTCTAAGACTCAATTTTTTGAATAACATTCCTTTTTGAATAAAAAAATATATATAAAATTACATATTCCATGCATGAGCACCGCTTCCTTGCTCCTTTCCTCCTATAGTTATATACAAAGTATCCATCATTGAAAATTACGGTAAGTAAATATATTTTCAAAATTCCAACATTTTGTGTGTTTATATTTTTAAAATAAATATTATGTTATCATAATTAATAATTTATATATTGTTTATTATAAAATATTTTAATGATCCTCACACATTAATATAAAAACATACAATATTCAAATCAAAATTGTATGCTATCTCATTAATTTGAATTTCTTGAGTCATAATAATTATTTATTTCAATGAAAATGCAAAAATTTAAATTATATATATATATACATGCATCTCCCAGTGTGAGGCTTGACTCCACCGTCGAACCTACCTATATATATTTTGATATCCTTACCAATCTGTTTTGTGGTTTAAAATGTAGACATGTCAATGTCGAGCTACGAAACTATATATTTAATTTAATTAAAACAATATATAATTATTTACGGTGGTGACTAAAGTTTGTTATATGTGGCCATTCCTAGTACCACTAGTCGTCTTCTCATCACGTGTTTTCAACCACTCTCTCAAATTGTCTCTTTGTTTCCTAATAAGTTAATAACTACTTTAGTGTGTACAATATTCCAACCCCCCACTCTAAATAAATACTCCCTCCATTTTTAAATATAGTAATACACTCATAATATAAAATTTTGAAAATTTAATTTAAGATAAAGTTCTAACCTACTCCCTCCTTTTTTTTAGTATTACCGTTTAACTTTTATTATTATCTATTTCCATTAATTACAATTTTTATCATAATTATAAAAAAATACTCCCTCCGTCCCATTAAAAGTGGCCACTATTCCTTTTTGGGGTGTCCCAATAAGGTTGGTCACTTTCCCTTTTAAGCAATTTAGATTAACATAAACATGATTAAAAACCCCACAATAATGACAATTGTAATTTCTGCACAAAGTCCTTATATATGTTTAACCATTAATATCTCAAAATGGGTATAAATAAAAATTATATAAAATATATTCTAAAACTATACGATTAGACGATTCCAACAAGACCACATTTGACTATTTTTTTCTTTTTACATCATTACGATAACATTAAGTCAAAGTTAAATAATAAATATGGTTAAAAGTCAAATGTAACTATTATAAATTATATGGATGGATTAGTCAAATTTAATCACACTACTTTAACTACTAAACATCACAACCTAAATTCACGTGCCCAAAAGAAAGTGACCACTTTTAATGGGACGGAGGGAGTATATAGTTAAATGGGATTTTGTTGGATTCATGTAGTTTTAGAAATATAAAAAGTATTTAGAATTTTTATTTGTAGCGAGATTGAGTTATTAACAGTTTAAAATATACATTGAACTGCATGAAATTGGGATTAAAAAAAAAAAAAAAAAAAAACTGAGAAAGTATTTAATAATTAATTTAGAATATAGTAATATTTAATGAGCTAGCGCATGCATGCATGAGTGGACGTGATAGGACAGCAGCCAAATCATTGATAATTAAACAATTGCTTTACCACGCAAACACGGTTAGGATGCAGGCAATATTAATTAATTGTTATACTATTACATTAATACTAATTACTTCATAGAAGTATACTAGTATTAATTAAGTAGTTTACTTTCTCGGTGTAGAGACAAAAAAAAAATGTAAAGGGGCAGCCAATCATACTTTCATTGCTTGATTTGGGCGGCATTTTGATTTTGATGAGTCTATTTTTTATATTTCTTTTTTTAGGAAATTATTGGAGTTATATGTTTGAACTTTGGTATTTATAAAAATACTATATTAGCAGCGCAGCAATAGAATGCGAATTCATACACAACAAATATTGTGAGGCCCGATTTATTAAGTTTTCTATTTTTATTTTTAATTGTATGTTGACGGTAGCTTTGGCAGGGTCAACTCTGCATTGGCAATTAGAAGGAAATAAAACTATTTTGATGTCAGAACCATGCACTAAAAAAATTGGAATTTACAATGGAAAATTGTTCGGTCGCAAAATTGTCTCTTCATTGGATCTGACTTTGCTTTGTGGGTTTTGCAAGCTGAATTTGAATGCGCCTTGTCTTCCACTATTCTTATTTGTATGATGGAAAACATGCATCTGGTTTTGGAGCTGAATCAGTTGAACTGCTAAGTGAGTGATTTGTATGTGCTACAGAAGTGGTTTTTATGTGTTAAATGAGTGTTTTGTATATGCGAGTGTTTTTGTACACCTCAGATACTATTAAATACAAAGCACCGACCGGATCAACACGCCAACGTCTGCTAAACTTGAAAGTTCAGCAAGCTATCTAAATCGGGGAAACATTGCTGAATTTATAAAATTTTGATTACAAAACAATAAAGTCTTTGTTAAATTACTTTTATTAATAACAATAATCAGAGTTACGAAGCTACTCTAGTTACAGATTAATGAATAGATATGTAATTATTTAATTTAATCACTACTTTCATGATAGGTACATGCATGATTACTTTAAAAGGAAAATTTATCGCCCTTTATTATTTTACCAAATTAAATTGAATTAGTTGAGGTAACGTTAAGGGCGTTGGGCTAATGGTCAAGTTCTCGACTTTCAACCTGAAAGTTAAAGGTTCAATCTCTACCTCCGCCTTCAATCCCTCCTCTATTTCCCCTGTTATAGGCTGTGTTATTTCCATTCCATGATTCATGAATAATAATAATAATAATAATAATAATAATTTAATTAGTTGAAATAGTTGATATATGCATACTAAAATAAAAGTAGAGTACTATAAATAAAAATCCATCCCTCCTTTTCATGTTGTGTATAGTGTTTGTTTCTCTCTTTTACTCGCCGTTCTACGTACCGCGCGTTTTGTATAAAAATTGAAAATAAGAATAAATAAATAAATCATTGCCGACAGCTCGTATTATTTATTTTTTTCTCTGTTTGATTTACTTTGATTATTTTATAATTAAAATTTGTCTTGTAACAAAGTGGGCAATATAAATCGGAGGGAGCAAGTATATAGTATATAATTATAAAAATAAAGAAGATATTGTTGTTTATGCTTGATTCAATTTCAAATGTAATTTATTTGATGGGTATGGGAACTTACCCTAGTAGTCAAGTCCCCGATTCTCAACCTATAAGTTGGGGATTCGATTCCCCACCCGGCCCTATCCCTTCCCATTATCCATTTGTAATTTGTACGGCATGGGATGCCACCACTTTTTCCTAACCTGTATAGGTTGTTCAGTAAAAAGAAAATGTAATTTATATGATGAAATTGTAGGATCATGTTGGGTGAATTTTTTAAGAAAAACTCATTGATCAATGACAAATGCAATAAATTAAAGTAATTAGGTTTAGGCCCTGTTCTCTAGGCCTTAATTTTTCTGGTCTGATCTGAATTTGTAAAATCTGATCTGGTCTGATCTGAATTTATCTGATCTGATCTGAATGTTCCTGGTCTGGTCTGATTCCATCTGGTCTGATCTGGTCTGATCTGAATTGATCTGATCTGGTCTGATCTGTTCTGATCTTATTTTATTTATATTTGGATTCTAATTATTTTTTTCGATAAACTATTTTGATCTGAATTAAATTATGGTAATAATAATATATAATAATAAAAATCAATAATTACTATTTAATATTTATTATATATAATAATAATAATAATAATAATAATAATTAATTAATAGTTTTTATTATTATGTTTAGTTATTTTTGAAAATATTTTCGAAAGTATTTTCTAATATATTTCAAAAATATTTAATGAAAGTATTTAAAATTATATTTTGAAAGTATTTATAATATAAAATATATTAAAAACGTGATTAGTATATTTAAATAATATTTTGAAGAGCAAAAAAATATTTTGAAAAATACTTTTAAAATTAGTATTAAATAAGTACAATATAAATAATATTTGCATACATTCCTATATGTTTTTGCCTTTTTCTAAAAAAAAATATTATATGTAATTATGTAATTGTATTATAATGATCTGATCTGGTCTGATCTGATCTGGTCTGAATGTTTCTGGTCTGGTCTGGTCTGGTCTGATCTGATCTGATTTGATCTGGTCTGATCTGAATGTTTCTTATCTGATCTGGTCTGATCTGATTTTGGAAAAAAATAAGTAATAAGGTCTGAAAATAAGTTGTAGAGAACGGGGCCTTAGTTATAATGACTACCAATTAAGTACTCCCTCCGTCCCAGTTGAATTGTCCTGTTTGACTTTTCGACACTGTTCATTGTTCAACTTTGACTCAATATTATTTTAATTATATATTTTAAAAAATAGTCGAGTTTGATCTTGTTAGATCCATCTAATCGTATAGTTTTAGAATATATATTTTATATAATTTTTAGTTGTATATATTTTGAAATATTAATGATTAAAAAGATAAATTGAATTGTGTACAAAAATGAAATAAGACATTTCAAATGAGACAGATGTAATAATAATTTAAGTTGGGAGTGAACACTTCATGTGGAAAATAAAATAAAATAGTTACTGGTGTCTAAAGACGATCAAAGTCTAATTACAATGATGTGGACAATATTATACTTAATCTTCTCCAAAGGATTGGGGACTCGCTTATTCAAAGCGTGGCCCCCCGAACATGCATGTATCTATTTTCTAAATTTTTAAATGAAGTATCACATATATATTGTGTTTCATTTTTTTCTAAAACAATACTACCTTTGTTTTTGTGATTTTGCAACGTTTCAATTTTTGTCACTATTCATTATTTAACTTTGATTCAAATTTTTATCATAGTTATACAAGGAAAAACATAGTCCGGTGAGATTTTTTGGATTCGTCTTATCTTGTAGTTTTAGAATATCCACCTTTTATAATTTTTACGTATACACAATTTGAGTTATTAATCATTGAAGATATGCATTGAACTGTGTGCAATAGGTGAATGTTGCACTTTCAAGATAACGGATGTAGTATATATTGCAAAGAAATAAAGTATTTTTTATTTGCACAAATGAAGCTGGAGTCGTAAGGAACTTGTTAACCCAATAAAATAAATTATTAAAGCTCATTATATTTCGGCCCAATACTCAAGTAGTCGGCCCAGTCCATGAATGACTACAGAACGGATGGCCACGAGGTATGAGGAGCGCAGACACCAGAAGATCCGTTGGAGAGAATCATGGCGGCATTGAAGACTAAGGCGCCATTTGAGGAAAGGATCATGAGAACGTTACAGAGGCGTTACAACTCCATCATTAGAAAGACTGATGCTATGCTCCTCCCTATAAATAATAGGAGGTGACATCTCAGGAGAAGACCCTCAACTCTTCTCAAAAGAAGCCGCACTTACATTTTTTTTAAGCTTTCTGCACTTTTTTTTTCTGCAATTTCCTCTCTCATTTTTCCATTCCGTATTTTCATTTCTTTGCAAGCTTTCTTATTTCCCTGTAATTCCTTTCTGCAAATCCTTGTAACTTGTTTCAAGTTCAACAATCAAAATAGATGTTCTTCCTCATACAATTTTTTCGGTTAACAAATTGGCACGCCCAGCGGGACACGATTTAAAGCCAAATCCGCTTTGAAGTGTGTATGCATCTCAGATCTGGAAAAATTGTGAGTGATTTGATAAAGAAATTAGAAGAGATGTCTCTACAGCAGAAGACACCCGTACGAAAACGTTCGGAGGACGCCGCTGAGACGACAAGTACCTCCCAACCACAACAGGGGATTATGCAAACCCCTACGGTTTCTGAGCAAATGCGGCTATCGATCACAGAGTCGATGGCCAAGATCATACCGTTGCTCACCAAGCATCTTATAGATGCATTGCGGCCTACTATGGCCGATCAAATGGAAAAAT
Source organism: Hygrophila difformis (assembly GCA_030278955.1). Classification (NCBI taxonomy): domain Eukaryota; kingdom Viridiplantae; phylum Streptophyta; class Magnoliopsida; order Lamiales; family Acanthaceae; genus Hygrophila; species Hygrophila difformis. The sequence continues at coordinate 25,727,657 of JAOANR010000015.1, read as the reverse complement.
TATGCACTTCCATGCACCTTCAACAGGATGGAACCATTTGTATGAACAGCATGGGTGTGCCGCCCAGTCTCCCAGGCCCAGGGCCGTCAGGCGGCCAACAAAGGGCCTGGCGAGCCGGACATGGCCAGCCACCACTCCCCGAGGCTGGAGGCCTGGTCAGTACGCTTCTTTTTCCTTATCAGGCGGCTTACACTATCACTTCAGCGGCACCCAGCATGCCGAATTCTGGGTACGCAGCACCTGTGCCGATCTACGCAGCACCAGGGTGTTTGATGGCCTCCGGTGCTTCATCAGGCTGTACGATGGCTTCTGGTGGACCTGGCATGGTATCACGTCAGGCAGCACCTTCTGTGTCGAACGTTCCAATCACACCTTATGTGGCAGCACCACTGAACCCTGGTTCGATGCCGCCAACACTAGGGGGGCAGACGCCACAACTATATGGAGTGGCGGCGACACCTGCCACACAAGCCGCCATGCCTCATGCCACACCTCCAGCCGCCATGCCTCCTATTCAGGCACCCGCTGTGTTACCTGATCAACTTGTAGATGTGCTGAAGCAGCATTTCGGGATCCAATTAAGGCCGATAGAGCGGCCTACTTACAGAAAGCCCTATCCTGACTGAGTGGATACGATGCAGCCCTACCGAGAGGGTTCAAGATGCCCGAATTTACTACGTTCTCGGGGGAAGACGGAAAGTCCACCGTGGAGCATGTGGGCAGATTCATTGCACAATGCGGTGAAATGGCGGCCAATGATTGGCTAAAGCTAAGGCTGTTCAGTACATCCCTTATTGGACCTGCCTTCGCTTGGTACGCATCTTTGTGACCTAATTCAATACAGAGTTGGGCTGATTTGGAGAGAGCCTTCCACGACAGGTTCTACACTCCTTTGACACATGTCAGTTTAGCAGAGTTAACTAATGCTAAACAATTTGCCGATGAAGCGGCGAGCACCTTTATCAATAGATTACAGCGGCTTAAGGGCCGATGCACAATGGCGGTCCCTGATAGGGAGATCGGCAATATTGTAGTGCCGAATATGTTGCCAAAATTGAAAGAGCATTTAAATGTGCAGGATTGCACTGATCTTGCCCAGTTGGCCAAGAGAGCGGCCCGCTTGGAAGAGTTCCTTGAGGAACAAGATGAGAAGCGTCGACCTACATACGGGTCTACTTTCAATGAATTGAAACCCAGTAAATAGGAAGACGAACCAAGGGTGATGGCCAATACAGTAACCTTGGGTGGTAAAAACCCTGGATAGTGGCCCTGGAACACCATCAACAGCGGCCGTGGAGGCCGAGTAGTTGGTGACTGAGGATGGCGCCCTGGCTGAGGATTGCGGCCTGACTGAGGATGTCACCTGGCTGATGCTCGAATGGCGGCCCGGAGTGAAGCAGCGGCGGCTGGCAACCCTAGAGTGGCAGCTGAGCCCTAGGTGGCGGCTAGAGCTCCGAGGCACGGTGGATGAGCTCCGAGGAATGGCAGAGCCCCGAGGCATGGTGGAGCCCCAAGGCACGGCGGAGCCCCGAGGCACGGCGGCCTGGGCGAGCAAGTGGCGGCCCCCGGAACAGGATGATATGGAGGCTGCTCCGAAGAGTGAATGGCTGCCCGGGCAAAAGCCGGATGGCGGCTCGAAGGTGCTCGTGACGCGAGCGAACGGCAGCCGGGCGAAGGCGAATGGCGGCCCGAGAAATCCTCAATGGCGGCTGGACAAGAGCGAGATGGCGGCTGGGACTCTTGATGGCGGCAGCCAAGCAAGTGGCGGAAGGATGACGGCCTAGAGCGAAGCAGGTGGCGGCCCGGGCGAAGCTGGATGGCGGCTGGGAGAGAGGCCAGTGGCGGTCTGGAAATTCCAAGTGGCAGCTCTCATGGGGATGGCGGCCAAGAGGAGCAGCGGCGGCCCAGGAGCTGAACAAGCACGGTGGCCTGGACTCATGAGTGGCGGCGCTTATGAAGAGGCGGCCAAGAGGAGCAGCGGTGGCCCGGGAGCTAAACGAGCATGGTGGCCTGGACTCGCGAGTGGCGGCCCGGGAGTGGGTGGCGGCTCAAGGATGGTGGCTCAAGTCCTCATGGATGGCGGCACCTATGGATGATGGCGGCTCTCCAGGTGGAGGTAGACCAGGCAGCGGCGAACGGAGCTGAAGGCTAGTGACGGCAATGGGATTTCTTCGGGAGCAAGTGGCAGCTGAAGAAGTGCACGACGGACGAAAGGATCCCGATGGAGTGGCGGCCGAAGAAAAAAAAAAAAAAAAAGCCAGGCCTATTTTAAACGCACATATTTGTCTTAAAAATCCCAATCAGACAAATTGCGCGAGGGGGGCATCTGTTAACCCAATAAAAAAATTATTAAAGCCCATTATATTTCGGCCCAATACTCAAGTAGTCGGCCCAATCCATGAATGAGTATGGAACGGATGGCCACGAGGTATGAGGAGCGCAGACACCAGAAGATCAGTTGGAGAGAATCATAGCGGCATTGAAGACTAAGGCGCCATTTGAGGAAAGGATCAAGAGAACGTTACAGAGGCATTACAACTCCACCATTAGAAAGACTGATGCTATGCTCCTCCCTATAAATAATAGGAGGTGACATCCCAGGAGAGGACCCTCAACTCTTCTCAAAAGAAGCCGCACTTATATTTTTTTTAGCTTTCCGCACTTTTTTTCTGCAATTTCCTTTCTGTCGTTTTTCCATTCCGCATTTTCATTCCTTTGCAAGTTTTCTTATTTCCCTGTAATTCCTTCCTACACATCCTTGTAACTTGTTTCCAGTTCAACAATCAAAATAGAGGTTCTTCCTCATACAATTTTTTTTTTCGAATAACAGAACTCATGTCAAATAAATTACAAATTAATAAAATGTAGGAATATGGGTGAGTGGGATTGTCGAATTTCAAATCATAGTCGCAACAACTGTAGTCACATGCGGCAAAAACAAAATATTAATTTGTTAGGTATATATATTTAAAGATATATGTATAGATGTAAAAGGTAATAAATAAAAAAAATTAAATCAAATCAAAACATGAAAGTAATACAATTTTGAGGTAAGCCATTTAAGGCCGTAGAAAGATAACACATATAAAAAAAAGTAAAGAAATGAAGCAAAAAGAAGTAAATAAAGAGGGAGTCACACAACACAGGAAAAAAAGAAACACAAAGAAACAAGACATCAGAGGCGTGGGGAGCAAACTCTCAAAACATCCACCGTGTACTCCTCCATCACAAAGTCCAGGGGTACACGCAAGTATTGAAAAATTCTTACTTCAAAGCGTCGTGTTTAGTAAGTTTATCCGCCACCTTGTTGCCTTCTCTTAAAACATGCATGAAGTTACACTCATCGAACATGCCCTTGAGCTTACTCGAGAGTTCCCTCTGATAACCGCACATGCCCCCGCTTGGCCAACACTTTCAATAACTTGGATAGGGACATAATCAAGCCTGTAGAGGGTGTTTTTAACACGATCAAACTACCCACGAGGTTCCATAATAACTATAATAGAAGGCTTATTCATACGTATCACATCAAGAACGTGGCGTTGAGTATTTCTATGCATGGCTCCACGTACGTTCCATGCCAGAATTGAAAACGCATTGAACGCATTCATTAAGAAATTGCTGAGCTAGGTACATCAGCCCTTTCACTTTCCTCTCTGTCTGCCATAGGATGATCCGGAGTAGGAATCTCAGATTTAGTGTTATTCTTTTCAGAATAATCATCAGGATTGGCCTTTGATTCATGAAAGTAATACAATTGAGACTTCACTTAGGGGAATAATTTAGCTTACGAATGTTGAACACTTTAAATTTGGGTCTTGATTATCGATTTTATCCTAACTCTTTTGATTAATGAATGAATGAGTTCTAGTCAATTCGCAAGTGCCCATTAACCATTTTTCCTTATTGCAAAGAAAATTTAGAAACCCCTGCAAGTATTTCTCTAATTGAGCGCGAAAAAAAAAAGGAACTATTTTGAATCAGCTTATTTTAGAGATAATTTTTCTTTAAAAGAGACAAAATAGTTTAAAAAAATGCCAACGCTCATTTTTAATCCACTTGGTCTAGCAGGATTTTAGATTTTAATTAATTGTAGTAATATTATTTGGTCTCAAAATAACTGTTTACCCCAAAAATGAGGATCGAAGCCGGATTATATGAGAATTTGCTAAGCATGATACAAGCCGAAAAGGTCCAAAGCAAGTATATCAATCAAACATAATGTTGAACACCATCTAGCAAGGTTGGCCTTTGAGAAATGGTTTGGCCCAAGAACATGCCTATAATCAACGTCTTAATGGCCCAAGCCAACAAAGATAACAAAAGTCATCCCAATTTCCGAAGTCCAACATCCAGATCCGATATGCTAAAATACCCTAAATCCTAGGGCACGATCTTATCCTTCAAACTCATACCAGCGGTTGTTTTTTCTCATCGTTAATCGTGCCAAATACCTCCAGAAATGGGTGTTTATGTTTGTGTGCAAGGCCTCTGGCTCCGATTGGACGGCCCAGCTTAACGGCAAATTCGGAGTGTCTGTCGACAACAAGTTGCGCTCTCTGAGGACTCCTCTGCGAATGAATATAGTCAGCACGAACTCCACTAATGCAGGGTATAAAAAATAGTACCAAAGATCAATCCTTTAACTCGTTGTCAAGTCTCTGAACTTCCTTTGGAAAAGCACCGAAACGGCCCCAGGTAAGTCTAGATTCATGGGGGTAAGCAAATTGCCCTTTCAGAAGCTGGCCGGATGTGAGATCCAAACTCCTTCCTTTGTTTGTCAAGGGGAGAATGGGAGTAATCAAGTGGTCGGTCTACTCCTCTGACGCGTTTACTAACATGATTGGATGGATCTACATCTACTACAGAAACCACCGTGTGATTACCTTTAGGAAGGGAGATTGGGAGATTTCGTATCCACGCCCTAGAAGGTTGGTTCACTAGTGTGAAGGGAGCTCCGAGTTATCTCTGTCAGCTGGGAATTGGGGTCGGGGGGAAGATGATCTGCGAAGAGGCCGAATGGATTCCTGTGTCATATCATTCTCAAGGTCTTGAGGAGGCTAAGGTGACCTGCGTGCCGGTCGTCTTGGGGATTTAGGGTGGTATGAGGGTTGCTTAGAATTCTCCGGTGTCGGTGCTGGGAACTCCATGCTTGAGGGTTGTTCTATGTGCTCATCTTGGTCGTCCATTAAAGAATCAAATCGGTTGAGATTAGGGTTAATTAGCCGTGGTCTTGTACCAGAAACTTACTGTGGTCGACGTCTGGATTGCACCAGCATTCAAGGCCCAAAACCTGAGTTGTCGGTCTAATCTTGAGTCTTCAATCGCAGGGGTGTGATTGGTTATCCATTTCTTCACCTTGCTATATAAAGTCAGGGCATGCATTTTGGTCATGCCCATACTTTCCACACTTGAAAAAAACCAACTTCAAGTTCTCATATTCCACACCAATAATATCATCGTCTACCATCACTTGCGGTGTCAACAGTTTGTCCAATTCAATTTTGATAGCAACCCGACCATATCGGCCCCGGGTGGTGGTATCTGTGTTGAAGTCAATACTGACAACTTGCCAATAGCCGACCCAACTCAGAGTAAATACTGACGATTATAAAGATACATCGGAATTTTGGGCAGTCTTATCTAAGCCAGCATAGTTTTAACTACCTTCTTGAAAGGGTCGAATTTTTTTTCCCCAAGGCTGGACGTGTAAATGATTTCCAGCCACCATCCAGGGCCCACCATTTAGGGCAAAGAGGGCATCCGCTTCATTTAGAAAATTCACAATAAAATATCCATTGTTGACGTTGATCAATGGCACTGAAGCAGAGATTGGCCAAATACTTTCCAGACATGATTTCAAGACTCGATAGGAGACATTTCTCCCTATGACTTTGAGGACTACGACGTGCTCTCATTGACCCAAGAGGGTCTATTTGAAAGCCTTGGAGAGTTGTAACCTAGGGATGCCATTCACTATTGTTAAAATGATGTCTTCGGGATCGCCTACAATGTCATTCATGATGACATCGGTCGGAACATGAATAAACCATGCGCCTTTATGGGTCATCTCACTATATGAAGCTCTCTGCCGTTTATTAGTCCTAGTTCCCACGGGTCAGGCGGAATCCTGTTGTGATCCGCCATCTCAGTGTCGCTCATCGTGGAAAAAATGCGGAACGGGGAACTTAGATGGGGAACCGCTCAACCATCAGATTCTTGGAGCAACTTCTTCGGGTAGAGAACAGTCTCAAAACAATTGTTTAGCATCAAAACAACTGATTTGACCATGTAATTAGTTAACAAATACCAACTAATTGTCAAGCAGGCCCCTAATTTAACTACCTAAACAGGGAGCTATTGAATTCCTTAGTTTATTATTATTATTATTATTATTATTATTATTATTATTATTATTATTATTATTATTTCACTGAACAACCTATACATACTAGGAAATAATATTTTTGTGGGAGCCCATGCCACATAAATTCCAAAGGGATAAATGGGTGGGATAGGAGGTCGGGTAGGTAATCGAATCCTCAACCTAAAGGTTGAGAGTCGGGGGACTTGACCATTAGGCGAAGTCCTCATCCCTTAGTTTGTTATTATGTTGAATCGAAACCTCAATTTAATTTAACAATAGATTTATAATCTAATCAAATCCACAACTGTGCAATTCAATTATACCAAAAATCATATACTTATAAAACAAATGTATCTTCATGGGTTGGTTCCCAAAGTAGAAAATTAAACTAAAATATATTGAAATTAAATACTGAGTATAGGAAGAGCATGTGCATAAGAATTTCCAAACATAGCACAATTTTCTTCTGTTTGCGTTGGCTTGATTTCCTCTCATCCTCCTTTGCAGGTATGATGACAGTCATCCAATTTTTCTCTTTCATTACTAAACAAACAATTTTCATACCTATTTTCCATGAATTCCCTCAAAACATGATTTATATGCCAATCCCTGCAAAATCAAGCCCTCGGTTGATCTATTGGAACTGGAAGAATCTGGGAGGATTTATATTTTGAATACTTCCTAATAATATTTGGTAAAAATAAGACAATAAATTTGAAGATCCTTTGATATTTGAATCATGCAAATATAGTATTTAAAAATTCTTACATTTCCTAGCATTTCAAAATCCCTCCTACATGGGATTTCAAAGTCCGTTGAATGAAAAAGCATATAATAATAATAATAATAATAATAATAATAATAATAATAATAATAAAGTATATAAACCAAAAAATATAAAATAAAATAAAATTTAATAATGTATTTTTTCTGATGAGCTGAAGCCGAAGAACAACAAGAAAAAGAAAAAAAACAAACTAGAAAAAAAAATAAAATAAAAAAACTAAACTAGAACAGGGGGAAGCAGCCACTAGGGATCTAGGTTCGAGAGAAACACGCACCAGGCACATCCGCGGAAAGATGCCCAAGCGCAAAGTGCAGAGAAAAGGCCCACGTAGTGAAGAACTCCTCGGACGAAGTGCCATGTCTGGCCAAGCAATCCGCAACACAATTACCCTCACGATAAAGGTGATACAGGGACTGTGACTTGAAGGACTTGCACAAACTCTGTATGGTGAAAATTAACCCAGCAAGAGGATGGAAAGGAGGACAATCTTTTACTAACTCAATGACCTGCAGTGAATCCATGTAGCAGCATACATTTGTCGCTTCCAAACTGATCACGAACATAATTCCTTAGCCAAGGCCAAGAGTTCAGCATAGGTGCTAGAGTGGCAGCCAAGGTAGCCACAGTCGCCACCTAGCCAAGATCCCTCTTTGTTTCGAACCAACAAAACCGAAACTCGCCCTACTCGGATTTCCCTTAGCACTCCCATCTATGTAGAGAATGACCCCATCCCCCTCCTTCTCATTCCAGTGAACTCGATGCTATCTAGCAGCAGCTATAAAAGACGAACAACGAGCATTATCGAGATCGCAGGCCAGTCTGCAGATCTCCCTTTTCAAGAACCATGGAATCCGTTGTTTACCTCTAAACACCCGTGCATTACGCTCGAGCCAAATATTCCATACGGTTGATAGAAAATGCGAGCCGTGAAGCGTTGTCATTGCCCAAAGGAAGCCTCGAATGTCCTCTCTATTGCGGCTGAGACAATCATTGGGGATGAATATCTTAATCTCTTTCCGGACCAATCTAGCCCAATCACAGTAGAATATGTAATAGCACAATGTCTCCTCTTGGACGCCACATAAGATGCACAAAGGGGACGATGCCATATTCCTATAGAACCTGAGGGAATTAACCGGGGGAGAGCCATGAGATAGTAACCAAGACAGTAGACCAAATTTTTCTGGGATTGCAGCTCTCCACATCCACTTCCAGTTTGAAGCCTATCCTTGGGTAGTTGACAGGAAATGATATGCTGTTGCTATGAAATAGCAGCCCATTTTGGACCCTTCCCATACCTACATATCAAAGGCATCTTCGTGAAGCTGGGGTGAGGGCACAGAGCAGATGTTATGGAGGGTTACAGCTGGTATCGATGACAAGACACACCGATAGGGGTGAAAATGGGGCGTATTCGATTGTATCTGAATTCGAATCGGGATTTTATTGTCCTTCGGATACGAATACGGACACTGATATCAATAATCGGAAATGAGATTGGGAATATCCGTCCATATCCGGATTTTTTCGGATATTGTGCGGATATTATCCGGATATCGGATATCCGTATTACATATATATATTTTTATGTTAATGTAAGGGTCCTTTCATTACATATATATCCCATTCCGCTGGGCACTGGATCGACCAAGAAGGCGCAGTCAAGGAGTACTAAGGCGGGCCTCCAATTTCCGATGGGATGTATATATATATATATCCAATTTAATTTTTTTCGAGGATGAAACTTGGTTCTTTAATTTCGAATTCATGGTTTTGAATACTTGAATTTGGTTGCTCCAATTGAGTTCGAAAAAGATCATTTCTGTCGATTCGTGTGTTTAATTCCCCTTAATATTTGAATTTGGTTGCTCCAATTGAGTTCGAAAATGATCATTTCTGTCATTTCTGTCGATCATTTCTGGAGACGGGATGGGCGGCGGTGGCAGGTGACATGACCGGCAGCGCCCCTGTCTCCTCTATCTCTTCATTATTTTATCTTTTCCATTTTTGGTTCTGCGTTTATGTTCCTGATTTTCTTTTTGATATGCTGGAGAAAGGTTGTAATGGGGATGAAAGTGAAAAGAGGGCGTCAGTATGGCGCGGTGGTGATGGCGGATTTGGGTGGATTGTTCTGTGGTGGTGATGGCTGTCAGAGGCATGGGTGGTAGGGATGATGATGGTAACAATGGCGGTGGTGGAGTCGAGAGGCTCGCGGTGGTGATGGAGGGGCTGCCGGAGCGGCGGCAGGTGGCGTCGCCGACAATGGTGTTCGGGTTAGGGTTAAGTTTGGGCTAAGGTTTGTTTGTTTGGATTGGGCTTTTGTTTGTGTTGGCCTCAATTGATTTGGGCTTAATTAAATTCTTATTTTTCTCATTGGACTATACAATTAATTAAATGACCTAACTTTAAATTGCTAATTTATGAACTTAATCATCTATATTATAGACTTAATTAATCCGTGATATACTAATAGTTTTAATCTAATGGATTTTAATTTAATAGATTTAACTATCTAAAAGTTTATACCATTAGATAAATAGTCCCAATTTTATAAATTAATAATTGGAGGATTTCTTATTAAAAATTGGGCAATGTAACTATTAAATGTTTGTTTAAAGTATACGGACTCAATTTATCCCTTAATAAACGTCTCTCATCGTTATAAGCTAATCCGGTTAATTAATTGAGTTCATCTCATACCCGATTTTTATCGGCAACTCCGATCTAACACTTTAAATATTCATATTCAGGACAATTTATTAAAGTCGGGCAAATCATGAATCTTTGATTAAATGGGTTAAATATTTTAATTTAATGGTAAGGACTTAGCTTTATAATTTTAATCGATGTTTAATAACATTTAATTTAGGGCCTATGACTTAATGTTTATAATTTAATCTATGCATAATAATACTAAATCCAATGTTCGTTAATGGATTTAAGATCTGAATGGTTGATTTGCAGTTATTGTTGCGCTATTCGGATTTTACTATGCTTGTTCGTTGATTTAGGAGTTAAGGTTAGAATGATTTAATACTCATTTACTTCTTTAACAAATTAGTCTGAGTGTTAGTGTATCGGACTCGCTCTCTAAACTAATTTTATTGCACTTGCTCTTAAAAAATTTAATTGTCTAAATAATAGCTCAGCACTTGTCTGGGATTAATTAAAAAAAAAATCCTTGCTTTGAAAAATATCATTTTTCATTCTTTAGATTATTTAATCATCAATATTTAAATTTAGGAGGCCCTTTTTATTCTAGAAAAAATCGAATATCATTAACTAGATTTTATTCACAATTTTAAGGAGTGTTATAGCTTTAGAGTTTAGCTGTGTTTTGTACTTTGTTTATTTGCAACGGGTTGTTGTTTTCTTTAGCGTTTGATTTGAGGGTGAGGCCATCTCCAATCCAAAACTCTATTTTGCAGTTACAGTATGTTAAGTTTACAGTTTTCCACTATTCTTCTTTAACTCAAAACTCTACATTTCCCTCTACAATAGAAGATTCCATTTGATTTCATAAATTATTCCTATAATATTTTACTTCTCAATTCATTTTTTCTTAACAATTTTTTTGTATTAAATTCATATTAAAATAAAAAATCTAAAATAAATTTAAAAAAAGAATTAAAAATAATATAAAAAAACAAAATTAATTAAAAATAAACTGACAAGATGGAAAACTGCAATGGAACTGCACAAATAATATAAAATATACTAATTAAAATAAAAAAATAACTCAAAAAAGAAAAAGAAAAAGAAAAAGAAAAAAAGATAAAAGGATAGCATTTGTGAACAGTGCACCACATAAAATCGTGGTGCACTGTTCCTAGATGGAATAGATGGCGGCGGCAGTGAAGAATTTTGCGGAAGCATTGGAGCTTCTGCTCTGATAAATATGGCGTTGAACGCCATTCTCCCGTACGCGTTGGAGATGTAAATATGAATGGGAAGGGAATGGGAAGGTTGTGCTGTTTGTTATGATAATTACATGAACAGTAATGAAAGGACCCCAGCGCCAAATCCAATCTAATGAATGAACGACTTCTTATGTAAGGCTAGTTTTTCCATGAACTTATTATGTAGCGTAACTTGTAAGTGCATATTATGAATTCCTTGGCAACTCCAGTCTTCCATGGGCTAACTGGATATACTCTATTTTAACAGGTACAAACTTACCCAAAGATCCTAAATAGGCAAAATGACATGGGTTCATAGGACATATCATATGTTTTGATGTGTGTGTTGATACTTATTGTACTGTTATAATTTTATTTAATTGTCAAATTGGTTTCCCCTGGTTGCATCTAGGCATGGTGAACAGTCATTATATGGGTCTCATTGCACATATATATTGCTATGCTTTTTCATATAAATTTTTCTGTGGCGCTCAAAAAAAAAAAAAATTTAAAAAAAATTCTAAAATTATACGACTATTTTATCTATTAAAATCCAAATTCGTAGTATATCCGTCCTATATTCGTCCCATATCCGTATCCTGAAATATTCGAATTCATATTCGTATCCGGGCTATTCGTATTCGATTCCGTATTCGATAAAAAAAAATATATGGGTTAGGATACGGGAAGTGTGCTATCCGCCCGTATCCGTCCCGTTTTCTCCCCTAACCATTGTTAATGAGACGAACCGGCTGCCATCTCCCCTCTTCCACCAACTGACTTACCATGGCCAATAACTTTTTCATCACCACCAAAAAATAGCGAGACATGGGATCCCCTGGCGAAACCCCCTCCCTGGTTTAAATTCCTCCAGCGCTTCACCATTCCACAACACCGAGTACACCGGAGATGTGACACAGAATATGATAAGTTGAGCAATATTATTTGGAAGTCCCAGATCTACCAGGCACTCATTAATAAATCCCCACCGGACACTATCATAGGCTTTGGCTATATCCACCTTCAAAATGATAGCTTTAAGCCAATTCTGGGAGCCCACCAAGTGACCAATCAGTTCTTGTAGCATGATTGCGTTATCCACAGGTCCGCGACCACGAAGGAAGGCACTTTGGAGGGGGGATGTGCATGCTTGACCAGCCGGATTCGAGTAGATATAACTTTAGTTAATACTTTGTACTAGGGGTAGCAAAACACGGTATACCGAAATACTGGTACCGATACCGTATCGTACCGAAATTTTCGGTATGGGTAAAAATCATGTCGATACCGATACCGAATATTTCGGTATATCGGTATACCGAAATATTCGGTATCCTTTATATATATACCGTTACCAAACCGAAAATTATACCATACCGAATTTTCGATTTTTACTGAAAAATTTCGAAAATTTTACATACCGAAAATACCGAACCATACCCAAAAAAAAAAAGAAGCAATACCATGAGTATACCGAAAAAAATTACATAAACTTGCCCTTCTGAGTTTCAAATGTCATGTCTTAACACAACAATAAACATTAATATCCAACACAAACATTGAAAATAAAACTTCAATTTCCATCTTCACTCTTCAGTCTCCGCCTCTTCTTTGAGCCTTCAATACACAAATACAAAATCAATCCAACATGTATTAGTAGTAAATAGGGATTTTAGAATAATCCACAATGTGACAGTGTCATTTGATGTTCCAGAATTTCAGAATAAAATCCATAAACAGGATCACAACAGGTATAATAACAGTAGTATAGATGCTATGGCACATAGCAATCCCAAAACTGGATCCATAATTAATGAACAGAAATCCAGAAACTAATACTGTAATTGTCATTTGATATTACACATATAGATAGAGTACCATTATGCTTTAAAATTGATCATCACTAGGCATATATATATATATATCTCATCGAATTATTACTTATTAGTAGTATATCACAAGCATTCATAAGATAACTAAGGTACATGAGCCTCAACCAGTTATTCTATACTGAGCCACTTCCAATGCTTCCTCATGCTTTATCTCAAAAACCTTTCTAAGAACATCTTCAATATTCTGCTCCAACCAAAATATAAACATACCATTTAATTAACATTAGTAGTAACAATATTCATTCAACAACTACACCAGTCACCACCGAGTTCCTAGCTAGTGCACCATACTTGGATTATGATCTATATATATATATATATATATATATATATGTTTCATCATTTGCAAAGTAGGATTGGTTGGTTTAACTAATTAAATATATCCAAACTAAAGACACTATTATGGTATGGCACCGTACCTTATCAGGAGTGGAAGCAGCCGCAGTTACAACGATGTTAATAGGACCCTTGGGCAGCCACTCCTCTCTCTACCAATTCACCGTGCTGTCAAGGCAATATATAGATATACTTTGTTATGAGTTGCCTTCATATATTATAGCACAAGTTAGAATGCAAAGAACACATGTATACTTTGAAGCATTGCACGATTTCTTGCAACTGTGAAGCATTGCACGATTTCTGTAGAAATTCATGGATGGGAGGCTCACACCTAAAGCCAATTGGTGATAGGTGGAGTTGCTCCCAATCATATAAGTAGGGGACACATCACAACCGATGTGGGATACCAACACTCTCCCCTCCTCGAGATGATATCCATCTCGAAATCAAATCCCAAATTCAGGATCAAATATACCCAACCCGGGCACCATGGCTCTGATACCTTGTAGAAATTCATAGGCTCACACCTAAAACCAATTGGCGATAGGTGGAGTTGCTCCCAACCATATAAGGTAGTAAAGGTACACATCACAACCGATGTGGGATACCAACAATTTCCAACCTCCAACGACTAGTATGAGATCCAGGTGGTTTTCCACCAGTTTATACATGGCATCTTGCCGCTCCTGGAAATAATTCAACACAAATTGCCGCCACATAATAAGAGAATGATATATATAGTACTATACATAATTTGTCATTGAAAAATGAAATGGTTTCATTATTAATTGAGTTGCACTACAAATGGTATTGAAGCTCATGAAATGTCTGAGAGATTTTCCGCTCCGTATTTTTGCACAATGGTTTGTTCAACCAATTTTTCCATGCATAAACAACATCAATGTATGTAATAATCACAACTAGACGGACAACAAAGAGACAGATTAACAATGGGCCGGGGTAGGATCAAAATAAATCTAACCAATGGCCTGAGTTTCTCCCTTCACCATGGTTGTTCGATTAGCAATACCCAGCTTTACAAGATCCAAATCGCTATCGAACCCCTTGGAGACAGATTATTCAAATTTCTGCATCCAAACAGATCGATGATGTACATGTCCCGACATAAATTAAAGTTGGATAAGCTAACTATCTACCTCCATAAATGCTTCTTTAGTTGAGCTCGAGATGCCGGTTGCACAAGCACAGCGGCCGACGGAAGAATGGAGAATCGACGTTGTGGAAGAGGCAAACTAGGGCATGAACGAATTTGGGGATGGGGCTGCACTGCGTGCCGTGAGAGTGAAGAGGCAAACGAGGGCAATGTGAAACGAACAAATTGAGACTGTTTTGGACTGCTGGATACTGGATTGGAGAGTGGAGAACTGGGCTAGAGAGCTGGGGCCTGGGCTTTAGGAGATCGGTCATATTAAAAATTTAAAATAATACTACCTCTGTTTTTGTGAATGTGCAACATTCACTCTGCGCACGTAGTCCGATGCATGTTTTTAACAGTTAATAACTCACGTTGTATATAAGTAAAAATTATAAAAATTTGATATTATAAAACTACGAGATGAGACGATTCTAATAAGATCTCACTTGACTATGTTTTTCTTTCTATAACTATTGTATAAACGTGAATCAAAGTCGAATAATGAATAGTGTCAAAACACCAAATGTTTCATTTTCATGAAAACGGAGGTAGTATTAAAATTAATATTTCGGTATAACAGTATACCGAAATGCCGAAAATTCGGTAATCTCCAAACCGTTACCGTACCGATTTTTCCGGCATACCTAAGTTTCGGTATACCTAAATTTCGATATTTTTCGATAATTTTCGATTCAGTAAGCTCGGTATACTGAGTTTTCGGTAATTTTTTCCACCCCTACTTTGTACAGCAAATTACAAAGCGAGATGGGTCTGAAATCTTTGAAGCTTGACGGCATGATTTCTTTAGGGATTAAACAAATATAAGTCCTTGGACAGGAAGGCCTATTTAACAAATTCCACCACCGAGGAGCCCAGCTTCTCCCAATACTGTTTATAGAATAGAGCCGGGAACCATCCGGCCCCAGGGCCGCAAAGCTGTCCATGCTCATAACCACCTAAGACACTTCCACATCAGTGATCCTGTGTTCAAAAGATCCGCTGACGCAGGGAAATTGCCTTAAGATTGGGCATCTCAATGGGGATCTCAGCACCGACAGTGGGCATATTAGACCAATGGACAGGGGCATACACATTCTTGAAATAGTCTCTCGCAGCAGCTTGAATAATCAAGTTACTGTCAGACCAACCGCCACTAGGAAGATACAATCCATGAATTTGACTCTTGTGCCGTTTGCATTTAGCACGGACGTGGAAATATTTAGTGTTCCGATCCCCTAATTTCACCCATTTCTCCCGAGCACGTTGAAACCAATGGAGCTCTTCTTGGGCCAGGATGTAAGGTTGTTAAGATCGGGATCCTATATGGGGTCGTTTTTTTTTTCTTTGCAAGATCGGGATCGTAGGATTGAATCGGGATCCTAAGATCTTATGAAATTGCAATAATGGATAAACTCAATTATACATACTAACAAGAAAAAGCAATATTTCGTGTGTTTACGAATCTTGCAAGTTAATTAATGCAATGCAGTACAAAAACATCACAATTAAAAACATAAAATATTTTCACATACATACATATTATATTTTTTTACACATCATACATAAGGAATACAAGTTCTTAAGTTTAAAATTAAATTAAAAAAAAAGTTACTTTCATCCAAATAATAAAATACTACAAAAATTTTATGCGTTTAAGAGGGTATGATCGTAAAATCGTAGAAGCGTTTGAGGGAATATGACCATAAGATCTTAACATCATACTATCAGGATCGGGATCTTACTAATTTTAAGATCCTACAAAGATCGGGATCGTTTTAGGAGCTGTGATCGTAAAATCGTAATATCCTAATATTAGGATCGTGATCTTAACAAATATGCCGGGATGGATTCATATTCTCTCTTCAATTCCCCTTTCAAAAGAGACGGTTGGATTGAATCAATATTTTCCAGAGAACGAGCCACTCCCTCAAGGCATTTCAAGAATTTAATCTTCTTCCATTTGAGGTTTCCACCATACGCTCATTTGAATTCCGTGGAGGCTCTCTCCACATTTTTTTAATTTGTGGCATAAGGACGAAAAAGGCTCGTTCTAAGCTGTCTCCACCACTTTCTCATAATCTTGGTGAAGAGACCAACTCGCCTCCCATCGCAAGGGAGCCTTAGTAGTGACTGGAGGTTGTATGCAGCTTAAAATGAGAGTGGAATTGTCTGAATCCAGTTGGGAGGACTATGATTAGGCCAGAAGGAAATTTCGTAATCCACTCCACGTTTCCCACCCCTCTATCCAGTCGCTTAAGAATCTAGAGTTCCCAATAGGCCGAGACCAAGTAAATCAAGCCCCATTAGTGTTGACAGTAGACAAACCAAAGTTATATAGAATTTCCCCGAGTTCTTCCACCCTTGCTATATTAAAAAGCCCCCCATGCACTTCATTCGAACCAATGATTTGATTCCAGTGACCCAAGATTAACCAAGCCCCCTCAACAAGCGACGCCAACGTTCTAATATCCTCCCAATTCAGGTGTCGTTCAAGAAAATACGGTGAGGCATAGTCGTGGCTTACCAAGCAGAAGTAGCAGAGTAGAGCTTCAGTGTAATAATCCGATTCCTCACATCAAACTTGAACACTGCAATTAAGGTCGTGTCTAGCTAGAGGTGTCAAAACGGGTCCGCGGGGCGAAACGATCCGGCCCGCGCAGGCCCCGCATTTTTGCGGGCTTGAATGGGGCGAGCTCAAAATGTCTAGGCCCAACCCACCCCACACGTGGGTCGTAGGTTATGCGGGTCGGCCCGCGGGCTTTTTACTTAAATAATAGTATTATTTTTTTATTTGTAAAAAAAATAAAATTCGGATATATTTTTTAATGTATATATTAAAAATGAATAAAGAGATTTATAATTGGTATTTATGATTATAAATAAGTAAGTGTGTATTTATTAGCACAATTATTTACTTTAATGTAAGTTTGTTGAATAATTATTTAAAAGAATTTATGATTATTCCATTTTTAATACTAAATGAGTATATTATATTTTGCAAAATATAATATGTGTGACTAAAGTTTTATAATTAATTATTGAACTAATTAAACTTTTAGGTCTCACATATGAAGTCTTTGCTAGAGTTCTATTAGGTAAGGCTGCCTGAGCATAATTCATTAATTCTATATTTTATTAGGTAAGACTGTCTGGACATAATTCACTAAACTTTTTATTTTATTAGGTAATATTTTATGGGCATAATTCATTAATTTATTTTAAAAAATAAAAATTTATCTGCACTCATAATTTTTAATTAATAGAATAATATAGAGTTTTAAACTTAAAAACTTGATATCCATAAAATTAATGAATATGAAAATATTAGAAGAGACAGATAATGTATATTAAGATAATTCAATATCCAATCAATTTTCAATAATTTAAATGTTTGATGACATTATGCTAAACATTCATACTAAAGAATAATAAATTCAATTGATGCACAAAAAAGAAAAAGAAAAACTGAAAGCCTGTGGCGGGGCCTAACCCGCAAAAGCCCGCCCCGCCGCGGGTTGGGCCCGTTGAGGCCCGCATCTAAACGGACCTCTAAAAGTTGAGTCGGCCCCGCATTTTTTACCTGGCGGGGCTGGCCGGCCCAACGGTCTAGGCTCGTTTTGACAGGTCTATGTCTAGCTAACACCCAAACGCCACCTGATCGACCAACGGCTTCCTAAATACAAACCTTCGAATACCCCGCCAACATCAAAAAGGAGGAAGACCTAACAAAGGCCGACCGTGGCTTAAAAAGAAATAAATTTTCCGGACAACCTCTGATCAATCGGAGGATGGTGAAGGGTTTGACCCGCCTTCACTGGGTTCCTCTTCCATCGCAGATTCATCTCCATTCGATCTCTGATATTCATCGCCCTCAAGCCGAGATGAATATGTACCAGGGCTTCTCCTCTTCGTTACCACCGGAGCAACACTGGTTGAAATTGAAAGCCTTTGCCTCTTGGAACTATGCAAACCATCGTCCAAGCAGGCGTTGACTTCCAGCTTATTGGTGAGCCCAATTTAGTTGGGCCTTTCAGTCCCATCTTTTTCTTCCCAACCCTTTTATCCACATTGGTCATATTGACCTGTAGAGGGCTTTTGATTCCATGTGAGTATTGGGCTTTCATCTTAATTTTTGAGAGGTGGCTTGTTTTAATTCTTGATTTGTCCAGGTCCAAACCAGGTCCTTTCTTTAGCCCAGTAGGTCTTCTCTTTCACTACTTTTATCCAATCCCCTCCTGAGGGGTGGGGGGGTGGGGTCCAAATGTATGAATTGTCTTCCCCTGCACAAGGGCGGCAACAGCCCTATGCCCGTGACTTTCCTCATTAGTGATAGCCTCAGAGGCAGAAGGAAAATCTCCCGTTTCGCAGCTCTCTCTTTCCATATTTGAGCTCTCCCCTTAGTCAACTTCTTCTGTTGCAACTTTCATTTTGTCTTTTTCTTTTTTCCATATGAGGGAAGTCCAACCTTTCCCTTGTCAGCAAGAAGACACTCCCACATCCGCCATAGTCAACTTAACCTTGGAAGAAGTGCTTGTAACCGCCAACTCAACCTCCCCCCTCTCTGGTTTGAACGAGCAGCTATGGCTTGCATGGCCATATCTCTGGCAATGGGTAAGAAGATGGAGCCCTTCATAAGTCACTTTTTGCCACCTATCCCTTATTAGAATACTTGAAACTAAGGGGAGGCTTAGATCGATTTCAACACACACCCTAGCATACTTGCCTCTGTCGGTCCCTTTAGTCATCATGTCCACTCGGATAGGTTTTCCTCAAATTTAACAAGGTAGTATCCGGCATCCATGTCCACCATCTGGAAACGGTTCTTTATCTTCCACACTGTAGAGATTCTATCCCGAAGGGCTATATAGCCCACTTTCTTGCCAAGGACTGATATGATAAGTCCATCTTCATATGGCTTACATATGCGGTCATTTAGCTTGGGATCAATCGTTATGCAGGGTTTCGGCCTGTCGCCATTCAAAAACTCTAAGTTCACCAAGTCAGCGTTTGTCGGATCCTCGGTTGGGGGGAGGTGCCGCACCTCTTCCTTCGAACACTTTATCTCTGAAAGACACAATGGAACCACCATAAAACACAAAAGGACGAGCGTCGGGGGATATCGGAGGATGCGATGTGGGAGGAGCAGGGAGAGCCATAGAGAGAGAGAGAGAAAATTCCGAATTTTCTAATTGACTTAATATTGTAATTAAATTAAAGAATATTAATTTTGTACCCAATATAAATAGTTTGACAAGCAAAATAAATTACAAACATGCAAAGTTGCAAACCAAACGAACCACGACCTCATAAATCATTAAAATGTGCCAAGAAAATACTTGGTAAAATCAACGCCAATAATTATTGCTATCAAATTAGAAGTCGTGAAACTTGACATCAAACCCTTCCCCGAAATACAATATTATTATTATAATATTAAAAGTAATGAATTATATTTAAATTTTATTTTTTAAAAGAAATTCTTTTATCCCGTATATGGTTTTTTTTTTAAATTTATGTAGATTTCTGCGGGAAATCAGTTGCGAATATTTTTATTAATAATCATGGACTTATATTTTATGCGTTAACAGCTCTATAAACTTCGAGGCAAAATTTTCTTAAATGTTGTATCATATGTTTCTCCCTTTTGAGGGAATAAGTTCTTTCAGATGATTTTTTTACATTTCTCCTTTTTTATATACATCGATAAAATATTACCTTTTCTGTCCCAATCCTAGTCAAAATATGACATTTCTTTGAGTACAAAATCCAATGAATTTTGTTTAATTGTTAAAAATTATATAACACATATATAAGTTTTTTTTTTTGGGTGAAAGGGACGTCCTAAGACGTCGGCTAAATGAGAAAGAAAAAACTACAGCAGGGGGAAAGAAGGGAAAGACAAAAATTAAACTAAAATCTGGGGAATCACGTCCCGGCCATGTCCGCCGCAAGGAGAGGACGAGCTGCATCCGGGGGATAAGCCCATGTGGTGAAGAATTTGAGCTCTCTAGAACCAATCTTTAGCCATGTGGTCAGCGACAGAGTTCCCTTCTCTCAGAATGTGGTGCCAAGTATAACCCTTATGCAAGTCAAGAATCCCAACAATATTCTCTATCAAGGGATAAAGGCGATGATCATCTGGGACCCGATTGCGGATAAGCTGAAGAGACTCCAGTGAATCCGAATAACAACACACAAATTCAATACCACGGTCATGGAGATGCTTGAGCCCGTTCCAAATGCCATGAAGTTCGGCAACGAGATTGGAAGCGACCCCCACATAGCCCGAGAAACCTTCAAGCCAAGCGCCAAAACTGTCACGAATAACGCCCCCAAAGCCAGCTCTACCCGGGTTACCAAGAGCGCTACCATCAACATGCAAAATCATCCCAGAGTGATTGTGAGCATTCCAAGTGACAAATCTGGTTTCCACTCGGTGCGGCAGGTGGCCACAAGCACGCTCAAATGCATCACCAAGGAAGCGAGCTTGTCGGGCCACGGTTTCAACATAAGGGATAACACCACGAAAGCAAAATTGTTTCTAGCCAACCAAATGCACCAAATGATAGCCCACTGAGTACCACTCCACTTACGACCAAACTGAGCAAGCAATTGAGTGGCCGTAGGGAAGTTATTCAAGAAATGAGCAGAAGGAATACCTCCAAATCTCCTCCACAAAGACACCATCCAAGGGCATAGATAAAGAAGATGCATGAGAGACTCATTGTCATTACCACAGATCGAGCAAGCCGCCGTCGTAGCAAGCCCTCGAGCATGGCGCACTTCATTGGTGAGAATGGAGTTATGCGCAGCAAGCCAACAAAAAACTCTCACTTTTTCAGGGGCACGGATTCGCCATGCCCACGTCCTGTCCCGATCCATGCCTTCTCCCCGCTGCGACAATATCCATTCATAGCCCGAACGGACTGAATACTGAGCCGAGCCTGAGCCAGCCCAACACCATCTATCGTTGGCTTTAACATGAAGGGAGAGAGGGCCAAAGTCGCGGGCTTCCTCCTGGATGTCAGTCGGGACTGTGGTCATTATGCCATTCCATTTCCAGTTGCCATCCTGAAAAATATCTTTGATGCAAAGGGTCGTGTCGGAGATATGGACGTACGGAATGAGCGGAGCAATCGCACCCCCACTCAACCAACATATATAAGTTACAACTATGCAACAAATTTAACGAAATCTAAATGAACTATTTTTTCTAATTATATGTTTGTAATAAAATTGAGCGAAGTTGAAAAATAATTGGTACTATCAAAACAATTAAATATCACACTTTAACTGAGATTTGATTACCACTGCACCGGCTTTTTTTAAAATATTGAAAGAAGTATATAAGGCATGTTTGACAATTACATGATTCGTCAAATTTAACTGTTTCGCAAATTTAAGACAAACTTTTTGTATATCAAAAGTTGAAATTTTAAAATATTACTCTTTACAGTTCTCTTTAAATAAAATTATTTTGTCTCACAATATTTCACAAATGGGCTTATTCAATTTAGTAGTCAGTGTACAACTTGAAAATTCGTGCAAGGGACGATTTCAGAAAACCAACGGAATGGGCTTTTTATACCAGCACCAAATATACGGAAAATTAGAGCCCAGTTCCTAGTCAAAAATGTTTGTAATTTTTTAGGCCCCATGTCAAACTTCCTTATAGTTTACACCCCATTTTATCTTTGACTCATTATAAAAGACCTACCCAAACTCACTAATCCAATTAACTTCTAATACTCTTGATTCAAAAATTCTAAACAATAGTGACTTGGTAAACCCTTTACACATAACCTGGTAAATTCGCTATAGTGACTTGGTAAATCCTTTACACATAACCTGGTAACTTCGCTATAGTGACTTGGTAAACCCTTTACACATAACCTGGTAAATTCGCTATAGTGACTTGGTAAACCCTTTACACATAACCTGGTAACTTCGCTATAGTGACTTGGTAAACCGTATACACAAAACTTGGTAAATAGGCTATAGTTTCCATTGGTAAACCCACTACACTAGACTTGGTAAATAGTCCGGTACACTAAACCTGGTATTTAGACTTTGGGATCAATTGGTAAACCATTCACACAAAACTTGGTAATTTGGCTAGAGTGCCTATTAGTAGGTAAGTCTAGTTTGATGAACGTGGTAAGCATTAAAATAAAACTTAGTAAGCCTAATTCCGAAACCCTTGGTAACTATAAAAAATTTGGCATTTATAATATTGAATCATTTGGTAAGTCAAATAACAAAAGTAGCTAATTCTAGTTTTGAAGAACTTGGTAAGCAGAAACAACAAACTTGTTAAGCGTAAACACAAAACTTGGTAAAAATAATACTTAAACACTTGGCAAGTCAAAAACCAAAAAAAAAAAAAAAATTGGCATGTGTAATACTGCATAACTTGGTAAGCCTATTAGCAAAAGTAAGTAAGTTTAGTTTGATGAAATTGGTAAGCATTAAAATAAAACTTAGTAAGTCTAATTCTGAAACCCTTAGCTTTTAACTATAAAAAATTTGGCATTTGTAATATTGAATCATTTGGTAAGTCAAATAACAAAAATATATATATATATATATATATACACGTAATTGTTTTATACTATATTATATATAACATTGAAGATAATATAATATACATATTAAATCACATTGCATAATTGATTACCATATATATGCATAATATTTACCATGTAGGAGGTCAATCACTTACCTTGTTATTTGAAACTTGAGTGTGGACGGTCAAAGGACGGTAATGTACTACCTTGCATTGAACCATCCTCCACTCACATACTTTTTTTATTTTAGTCTTTACCAAATCATTTCTTATGCGTTACTAGATTTGTGGACATTATTTACCATATTACATGTTCATGTTTACTAGTTTCATGCACTTTACTTACTATGTTAAAGAATATTCAATTTTGCCGTCGTGTATAGCAGTAATTAATAAACCCATGCAAGATTACTTCAATATATAGGGATTATGATCTTCCAATTAATTCACCATACAATAGATGGGGACTAACGGACGAGTTTAATGAAACTTGTAATAATATACGGGGATTAAAGAATGAGTCCGAAATATCAATTGATTTAGCATGATCCCCTTAAACATATTTCAAGTCATGACAAATATATTAACATACGATTGGATGAGGATTACGATCTTCCAAAACAGTATTGGGAGCTTACCAACGAGCACATGAATGTTTCTCGCAATGAATGTAATATGAGATGTTAACATATTTGCTTCATGGGTTCTCGACTCCACGGGTTCTCGGATTTTAAATTCTTTCGTTCTCGAATTTCATCGAATTTCCCGGGTATTACAGTCTACCCTCCTTAAGAATCAATTTCGTCCTCGAAGTTGGGTGTTAGATAAAACTTAGATTATTATGATCCATCATTATTATTATGGTTTGGTATGATTTTGTATGACTGTGCTTAGAATTAAAATTTCTAAGTTGCCTACGTACCCCGTGAAGGATCAAGTCATTACTTAGTTCAAAACAATTTGAATTTATTTTTTTGGGGTGTTACAGAAGCCTAAACCCTTGAACAAATACACTTACCAGGTTCGCTTATGTGATTTACCAATTTCAGTATTATGTGCGTTACCAAATTCATTTGTATGTGCTTTACCAAGTTTGTTAGTATATGCTTTACCAAGTCAGCATATACTTCCAATGCCAATTTTTTTTTTTTTTGGGTTTTTCGCTTACCAAGTGCTTAAATATTAGGCTTACCAAGTTTTATGTTTGTGCTTACCACTTATATCATATAAAACTTATCTACTTTTGGTATTTCACTTACCAAAGGATTTAATATTACACATGCCAATTTTTTGGGAATTTGGCTTACCAATGTTTTCAGCAATAGACTTACCAATTTTTTAGTATATATTTATCAAGGGTTTCAAAGTTATACTTACATAAAGAATTCAATTTTTTATTTTTTTTTGGTTTTTGGCTTACCAATGATTTGAAAATGAGGCTTACCAAGTTTTATTTTTATTCTTACCAAGTTCATCAAACTAGACTTACCTACTCTTGCTAATAAGTTTTACCAAGTGTTTTGTTTATGCTTACAAAGGTTTTTGTTTATGCTTACCAAGTACATCAAAACTAGAATTACCTACTTTTGTAGGTTGTTTAGTTTTTAGTTTAAGTTTGCTAACCCATAGGTCCTAAACTCTAAACTTTTAAAAGACAGGGCTTTGACTATACATAAGTTTTTTACATTCTGGGCTTTAATTTTCCCCCAAATATATGCATATAGGCCCAAATACCAACAGTGGTTATTGTTGGTTGTTACCTTTGGGTTTAATGACGAGGAAACACTACTAATTACAAGTAACTTTTTGTTTGGATCATTTCCCATCACCTATCCTACATTCACTGGACAGACCAATCCGGATCGAGAGCAAATTATATGTGACTTGAGGGTGTGATCTAAAAGAACAAAAAGACAGCAGTGTTCAAAAGATAACAATATTTGTCGAGATGATTATGAGGAGCCATTAGAAGGTGCACTGATGCCTTAGCATCAAAACACCCAATCCAATAATTCATACAAGCAACTCCCCTAATCCAAACACAAGGAGATTTAATAACATTATGATACTAACTCATACCTTGTGTAATTTAACTCCTCTGGGGCATAAAAAACATGGATGTACCGAATAAAAGAACTCAAATTTATTGAATGATTATATATTTCTATACGGAGAATCCACATTCTTCTAATACTAACTACATAGTATCAAGAGAGGAACACTAGAGTCTAGAGGAACCAGCAAGCATCCTTAGCCTAGAGTGAATAAAGTCAGTCAAATGGTATGGGATCCCCACCCCAAAATGCCGAGGCATAAAAACAATGTAACCATCAATCACTTACAAGATGTGGAGGCATAAAACAATCGATACATCAATACGTTAACAAAAATGAAGTGCATACATTAACCCGTCCATCACCATATTTCCTCGTAACATCACTCATATTCTCACGATTCTAACTAGAACCTAGAAATAGAATCCCAAGTTCACGATTATGTGTCATATAAGTCATTTTAAAAGAAAACATGACACCAAGGTTCAATGTCCTGTCAACGATTAGTTAAGAATCCATGTTAACGAGCTTAGTAGTATCATTTCGTATTTCTCAGCATAAATCCAAAACACTACATATTCTACCTTCAAGACTTTATAACCATTACTCACCACTGTAAAACCCAGCTCACTGAGCCAACTTGAGTCACCTGCCCAAACCAGATACCAAGGCAAAGCCCATTGTATACTGACTCCGTTTTTCTGGTGTCGTGCGTTAGGGTCTTCATTTTACTCAACAAAAGGAAATCGCATGGGGCATATGTTGTTTGTCAGGACCATAACTTGCATATGTTAAAGAATATATAGAAGGAACCAACTACAGCCAGAAAATATCGACATGGTTTCGAACATGGATGGTTTTTATCAATGGAATAAGTAAATATCACATTACAGTAAACATGAATTCCAGTAAGGAAGGGTGCAAATCCCACGATTAGATAGCATGATTAAAACAATTGCAAAGAATAAGAGACAAGTTCCCCAGAAAAAAAATATATAGTTGACTAATGACTATACAACAGCACTATGATTCATGGTTTTCTGCCTTAGCTGCACAAAATCACACCGACCAAGAACATAGAGCACAATCCGAACACCATAATAGTAATGCATCTAGCAAATATTGTAAATATATCACAAAAACAGAGATAGCAATGCTCAGATATAGAACAGCGATGAGCAAATTGCATGATCTGTATAGCCGAAAATTTTAAAACATGTACCTCCAGCAGGCAGGTCGATCCCTTGATATGAGGAGAACTTGATCGCCCGAGTAGTCAAAAGAAGGAGAGTACATGTCGTCTGGCCCAATAACTTCCTTCACATGCTGTGGAGCTCCTGGCTGTGAATTGCCATCCTTGTCAAACACATATAACCCAAGCCCACAAACGCCCATAACTAGGTTTGAATTTCCCCAAACTTGAGTAGGTGCAGTGAAGCTGTGATGAGCATTAGATTCTGGAAATTGATATGTCGTGAGAAGCCTAGAGTTTCGCAATGAGAACACTTGGATCTGAGAAGAGGAGTGATGTCTCCCAGTCAAGCCTGGGTTGGTGCATCCAACATATATAAAATCTCCATAAGAGCAAACTGAGTGAGCAGAATTGAGTCTTGATTTTGGTATCTTAAGGCCTATACAAGATGGGTGCCTGAAATCTAGTATGTTGATCGAATTAGGAGTGCAGAACACTCCATCATTTCCCAGTGCTTCTGCTGCACTAATTCTGCAGAAAAAGATGTGCACATTAGTTAAGTACTATGTACATATGCAAGGCAACTTAAAATAGTGATCCATATATCATAAGACTGCTAGGAAAGCAAAGCAATTTAAAATTAACACTCTGCTTAAAAATTGCCTTCAATAAACTCATGATTTGAGACATAAAATGTAGTGAAAAATCATAGCTAGCTGCATAATAAATTTGAATTAATCAAAAGACAAATGACAACTGTACATATGAATGTTTAGTATAATTAGCCCCTAGAAAACATTTCTTACCTTTGTCGAACTCCTCCCCCTTTCTCTGCATCAGCATTATTAACATGAATAGCAGATATTCTTTGACCAGATGAAGAAACTGACTGCAATGCACGAGACCGCGGATTGCTCACATCCCAGACAGAAAGAGAGTCCGGCTCTGATATTACTATTTTACATTTGCTTTTCCAGTGCAAAGGGCTTGCATACTCCATGGACGCCACAGGCTTTGACAGTTCCCATTTAACTAATTGCTCACCATCACGGATGTCATAAATGCACACCATCCTTAGACCACTTGCTGCTGATAGAATAAGTGGTCCACAGGGTTTATACCACCACTGTCGGTTCTCAGCAGCTACAGATGATGTCAGAGGATGCGCTCGATATATTGGGTCATTTGGTAAAGAAGAAAGGGCAGATCTTCCAGCGGTTGTTACATCATCAATATGGAATGCTTTAACGTCTTTGGTGTGTAAATCCCACGAACAGAACCCAGGATCGACAGAATTACCTGCTGATGCTGCTACAATGTATTCCCCCGAGCAACCATCTTCACCAGGGGCATTGATTATCCAACAATCTCTCAACATGTTTGGTGAGACTTGAACAGGAGGCATGTATTCGGCCTTTAACTGAAACAACATAAATTATGATTATTAATGGTAAACACCTACATTCCTCAGCTAATGTATGCATTAGACAAAAGCACACATGAATTGAGTTAGTCTTGGATGGGCATTCGATTTCATAAAACAAAAATATGCAAAAGCACAACTAGGCGGAAGTTTCTCACACCTCATTGTTAACAATATCGTACAAAGAGCATGAACCATTGTCGTGAGCAAGGATAACCGACTCTCCTTCAGACACAAACCATCCTGCAGTTGAGGGTTTGCAGCCAATACCATTTAACTCATACATATGATTCTCTTCAAATTCCTCTCCAGGTTCTGGCACATTCTCTTGATCGTCAAAATCATTCAATTTCTCATCAGCCATCAAGAGAGCATCAAAATTATCCTTTCCACTCAAAGAATTCAGAGAACAATCTTCGGCAATCGAAACCACACAATTATCCAATTCTTGAACCCTACTAACTTCTGCATCAACCACAGCATTAACATTCAAAAAAGTTTCTCTCTCCCTCCCCAAGTTCAACTTCCCGTGAGGAGAAAATTTTGCTTTCACTTCCTCCACCAATGTTCTAGCATCAAAAGCATCCATTTCTTCCTCATTACCAATTTCATCACTTTTGGCTGATCCAATCTTCACATCTTCATCATCTTCGGCATGTCCCAATACCTTCTCAATCCGTGCAATCTTGCTGTGAATATCAGAGAGTACCACCTCCGAAACATCCATACTTTCTTTATCCAACATATCTTTTGCCTGCTTTACATCAGATGCTAATAGATTCACTTTTTCTTCCAAAAAGGCAAGTTTTCTAAGCAGCTTGTTCCGGTACTGGTTTTTATCATTATCTCTTGCAAAAGTTAACCCAGCATCAGGTCCAGCTCCAGCCGGTGTCAACTTAAATTCCTCTACAGATTTTGTAGAACCGGATTCCGAACCAAAGGTCTCACTTTTGGATACTTTGATTGATAATGATCTCAAAATCCCCTCCATTTTCCCATCATTACAACTCCTCCTAATCTTCTTTTTAGGACTTTCTGTATAGTTTGCATCCACTTCATCCAGTGTTTTCTCATTCTTCACCATATCTATTGAATCATGAATCTCGTGGCTAGAGCTCTTCACCAAACGTCCCTCTTTACTAGCATCTCCTCCATCTCCCTCAAATGATAGGTCAACTACCAAGTTTTCACCAGAAATCCACTTGAATTCATTGAAAATTTCTGCCCCCTTCTTCAGACCTTTCGAAGCCCTTGTTTCAACATTATACTTTCTACACATATTATTCACGTTTCTCTGCGAAACCAAAGAATCCCTTTTCGTACCCGATAACCCTCTACCAAATTCAAAGGGGCGGCAAGAATTCCTACCTATGGGCACCGTAGAAGTGCCCTCTCTGACAAGTGAATCCTCCCCCGCCGCCGCCCCAGCCGATTTGGGGTCTTCCATCTGGGCCATTGACTGGAGATTGCGCCTCTGCGTGGCTGCCCGTGCCC
Source organism: Hygrophila difformis (assembly GCA_030278955.1). Lineage (NCBI taxonomy): Eukaryota > Viridiplantae > Streptophyta > Magnoliopsida > Lamiales > Acanthaceae > Hygrophila > Hygrophila difformis. The sequence goes on along the minus strand of JAOANR010000015.1, from coordinate 25,698,488 downwards.
GGGTCGCAGGCATGCTGTTCTCCTTCCCCGCCGACAGTATCTTCGCGGGAACTGGGGGGACATTGTCGTTGCCACCAGCGACTTGTCTGAGTCCTCCGCTGCCGTGACCTTTCTTCCGGCGAGAAGACATCTTAGGAATGTATAGGCAAATCTAGGGATTTGGCGAAGTGAATGATTGGGAATGGATCGTGCAATTAGGGATTTGGAGTGTTTGGGCTTTTCGGTGGAGGAATGGCGGAAAGTGGGGGCGGGAAATGAAATAGTCCCGAAATCGTCGCAGTTAAGAAATTACTACTACAAAAATGAAAAATCGATGGCACCAACTTCTCGTCGGACACGTGCGTTGCTGTAATCGTTTTCTGTCTTTTACCCTATTTACTGTCGTTTTATTTATGCATTGCAGGTAGGGGTGTCAATTTCAAGTTTCGGGTCGTGTTCGTGTCGGGTTGATCAGGTTGTATAATATTTCAGGTCGGGTTTCGGGACCTGATTTGGGGGAAAAACCCAAAATGACTAAACCCAAACCTAAAATTTTTCGTGTCGTTCGGGTTCGTTTTTTCGGGTTATAGGCAAAATTGACAAAATTTAAGGTTTCGGGTCGTGTTCGTGTCAGGTTGAGCAGGTGGAATAATATTTCAGGTCGGGTTTCGGGTCGACCTGATTTGGAAAAAACCCAAAATAACTAAACCCAAACCTGAAATTTTTCGTGTCGTCGGGTTCGTTTTTTCGGGTTCGTGTCCAAATTGACACCCCTAATTGCAGGGGAAGGTGTTAGTGTGCAGGCCACCCATATGTGATGTGGGAGTTGTGTTTATATGATGTGGGAGTTGTTTGTGTGACGTATGAAATGGTTGTGTTGAGAGACATGTGTTGTGTGTTGTTCAAAGAAGTACTATCTCCGTCCCGCGAAAGTTGACGCGTATTACTTTTGAGCTGTCCCACAAAATTTGACACGTTTCTTTTTTAGATAAATTAAATTAATATAAATATAATTAGAATCTTAATGTAAATCCATTAAAAGTAATTACTTTAACTATTCTGCACAACTCCCAATACACTTTTATTTTTCTATACAAATCCCTTACATTTCTTTAATTCTCAATATCTCAAAATAGATACAAATAAAAATTATATAAAATATATATTCTAAAACTAGACACCTAGACGATTCTAACAAGACCACACTTGAATATTTTTTTTCTAATTAAATCATTAGCATAATATTAAGTCAAAGTTAAATAATAAGTAAAGTGAAAATTCATTAAAATTTTAAACACAAATACCCACAACACTTTAACCATTAAACCCTACTACATAAATTACCGCGCCCAAAAGAAACGCGTCAACTTTCGCGGGACGGAGGGAGTATTATGTAATGCGAGATCTATATGCTCAGAGAAGTGTTATGTAATGCGAGATCTATTTTTTATGATGTCTGCACCTAAAGACTTAAAAAAGTTGTATAGTAACCGTATTGCATTCCAGCATCCTTATCCGAGTCCAAGGGAACAAGGAAGTAGGGTTTTCGTGGGATGTAATTATAATTTTTTTTGAGGAGCCATTGAAGGCCTGGGAAAGGGGTGGTGGAAGCCCA